>JAJPUD010000095.1:884822-910520 GCA_023553655.1 Myrmecobius fasciatus | reverse complement strand
AGGGGAGGGGTGGGGGTTGGGGGGAATTTGTAACAGAAAGCTTTGCAAGGGTCAATGTTGAAAAATTACCCATATATATGTTATATATATATGGGTAATAAAGAGTGATATTATAAGCAAATTAGAAGAACATAGTATATGTTCTTGCAAATAAAAAGCTTTAATAAAATGGAAAAAATAAAAAAGAGAAGCAATGCCCATAGAGTTATAAAAGTATGCCTAATTTTGGTCTATTTTTGGCATTATTAGTTTGCTTGTGGGTTTTTTTTGGGGGGAGGGGGGATGTTGTGGCATGGAAATGTGTTTTGCATCTCATGTATATAATAGAAATCAAAGTGCTTGTTTTCTTAAGGAATGGGAAGGTATAGGAGGGAGGGGAAGAATTTGGAACTCAAATGATTTTAAATTGTTGTTAATTTTTTTACATGTTATTAGGAAATATTTAATGAAATAATTAAATAGGTTTTTTTAAGTCACTACATCCCTCATCCTGCTCACCGGTAAGGGGAAGACTAAATTAGTGGAGATTAGATTAGTGTCCACCTGAGAAACCAGCACATTTCCTATGGAATGATTATTTCCTATGCTCTTCCTACTAGCTCTCCCTTCCCCTGAGTTGTACCTCCTCCCTGCTTCACCGTCCCTCTCCTACCCCTATACTAGCATCCACCCACCTCCACCCCTATCATGCCACCCTATGCCTTGCCTACCTAGCAACCCACCCCACAACCCTGCCCCCAGCTCAGCTGTTGGGTGAAGTCACTGTCAGCAAAGTTGCTCCTGCTGTGAAAGCTATTTCTGACTGTGGCTCCCTGGCCAGGGCATTCCTTTTTTCCTTCCTGGGGGAGTGAGGGGGAGAGCAGGAGGAGGGTGAAGGGAGGGAAGAGAGAATCACTTTCTTGCCCTTGAATACCTCTACTTGGACAACTCTGACTGTGACTTGCAGCCCTCAGTTCCAGGGGTCTCTCCCAGTGGTCCTTGGAGAAGGAGATCTCACACAGTCTGGCTCATTGATAAGTTGTCTTAGCATAGTTCTCCACATACAACCAGGGAAAAGAGAGCCACAGGTCCAGCTTAATCCTTTGTGGCAAAGTAAAGTAAGAGACTCGGGAGCAAGGAACAGATTATCTCTACCAGCTGGTGCATAACCCAGGATCCATTCATCCATCCATTCATCTATCCAACTAACAAATATCTATTGAGTGTCTCCTATGCATAAAGGAATACATGGACTTATAGGGTATAGTCCTTAGTTTTATGAAACTTAATAATAATAATAATAATAAATACTCTTTATATAGCAGTTGGAAATTTACAAAACATTTAACCTCTCTAGTAATCTGGTTCCTTATTTATAAGGAGTTGGACTCAGTAGGCTCTGAGATCCCTTCTACTTCTAATCTTTGCTCCTATTACCTTCTTCCCATTCTATTACAGTTTCCCCAAATTCATAGGGGGAGAGAAGAGCTTTGCATGAATAACTGTCCATTAGAATAACACAAGAAAGTTTCAAAAGAGAGTAGTAAAGTCAGATAAGAATTCCAAAGAGGGAGTGATTGTTTCCTGCTTGGGGGGAATCCAAGAAGGCTTTCTGATAAGGTGGTCTTTTAGCTGGCCCTGGAAAAAAAAGGCAATTAGACCACATTTCATTATACCAAGGGGAACATTTAGAGCAATGTCTTAGAAGGGAAGAAATCTAGGGCATGTTCACGTAAGGGTTAGGAACTTCAATTTATTTATTTCCCCCCTTTTTTTTATTAAAGCTTTTTATTTGCAAAACATACATATGGGTAGTTCTTCAACATCGATCCTTACAAAGCTTTCCGTTACAAATTTTCCCCCCTAGTCTCCTCCCCTCCCCTAGACGGCAGGATATCCACTACATGTTAATTATATTAAAATACTTGACAAGATGAATATATGTATACATATTTCCACACTTATCTTGCAGTGCAAGAAAAATCATATCTACAAGAAAAAAAAATCTGAGAAAGGAAACCCAATGCAAGCAAACATCGATAGAGAGCATGAAAATATTATGTTGTGGTCCACATCTCATATCCTCTCTCTGGGTGTATATGGCTTTCTTCACTGAACAATTGGAACTGGTTTGAAACATTTCATTGTTGAAGAGAACCATGCCCATCAGAGTTGATCATCATATAGTATTGTTGTTGCCGTGTATAATGATCTCCTGGTTCTGCTCGTTTCACTCAGCATCAGTTCATGAAAGTCTCTCCAGACCTCTCTGAAATCATCCTGTTGATCATTTCTTACAGAACAATAATATTCCATAACATTAATATACCATAATTTATTCAGCCATTCTCCAACTAATGGGCATCCACTCAGCTTCCAGTTTCTTGCCACTACAAAAAGGGCTGCCACAAACATTTTTGCAGATGTGGGGCCCTTTCCCTCCTTTATGATTTCTTTGGGATATAGGCCCAATAGAAACACTGCTGGATCAAAGGGTATGCACAGTTTGATAACTCTTTGAGCATAGTTCCAAATTGCTCTCCAAAATGGTTGGATCTGTTCACAGTTCCACCAACAATGTATCAGTGTCCTAGTTTTCCCACATCCCCTCCTGCTAGGGTATGGGACCCTGCTGAGAAGGAGTACAGAGGCCACCTTGACCTGTGGTACACAATAAGTTTTCTGCCATGTTGCAGAAACACCCTTGTTAAGCAAGGAGCACTGGTGCGTGGCATGGGAATGGATTGAGCCTGAGGATCACAGCTAGTTGCCTGTGAGCAGGGATGCCTTGACAGAGCTTCTCGCCAGTGAACTGGCTGCTGAATTGCTGGATTGGCTCTCCTCCCATTGGCAGACACCATACATACACAAAGCCCACGAATTGCTTCTGTGAATGCTGATTGGGGATTGTCTACTGTTCATGTACTGATCACATTTGCAAAAATGTATATCAACAAGGCTGTAAATAATAATCTAGAGCTTTTTTCATACCCTATGAGTCTCCCGCTTCATTCATCTTGCCTCTGAGATCAAAAGGCTCAAATACTTTGAGTTCTTAAGACTGCAGCAACACCCTCCAACATTCATCATTATCTCTTCCTGTCATTTTAGCCAATCTGACAGTGTGTGGTGGTATCTCAGAGTTGTCTTAATTCGCATTTCTCTGATCAATAGTGACATGGAGCACTTTTTCATGTGACCAGAAATAGTTTCAATTTCATCATCTGAAAATTGTCTGTTCATATCCTTTAATCATTTATCAATTGGAGAATGGCTTGAATTCTTATAAATTTGAGTTAATTATATATTTTAAAAATGAGGCCTTTCATTTCTAAAATATATAGAGAATTGACTCAAATATATAAGAATTCAAGCCATTCTCCAATTGATAAATGGTCAAAAGATATGAACAGATAATTTTCAGACGAAGAACTTGAAACTATTTCCGGTCACATGAAAAGGTGCTCCAAGTCACTATTGATCAGAGAAATGCAAATTAAGACAACTCTGAGATACCACCATACACTGTCAGATTGGCTAAAATGACAGGAAATGATAATGATAACTGTTGGAGGGGATGTGGGAAAACTGGGACACTGATCCATTGTTGGTGGAACTGTGAACGGATCCAACCATTCTGGAGAGCAATTTGGAGCTATGCTCAAAAAGTTATCAAACTGTGCATACCCTTTGACCCAGCAATGTTTCTACTGGGCCTATATCCCAAAGAGATTTTAAAGGAGGGAAAGGGACCCACATGTGCAAGAATGTTTGTGGCAGCCCTTTTTGTAGTGGCAAGAAACTGGAAATTGAAAAGATGCCCATCAATTGGAGAATGGCTGAATAAATTATAGTATATGAATGTTATGGAATATTATTGTTCTGTAAGAAATGACCAACAGGAGGATTTCAGAGAGGCCTGGAGAGACTTGCATGAACTGATGCTGAATGAAATCAGCAGAACCAGGAGAACATTATACACAGCAACAAGACTATACGATGATCAATTTTGATGGACATGGTTCTCTTCAACAATGATGTGATTCAAACCAGTTGTTCTGCGATGAAGATAGTCATATACATCCAGAGAGAGGCCTGTGGGAACTGAGAGTGAACCACAACACAGCATTTTAACGCTTTCTGTGAATATTTCCATGCATTTTGTTTTCCTTCTTAGGTTGTTTTTTTCTTCTTCTCTTTCTAGATCTGATGTTTCTTGTGCAGTAAGATAACTGTATAGATATGTATACATGTATTGTATTTGTCATATAATTTATCCTATTTAGCATGTATTAGATTACCTGTCATCTAGGGGTGGTGGGTGGGGGGAAGGAGGGGAAAAGCTTGGGAAAAAAAAAGTTTTTGCAAAGGTCAATGTTGAAAGGTTACTCATATGTTTTGTAAATAAAAAGCTTTATATAAAAAAAAAAGAAATGAGGCCTTTATCAGAACCTTTGAATGTAAAAATGTTTTCCCAGTTTATTGCTTCCCTTCTAATCTTATCTGCATTAGTTTTGTTTGTACAAAACCTTTTTAACTTAATATAATCAAAATTATTTATTTTGTGATCAGTAATGATCTCTAGTTCTTCTTTGATCACAAATTCCTTCCTCCTCCCCAGATCTGAGAGGTAAACTATCTTATATTCTTCTAATTTGTTTATAATATCATTCTTTATGTCTAGATCATGAATCCATTTTGATCTCATCTTGGTATACGGTGTTAGGTGTGGGTCAATGCCTAGTTTTTGCCATATTAGTTTCCAATTTTCCCAGCAGTTTTTGTCAGATAGTGACTTCTTATCCCAAAAGCTGGGGTCTTTGAGTTTGTCAAACACTGAATTGCTATAGTTATTGACTATTTTGTCCTGTGAACCTAACCTATTCCATTGATCAACTAATCTGTTTCTTAGCCAGTATCAAATGGTTTTGATGCCTGCTGTTTTATAATATAGTTTTAGATCTGGTACAGCTAGGCCACCTTCATTTGTTTTTTTGTTTGTTTGTTTTTTCCCATTAATTTCCTTGAAATTCTTGACCTTTTGCTCTTCCAGATGAATTTTGTTGCTATTTTTTTCTAGGTCAGTAAAACAGTTTCTTGAGAGTTTGATCAGTATAGCACTAAATAAATAGATTAGTTTAAGTAATACTGTCATTATTATTATATTCACTATCCAAGAGCAGTTGATATTTGTCCAATTGTTTAGATCTGACTTTATTTATGTGGAAAGTGTTTTATAGTTTTACCTATATAGTTCCTGGCTTTTCCTTGGCAGATAGATTCCCAAATATTTTATATTAGCGACAGTTATTTTAAATGAAATTTATCCTTGTATCTCTTGCTGTTGGATTTTGGTAGTAATGTATAAAAATACTGATGATTTATGTGGATTTATTTTGAATCCTGCAACTTTGCTAAAGTTGTGAATTATTTCTAATAGTTTTTTTTAGTTGATTCTCTAGGGTTCTGTAGATATACTATCATATCATCTGCAAAGAGTGAAAATTTGGTTTCCTCATCTACTCTGATTTCTTTAATCTCTTTTGCCAAAAGCTAGCATTTCTAATACAATATTGAATAGTAATGGTGAAAGTGGGCAACTTTGTTTCAGCCCTGATCTTATTGGGAATGGTTCCAGTTTATCACCATTACATATGATGCTAGCTGATGGTTTTAAATAGATGCTATTGACTATTTTAAGGAAAAGTCCATTTATTCCTATACTCTCTAGTGTTTTTAATAGGAATTTGGATTTTATCAAATGCTTTTTCTGCATCTATTGAGATAATCATATGTTTTTGTTAATTTGGTTATTGATATAGTCAATTATGCTAATAGTTTTCCTAATATTAAACCATTCCTGCAAATATAATGTGTTTCTAATATAAAAAGTAGTCCAGGGGTAGAGTGAACATCCAGGGTGAAGTTTTTTTTTTTAATTTAATAAAAAAAATTATTTAAATCAGTCAAAAGTCACTTTTGAACTTTTTTATTTCCCATCCCCTCAACTTAGAATATAAGAAAAACAAAATCTATTATAAACTTTTATAGATAATTAAAACAAAACAAATTTCCAGGTTGGCCATGTCCAAAATTGTTTTTTAGTTTGATTCTGCATTCTGAATTCCTCACTTTTTTATGAGAAGGTGGGTAGCATGTTTCAGCCTTACTACTTTGGACCTCTGGCTGGTCATTACACTGTTAAGAGTTCAGTAAAAGAGTATTCCATTATATAACTTGTTCGTCTATTGTCCAATCTATGAGCACACCCTCAGATTTTTATTCTTTGCCACTTCAAAAAAAATCATAACCTAATGGGAAGTCTACAATTCTGCTAATTGCCAAAGCAATCCAAGGGACTCCTATTGCTGAGAATTGGCTTTTAATTAAGGTAAAGCTCTTGGGTTCTGCTTTATCCCTCACTTCCCATAAGGATAAAATTGCCTGGCTTGGGGCTTTCCTTTGCTTGTTGGTCAGAGAAGGTATCTTGAAGCTGCCCTCCTTCCCCCAAAAAAAGTTATCTATTGAATGAATAGATCTCTTTCCATTTTTTTTCCTACCAAAAGGAACTTTTTGTTCTCAACAAACATTTATTAAGTATTTATTATATATAAGATGTATAGGTAAATGACACAGCTCTGACCTCAAGGAGCTTACAATCCAATCAAGATGCTGATGAGAGGTAAGGTTGGGGGAGTTCAAAAACTTGTCTTGAGAAAGAATAGTTGAAGGAAGTGGAAATATTTAGCTTCAAGAAGAAAAGGTGTTTATAGGTGTCCATTAAATTCATATTTTTTAAGGAAGAATAATTAGAGTCAGGAAGGAAAGGGAGTAGCTCTTTTCAAAGGATGTAAAGACTCAGAAGCCTGGGATTCCTAACTTTAACACTTAACTGTTTGTATGGCTTAAGCAAGGTTTTTGAGACTTAATTTCCTCATCTGTAAAATGGAAATTTTTTTTCTCATGGAAGCTAGGTAATGAAAAGGATAGGACTCTGAACTCTGAACTTTAAACTCTGTTTAAATCCAACCTCAGACATTTGCTAACTGTATGACATTGGGCAAATCACTTAACCTCTGCCTCAGGTTCCTTATCTATAAAATGAGGATAATAGCTCCCATGGTTAAAAGGGTAAACTGAGATATTTGCAAAGAACTTTTTTTAAGTTCTGTGTAGATTCTAGCCATTATTATATTTCTGCTTTTTGCCTCACCTTGCTATTTTTAGGAAAGCCTTTTGTAAAGTGCTTTACAAAAATGAATGATCTATAATTCAACTATTTGTAGGTGCTCCTATGAAAAAGGCTTTGTACTTCCTAGCTGTGTGACCTTGGGCAAGTCACTTAACCCCAATTGCCTCAGCAAAAAAGAAGAAGAAGAAGAAGAAGAAGGGATATGATTTCTTCAACGTGTATCCAGAGGGAAAAACTAGTATCAATAGGTATAAAATTCAGAGAATTTGATTCTAGATAAATACAAGATTAAAAACCCTAATAATTCACCGGAATTGGAATTATTGGAATTCCTTCTTCAAACTCCCTTGTTTCTATTGCATATACCTTTCTCTCTTTCCAGTTATCCAGGTTCAAAACTTCTGAGTTATCCTGGATCCTTCTCTCTCTTTCACTTAACTCCCCATAACCCATCAGATGCCAGATCTTGTCAATTCTACCTCCATAAACATCTCTATATGAATCTTTTCTCCATTTAGTCCTTGTCTTTGTTATAGCTTTCATGACCTTTCATCTAACTCATTATTGATTTCCTATATTCAATCTCTACTCTATAAAAGCTACATAAATAGTCCTCTCTAACTCGAAGTCTAACCTTGTCACTTCTTTGCTCAAGAATCTTCAATAGTTTCCAAGTGACAGAAGAATAAAATGTTCCACTGGGCATTTAACAAGTCATTTGAAATCTGATGCCAGACTACTTTCAATAATTCAAACTCATCATCCCACCTTTTGCCTCTATCTTTGCACAGGTCATGTCATTCTTCTTACCAGGAAAGCAGTCTCTCTTCACTTCCATTTCTTCCACTCTTTGGCTTCCTTCAAGGCTCAGCTCAGGAACCACTTCATCCAGGAAGCATTTCCTGATCCCTCTAGTTGCTAGTATACCCCCCTTCATCATGTCACATCCCTTAATACAAAATAAGATGCTGTGTGCAGGACAGTGACTTGAATATCACAAGTATTTAAATTAAAGTTTGTTAAATTTGAAAAAAAATGGAATGGATCATATGGCGAGGTAGTAAGTTTTATGTTATTGGAAGTGTTCAAGTACAGGATGAATTACTGGAAATATCTGTAAATGAAATTTATGCAGAAGGTAGAGGGTTTGGATTAGATGGTCTCCAAGGTATTTTCAAAGGGCTTTGGAAGAATTCAAGGAGTGAATGCTTTTGGAAGGGATGAAGAAGTCTTAATAGAAGAAGCAATAGTTCAGCTGACTTTGAAGGAGCCGAAGGTAAAGGTAAAATAGCTTTTCTCTAGTGTTTTACCCTACTCTTGATCCTGGACTATTGCCAGGGAAAAAGAGGTGGAAGAGGAATAGTAAGAAAAGGAAAGGGACAAGTTCCACTAGGAAACTTAGCCTGCCTTGTGGCATCATAATAAAACTTTTTGCCCCTTGACTCAAAGATGTCTGAAGTTGTGAATTCTTTCTGTATGACTCCCCATCTACATTACTTCTTATACCTCATCATTTGGTTCCCATATGAAGAACAGCTGGCTCCCAGCCAAGGAAAGTCTCCTCCTTCCTTTCACCCTCTTGTACCCAGGAAGGCTTGTTTTTTGTTGAGTCTATCAGGTTATGGACTCTTGAAGTATTTCCTCTCATTAGGGAACACCTTGTTTTGGGAATATCTGCTTTTCTTTTCCTCTCTCTCCAGGGTGCAGAGGCAAATGATTATAGGAGCTTTAAATTTCCCCTCCCCCTCTCATTTTACCACTAGGTCTTTGAGACTTCAAAAAGAGTTGTCTTGAATTTTCTTTTGTAAAATCATCTGGTCTCAGGAAACCTTGGAGGATCAGGAAAAATGGCCTGTCAATGAGTCTCTCATGTTTTTCTTTTGAAATTAATATTTTAATTGTGTGCTTTGTTGTTTTGTCTGTCTATGGTTCTGTGTGTGCAGAATATCTATGTCATGTCATGATATGAGCTAGATTCTGTTACCTTGAAAGATTTAAAATGCAGCCAACTGAAGAAAAAAACTTCTAAGGGATATAGTTAGCGAGCAAAACTTTTTTTTTCTTTTAAGACACTATGATCAGGGCTTTTATATCATAGCATTGAATGTAATCACTTTAGGATTTCAGTAATTTGTTTAATATGTATGATAATATCATAAAAGCTGTTTTTATTTAATAAGTAATGTTGGTGAAAATTGTGTGTATGTGTGAGAAAGAGAAAAATCAACTCTCCAGATTCTAAACGGTAAAGAGAAGCAAGACAAAAAGAAGGGTATGATTTTTAGTTTTGAAAAATTTTGAAAAGAAAATGTATTAAATAGGAAGTCAAATCTTTTTTTTCTTTATTAAAACTTTTTATTTGCAAAACATATGCATGGGTAATTTTTCAACATTAACCCTTGCAAAGCTTTCTGTTACAAATTTTCCCCCTCAGTCCCCACCCCTCCCCTAGATGGCAGGAAATCCACTACATGTTAATTATGTTAAAATACTTGACAAATCAAATATATGTATACATATTTCCACACTTATGTTGTTGTGCAAGAAAAGTCAGAACTACAAGAAAAAAAAATCTGAGAAAGGAAACCCAATGCAAGCAAACATCAATAGAGAGCATGAAAATGCTATGTTGTGGTCCACATCTCATATCCCTCTCTCTCTGGGTGTATATGGCCTTCTTCGCTGAACAATTGGAACATTGTTGAAGAGAGCCATGTCCATCAGAATTGATCATCATGTAATACTGTTGTTGCCGTGTACAATGATCTCCTGGTTCTGCTCACTTTGCTCAGCATCAGTCCATGCAAGTCCCTCCAGGCCTCTCTGAAATCATCCTGCCGGTCGTTTCTTACAGAACAATAATATTCCATAACATTCACATACCATGATTTATTCAGCCACTCTCCAATTTGATGGACATCCATTCAGTTTCCAGTTTCTAGCCCCTACAAAAAGGGCTGCCACAAACATTCTTGTACATGTGGGTCCCTTTCCCTCCTTTAAGATCTCTTTGGGATATAAGCCCAATAGAAACACTGCTGGGTCAAAGGGTATGCACAGTTTGATAACGTTTTGAGCATAGTTCCAAATTAGGCAGTCAAATCTTTTGTGATCTGTTAATGGGATTTGGGAGTAGCTAGAGCTCCACTTGTGTTTCAACAGGAATATAAGCCACTGTCCTTCTGTGAGGGGATAATAATTGAACCTACCTCCGAGGGTTGTTATGAGGATCACATGATTGTATTGGCATTGGATATCATTGCTTCATATTTGATCATTTTCAATACTTTTTAAAGATGTGACCAACATATATTGCTAATGTTGAGATAAATGACTGTTCTATATAATTTGGAAATGCATTCAATTAAATTAATGTCATATGATTAGTAATTAATAGAATCCCAAAACCTGGGATTCTGAGGAATAGAAGGATAGAGCATAGAGGAAAGAGAGTCTCTTTTTCTTTCTCCCTCTACCTGAATGCAGCAAGGGTTGGTGGACAGGAAGGTTTGGGGAGATAAGTCAGTGAAAATTTCCAGGTGAAGACCTGCTTCTTAAATAAGAATTGACACTTAAACCCTTTCCTGGCTTACAAAAAGAGAATGTATAGATAATTTTCAACATTCACCTGTGCAAAACCTTGTGCTTCAAATTTTTTCCTTTCCTTTCCTTTCCCCCACCCCCTTCTGTAGATGGCAAGTAATTAAATATTTTAAACGTGCAATTTTTCTATACATATTTCCACAATTATCATGGTGCACAAGAAAAATCAGATCAAAACGGAAAAAATGAGAAAAAAAACAAAATGCAAGCAAACAATAAAAAAGGTGAAGATACCATGTTGTGATCCACACTTAGTCCCCACAATCTTCTCTCTGGGTAGTAATTCAGTTTTATTGGAACATTTAGCTAGAATTTGAGTCTTACACATACTGATCAATTTTAAAATAACTTTTTAAATTGGTTTGTGTGTTAAAATTAGAAACTTGATTGTATAAGATTCATTTTAATTTTAAAAATTGTCTTGTTTTCTCCTTAAAACAAAAAGAAAACTTAATTAAGGCAACAGGAGGGGGAAACCCAAGCTCTTTTAAGAACTCCCACAGATGCAATATCTTGGGAAAAGAAAAAAAAATCCCATCAGGGGTGTCCATTACTATGTGATAAACCTCAATACTCATCTACAAGTAATGGGTTCTTTCTGAGATTGTAGAACCCAGATTTGGCTTGTCATTCAGCAACTTGAAAGTTATGAATGAATAAGTAAAAGAAGGTAGAAAATTTGTTTAAAACCTATTGTGTTATTTTATCAACCCTGCTAATCATGTTTTATAGTGTTTTTTAACTGAAAATTGGGAATTTGACATTTTCACCTTTGCTTGTAAGTTTAGAGGAAGTTATAACTAGGACAATTTGGCTATCACTTATGAAAATTATAAGATTGTTAATTAAGTTATTTGGAGTTATTGCCATAATGTTAAAACCTAAAAATGGTGACTGCTATTTATTCAAAGCATTTTGCTTTAGATATGAGGTTGTGCTGAATAATTAGTCTATCTCCACTCCCTCTACTCCTTCATAGGGTAGAGGAGGTGTCAAAGAGCACAGCCCGAAGTAGCCCTAAGAATAAGATAGGTTGGGCAGGTGAGAATAGCAGGCTCAAACCCTTCTCTGGGGTCCCTGTTGATTTCCTTTAATTAATAAACTGTTTAAGTTTCTTTAAACCATCTTGTGAGCAAGGTCATCAGTCCTGGGAAATAAGTTTAGATTATGGAGTTCCTAAACAATGAATTTGGCTTGCTGAGAATTTTTAGCTCTGTTTATTACATAGAAGTTATTTCTAACAATTGGTCTTTACATCATGATGGGTATAAAGAAAAAGAAAAACAAAACAAGTGAAAAGATGTTAAATGAAGCATCTTATGTGTGTGCAGTCTGGTAAATTTTTTATTATTGTAATAAGGCTAATTTAATTGGTCATATTTTTCTTTTGAGTTTATAAAAACTTGACCTTCTTCCCATTGTAACCAACTTGAGGTGCTTGCTAATTTCTTGGTAATTGAGCATCTTAAAGCAAAATCATTTGTGTAATGTTCAACTTAAAACCATCTACTTAGATATCAAGATAAGTTGTAAATTTTCTGTGATGAATCTGTTATTATTCTCAATATAAGGTGATAGTCAATACCTATTTTTAGGATATATGATCCTTGAGAGCTGAACTCTCTTGAAGCTCTGATTGTTGAAACTTGTTAATTGAGATAAAATCTCTTGGGAATATAATTATATTGTTTTGAATTTTGAATTCAGTTATGATTATCTGATGGATCATTAAGTCAGTAATCCATTATTCAAGAAATGCCACAAGCTGTTCAAAGGGATATAATTCTGAACTGTTAGACATCTATATTTATATGAAAGCTGGGAAATCAGCTTTTAGCTTTGATTAAGGTGGAATCCTTCTGGCTCAGTTTCCCAGTTGTGTTCCTGTGTTTGCTACCTGATTATTCCTGAGTCAGACTATGAGATGGAATTATTACTTCATAATTAGTTGTCAACTGTGACAACCTGAAGTCAAACACAGCTAAGGATGCTTTATAATCATGCCCCTGCTTTTTCTTTTAGAGCACATTTCTATAATCAAAGCAAATAGTCTGTAGAAGGCATGAGCATAATGCAAGTATGTAAGATCTTGACCTTTTCAATCTGAAAATATGTAGTCATTATATTCTGATCAAGTAAATGAGTATTTGGCCTAACCACCTGCCTGTTATTAGATGTGAGAGAGACAGAGTCAGAGACAGAGATAAACAGAGACAGACACAGACACAGAGAAAAATAAGATCCTTAAATGTTTCAAAATCATATTAGAATAATTGGGTATTGATATAACTGTTAGTCAAGCCTACCTGTTATTGTATTGATTATTAAAATTAAATCAGAAACATTTCCAGTGTGGTTTGGAGAAGAGAATTTTAAGTATCTAAGTATAATTGAAATAAAGCAAATTCATTTGTGCAAGGATTGAACTTAGGGGTGGAAAAACTCTACCTGCAAGAAACTCATGTTTCCATGCCAACTGGAAACCCCCTCAGTCTGCCAGCCTCTCTACCCATTTGGGTCCTATTTGTTTGAGGAGGCAAATATGACATGACTAGACCCCAGCAAAAGGTCATGTCCTGGTAGCAAGCTAGTATCTATGTGTACCCAAGGGAGGGATATCTTGTTTCTAAGTGGGCTTTTGTTGAATTTTTTACATTGATAAGATTATATTGAACTGACACAGTTACTATATAAAATTGGGAAATCAAGCTATGAATGTCATCCCCCAAAGATAAATATTCCTTAGTCACCAGTTGACTTTCTTTTTCTACCTTGCTTTGAGTCATTTCTTTATATAGTTTAGAAATTAGGCCTTTATCAGAAGCCTTGAATATAAATTTTTTTTCCTGGTTTATTGCTTCCCTTCTAATTTTGTCTGCATTGGTTTTGTTTGTACAAAAACTTTTTAACTTAATATAATCAAAAGTATCCATTTTGAGGCTGATGAAGATGGTCTTGCTGTACCAGATCTAAAACTATATTATAAAGCAGCAGTCATCAAAACCATTTGGTACTGGCTAAGAAATAGAGTAATCGATCAGTGGCATAAGATAGAATCATAGGACAAACTAGGCAATAACTATAGCAATTTAGTGTTTGATAAACCCAAAGACCCCAGCTTCTGGGATAAGTACTCACTATTTGACAAAAACTGCTGGGAAAATTGGAAATTAGTGTGGAAGAAATTAGGGCTTGACCCACATCTAACACCACATACTAAGATAAGATCTAAATGGGTTCATGATTTGTATATAAAGAGTGATATTATAAGTAAATTAGAGGAACATAGTATAGTTTACCTCTCAGACCTGTGGAGATGGAATAAATTTATGTCCAAAGAAGAACTGGAACTCTTAATTGAACACCAGATAGATAATTTTGATTATATTAAATTAAAAAGTTTTTGTACAAACAAAACCAAAGCAGTCAAGATTAGGAGGGAAGTAATAAATTGGGAAATCATCTTTACATTTAAGGGTTCAGATAAAGGCCTCATTTCTAAAATATATAGAGAATTGTCTCAAATTTATAAGAATTCAAGCGATTCTCCAATCGATAAGTGGTCAAAGGATATGAACAGACAATTCTCAGATGATGAAATTAAAACTATTTCCAAACATATGAAAAAGTGCTCCAAATCACTATTGATCAGAGAAATGCAAATTAAGACAACTCTGAAGTACCACTACACACCTGTCAGATTGGCTAAAATGACAGGAAAAGATAATGACGAATGTTGGAAGGGATGTGGGAAAACTGGGACACTGATACATTGTTGGTGGAGCTGTGAACGGATCCAACCATTCTGGAGAGCAATTTGGAACTATGCTCAAAAAGTTATCAAACTGTGCATACCCTCTGACCCAGCAGTGTTTCTATTGGGCCTATATCCCAAAGAGATCTTAAAGGAAGGAAAGGGACCCACATGTGCAAAAATGTTTGTGGCAGCCCTTTTTGTGGTGGCTAGAAACTGGAAACTGAATGGATGCCCATCAATTGGAGAATGGCTGAATAAATTATGGTATATGAATGTCATGGAATATTATTGTTCTATAAGAAAAGACAAGCAGGATGATTTCAGAGAGGCCTGGAGAGACTTGCATGGACTGATGCTGAGTGAAATGAGCAGAACCAGGAGATCTTTATACACAGCAACAACAAGACTATATGATGATCAATTCTTTTTTTTATTAAAACTTTTTATTTGCAAAACATATGTATGGGTAATTCTTCAACATTAACCCTTACAAAGCTTTCCATTACAAATTTTCCCCCCTAGTCTCCTCCCCTCCCCTAGATGGCAGGAAATCCACTACATATTAATTATGTTAAAATACTTGACAAATCGAATATATGTATACATATTTCCACACTTATCATTTTTGTGCAAGAAAAATCGTATATGATGATCAATTCTGATGGACATGGCTTTCTTTAACAATAAAATGTTTCAAACCAGTTCTACTTGTTCAGTGAAAAAAGCCATATAATTACACCCAGAAAGAGGGATATGAAATGTGGGCCACAACATAACATTTTCATGCTCTCTATTGATGTTTGCTTGCATTATGTTTCTTTCTCTGATAGTTTTTTCTTGTAGATATGATTTCTCTTGCACAAAAATGATAAGTGTGGAAATATGTATATATATATTCAATTTGTCAAGTAGTTTAACATAATTAACATGTAGTGGATTTCCTACCATCTAGGGGAGGGGTGGGGAATAGGGGGGAGGAAATTTGTAATGGAAAGCTTTGTAAGGGTTAATGTTGAAGAATTACCCATACATATGTTTTGCAAATAAAAAGCTTTAATTAAAAATAAATAAATAAATAAATATCCATTTTGCATTCAATGATGCATTCAGGTTCTTCATTGGTCACAAATTCCTTCCTTCTCTGCAGATCTGAGTGGTAAACTACCCTATGTTCCTCTAATTTGCTTATAATATTACTCTTTATGTCTAAATCATGAACGCATTTTGACCTTATCTTGGTAGGGTGTTAGGTGTGTGTCAATGCCTAGTTTCTGCCTCTCTTCTCTCTTCAGAATTGCCTTGCACTGACCAACCCACAAGCATGTCAAAGAGTTCTCTAGTCTTTGAGCATCCATGAAACCAGAGTATGTACAGTGGGAAAGGGACCTCAGAAATGATCTATGTCAGAGGAGTCACAAAAGAGTGATCAGCTACGGCTGGCTTTCACCTAAGCCTCCTCCTCTTCCCCTAAGCTTCTGAGAACCACGGGACCATCTCCAGTTATCCTGATCTAAGTTTTGCCCCTGGACCCAGACAGCTCTGAAGGAGAGAGTGACACTGATGACTTTGCACTGCCTTGCCTCACTTAAAGCCAATTCATTTGCAAGTCAAGACATCACTTTCCTGCTATCATTGGTGTCAACAATCTGTGAACAGTGGCAGTTGTCTCACTGGGAACCCAAATGACCAGTTCTAGTTGGATAATGCTACTCCCTTCTCCTCTTCCTTCTTCCCCTTTTCTTTTTTCTCCCTCTCCCCCTCTTCTCTTTCCTCCCTCCTTCCTCCCCTCTGTCTCTACCTGTCTCCCTATCCCTCTCTTCCTCTTTCTCCCTCCTCCCTTCCTCCATATGGGGAATCATATACTTACATGTGGGTGCTCTGCCCAAAGGAATATAAATTTCTTGAAATTGATCTCTGAAAAACCAGGGTTTGAAGAAGTCCATTGGTATTCAAATGGATCTATTTGAGTATGCTTTAAGCACAAATCCTGGCTTTCATGATTGACCAATAATAAGTCTCAGTCTTTCCGTTCTTTCTCTCCCAAATTGATTCTTCCCTCCTCCCTCCCTCCCATCCTTCCTTTTTTTTTTTTTAAACAAGCTTTATTTCTTTTTCTTTATTTCTTCCCCAATCTTAAATCACTAAATGGATATTGCCTCAGACAAATTAATACCTGGGAAAGACTTTACAAGGAATATAAATTTCTTGAAATAGAGCTCTGGAAAACCATAAATGCTATTTGACTTTGTCTTAAACCCAAATCACTCAAGCTCTGACTGGCCAATAATATGGGCTAAAAAATTGGCCAAGCCTTAGTTGGTGCTTGTTTAGGTTTTGCTGGTTCAGAGTGAGTGTAAATAGCAATGTTTTCTGTTCTGGCCACAAATCCTAAGGGTTTTCCCCTCCCAGGTGGATTTTTTTTTTTAATTTTAAGTAGACCATCTTTTGCTTTTACTTAGCCTTGATCACTGAATGATGTTGCTTCAGAGACTTGGGAAATACCTTAGCTTAAAAAGGTCAATATCTCCCATTGCATCTGGGGCCATCTCCAGTCATCCTGATCTATGTCTTGTGACTGGATCCAGATGGCTCTAGAGGAGAAAGTGAGGCTGATAACTTTGTGCAGCCCAGCCTAACCTAATTCCAATTCATTTGCAAGTCAAGATCTCACCCTTTTAATGTCATTAGTCCTCTTCCAGAATGAAGGCCAAACAGCTAAGAGAACCTGAAAGAGCAAGGGTCCTTTCTAAATGATTCTGCCATAAGGGTGAGTCGAGGAGGTGTTCAAGGCAGCAGTGTCTGGTGCACATGGTAAGATAAACTAGATATCCAGGAGGGGTTACTGAACAAGTCTAAATCTGGATTTCAGGAGCAGAATCACAGTCACTTCCACCTCTCCTCTAATTACTAACAACATACAAATTACCAGCAGAACACTCACTCATGCCAAAATAATATACATACAATGGGACATGTTTGACACTAATCTTGGGTCTTAATCTTGGTCAGACTCAAAGAGATGTTGTATCATTTATGTATAACTAGGGCAATCTGCTCCATACTAAACCTGGTTCAGAAGGCTCCCAGGGTAGTTTTTGTCTGTGGGATTTCATACTAAGATATAATAGCTAAAGGGGAGTTGGAGACTCTCCCAAAAGGTGAAGTGAAGTGAATCCCAAATACTTCGGAAAACATCAATCATGAGAAAGTCAGTTAAGGATAAACATAAGGATTGAAAGGATGCATTTGGCATCAGAGATATACTCTGATAGCTTCATCAAAAGAAGCTAGGTGTTAAAGTGAATATTAGTACTAGATTTGGAGTCAGGAAGATGCAAGTTCAAATCCAGCATCAGGTGATACATAGCTGTATCACCCTAAGCAAGTAATTTTCCCTCTGCCTCAGTTTCCCCAATCATAAAATGAAGGTAATAACACCACCTATATCCAAGTGTTGTTGTGAGGACAAAATGAGGTATTTGTAATGTTCTTGACAAATGTTAATGCAATATATAAAGGCTAGCAATTACAATTAGCTATTATTATTAGCCATTCTTGCTGTCTCTATCAGCATGTATTACCTGTTGAGAGAAAAGGGCCTGATCTATACTAGATCAAACTTCATACCATCTCCTAGTGGAGAAATTGCACCAACACCCAAGAGACTTTGAAATTGTTGACATAAGAACATAGGGATTTATTTCAAGTTGAATAGCTTGAAAATCTGATTCACTCAGAAGACTTTGAGGGCCATTGCCAAACAAGAATTTATTAAGATGATTTTTTGAATGCAAGGTAAGACTTTACATCAAACCTTATTAATTGCATCCTAATTGATTCATTTCACCATCTAGTCTGCCAAGATCTTTTTGGATCATTAGTTATTGTTGCTGAGGAACATCCTGATAAATTGCGTCCTCCATCAGATTAAGATTGAAGCACTGTGAAATTCTTAGCACTTGGAGGAGGTTATTAAAACTCTCTCTCTGTTTCTGTCTCTGTCTCTGTCTCTGTCTCTCTTTCTCTTTCTCTTTCTCTTTCTCTTTCTCTCTCTCTTTGCCTCTCTCTCTTTGTCCTTCAATTTCTTTGTCTCTCTCTCTCCTCTCTTTCTCTCTCTTTCTCTGTCTCTGTCTCTCTATCCTCTTTCTCTCTCCTCTCTCTCTTTCCCTCTCTGTGTCTCTTTCTCCTTCAATCTCTTTCTCTCTCCCTTCTCTCTTCCATCTCTCTCTTTGTCTCCTCTCTCTGCCTCTCTGTCACACACAGACATACAGAAAGAGTGTGTGTGTGAGAGAGACAGACAGACAGACAGAGAGACCCAGGGAGAGACAGAGAGACAGAGACTTGTAGACTTGTGCTTACAAGCAATTGAGAGATGAGGAGAGTTTCTTCTTTGTTTTGGTGATTATTCAAATAGCTTCCAAGTCTGGACTCAGATTATTTTCCTAGTGGTTGATTTTGATGTTTTTATATGTTTTGTCAATTTTCCCTCTATTTCTCCTATTTGATTTTCAAAATCCTTGTTGAGCTCTTCCAGGAATTTTTTTGGGGGCCCTGAGATTAATTCACATTTTTCTTTGAGGCTTTGGATGTAGTAGTTTGCCTTTTTGTCTTTTGAGTTTGTTTTTGGACCTTCCATGTCACAGTGGTAACTTTCTATGATCAGGATTCCTTTTTGTTGTTTGATCATTTTTCCTATTTCTTGACACTTAACTTTATATTAAGGTTGGGCTTTGTTCCTGAGGTGAAGGGGGCACTGTCACAAACTTTAGGGATTTTGCACAGCTAGTTCTGGAAATCTGCAAGTTTCTAATTCTTCCAAGGCAATACAATTTAAGGAGATGTGTGCTTACTACTCTCCTGGCCTGTACTCTGATCATGAGTGGTCACAAGCACTTTTTTTCTGCCCTGGAACTGTGACCAAAGTCTCCACTTCCCTGAAGCTATGTGCTCCAGTTTACTAGTACTCCTCTTTACCCTGGGACTGTGAATCAGTCCTGGATCCTGGATCCAAGTATAGACATTACAACAAAGCCCTGAACCACGTGCTAGCAAAGAGAACCTTGTAATCTCCTTCTGATCAGTTGTCCGACTCCCTTACCATCTCTGTGTTGAGAGCTCCAGAGGCAGCTGCTTCCATCACTGTGGCGGTCACTCCCAACCAAGGCCTGCTGCTGGTTTGGTGGGGCACAGCCTACATTCCATTCTCACTTTGATGTAATAGATCTTTCCTGCTGACCTAAGTTATCTTGGGCTAGAAAATTGTTTCACCCCATCCTTTTGTGGATTCTGATGCTCCTGAATTTATTTTGAATAGTTATTTAAAGTTGTTTGGAGGAGAATTTCATTCTTGTGTGTTATGAAGAAGATCTAGGAAAAGAGGCCATTCAATTGTTTTAAGGTATTTTTAAATGTTGTTTAGAGAATTTGATTTTTGTATATTTTGGAGAAAAAAGGTCCAGGTAAAGAAGTCATTCTTATAACCTAATTCAATTCTTGCCCAAGCTCATACAGGTAGTGAGGGAATAGTAAAGTTGGAAATATAATCCAGATCTCTTGACTCATATCATACCACCTACCTCCTTCCTCCAGAAAAGTTCCAACACTGTTTGCATTTCCTAAGGTGATAAAGCCCCAAAAAAGGCAAAAATGAAGAGAGAACTAGAATTTAGAATTCTCGCCTCTTTGCCTGGGAGATATTTTCTTTTTTAAAAAATTAACAAATTTTTATTTTTTCAAAATACATACAAAAATAATTTTTAACATCCAACCTTGCAAAATCTTGTTACAAATTTTTCTTCTCCCCCCACCTTCTCCTTCCCTTAGACAGCAAGTAATCCAATATAAGTTATACATGTGCAATTCTTCTAAACATATTTCTGCAAAAATCATACTGTGCAAGAAAAATCAGATCAAAAGGGGAAAAAATTAGGGGAAAAACAAGTAAATGAACAACAACAAAGGTGAAAAATACTATATTATGATCCATATTCAGTCTTCATAGTCTTCTCTGGATGCAGATGGTTCTTTTCACCACAGGTCTATTAGAATTACCTTGGATCACCACATTGTTGAAAAGAGCCAAGTCAATTACAGTTGATTATTGGGTGCTGTTTTCTGAAAACCCACCCCCATTAAAAACTCTTGGTCAGGGCATTTCTTAGAATGAGTGAAAAAAAAAAAGCCAAAATCACACTCATTGAAGAAACAATTTATTCTATTCCCTTCCTCTGTTGTTTTCCTTTCTCATCCCCACTCTTTTGACCCTGATGGTCTATGTAATCACTAAATAGGAATTCAGAGAACACAACAGATTGTGAATAAGGAAGCAAGCCATTCCACATAGTCTCTTTTTCAAATAAACAATGGTTCTATCCACAGATCCCCCTCCAGTGCTGAGTGTGACATGAGCATGCAAATTCACTGTCTGGAGTCAAACGCGCTTTTAATAACCTCCTGAATACTAAAACTGTAAGAATATTTTAGCCCATCAGCTCCAGAACTTTCTCAATGATTGAGAGTGGGAAGAGAAGGTAACTCCCCTAATTTGATGTCTTTTCCAACAGTTTGGGAAGAAGGTCCCAGGGTAAGATTTCTCATTAATGTCTTAGTCACTTTCCAATTCTCTAGTGTAGCTCACTAATTTCTTGAGCTTGAAATCCTGAGTCTCTAAGGAACAACTCCCCAAAGAGTCAATTCAGCCTGTATTACCTGGAAAAGATTTAGCCTACCCTGCTGCAAACTAGAGACTGATAATTATCCTTATGGAGAAAAGAAAAGGAGGGCAGTTCTTTCTCGGAGGCCCCTGAGAAAATAAATTTCTATAAGCCAAATCACAGATCTTTAGCAAAGTGGACACTTTAGGGGAGCTTGAGAGGATTTAGCTGAAGTAAATTTAGTAGGTAAATATAGTGATCCGTGGACCTCCTTTCTAACATCTCAGATTAACCTCCAAAAATAAACCTGATGGAACTACCACAACCTCTAGGCAGCAAGTAGGGAAAAAATTGCTACAATACCCCAAATACGAGAATGTCAGATTGGTTTCACTGAGCCCCTAAACTTGGCTTACATACTTCTTGTGGTGAAATTTACTTCCAAATCAAAAGGTGATAACACCATATACCAAGATAAGGTCAAAATGGATTCATGATCTAGGCATAAAGAATGATATTATAAACAAATTAGAACAATGTGGGATGGTTTACCTCTCAGACCTGTGGAGGGGGAAGGAATTTGTGACCAAAGAACAACTAGAGGTCATCATTAATCACAAAATAGATAAGTTTGACTATATCAAGTTAAAAAGTTTTTGTACAAACAAAATGAATGCAGACAAGATTAGAAGGGTAGCAGTAAACTGGGAAAATATTTTCACATCCAAAGGTTCTGATAAAGGCCTCATTTCTAAAATATATCGAGAATTGACTAAAATATATAAGAATTCAAGCCATTCTCCAATTGATAAATGGTCAAAAGATATGAAGACAATTTTCAGACGAAGAAATTGGAACTATTTCTGGTCACATGAAAAGGTGCTCCAAGTCACTATTGATCAGAGAAATGCAAATTAAGACAACTCTGAGATACCACTACACACCTGTGAGATTGGCTAAAATGACAGGAAATGATAATGATAACTGTTGGAGGGGATGTGGGAAAACTGGGACACTGATCCATTGTTGGTGGAACTGTGAACGGATCCAACCCTTCTGGAGAGCAGTTTGGAGCTATGCTCAAAAAGTTATCAAACTATGCATACCATTTGACCCAGCAGTGTTTCCATTGGGCTTGTATCCCAAAGAGATCTTAGAGGAGGGAAAGGGACCCACATGTGCAAGAATGTTTGTGGCAGCCCTTTTTGTGGTGGCTAGAAACTGGAAACTGAATGGATGCCCATCAATTGGAGAATGGCTGAATATACTATGGTATATGAATGTTATGGAATATTATTGTTCTGTGAGAAAGGACCAGCAGGATGATTTCAGAGAGGCCTGGAGAGACCTGCATGAACTGATGCTGAGTGAAGTGAGCAGAACCAGGAGATCATTGTACATGGCAACAACAAGACTATATGATGATCAATTCTGATGGACATGGTTCTCTTCAACAATGATGTGATTCAAACCAGTTCCTATTGTTGAGCGATGAAGATAGTCATATACATCCAGAGAGAGGCCTGTGGGAACTGAGTGTGAACCACAACACAGCATTTTAACACTTTCTGTGAATATCTCCATGCATTTTGTTTTCCTTTTTAGGTTGTTTTTTCTTCTTCTCTTTCTAGATCTGATGTTTCTTATGCAGTAAGATAACTGTATAGATATGTATACATGTATTGTATTTGTCATATAATTTATCCTATTTAGCATGTATTAGATTACCTGTCATCTAGGGGTGGGGGGCAGGGGGAAGAAGGGGAAAAGCTTGGGAAAAAAAGTTTTTGCAAAGGTCAATATAGAAAAATCACTCATATGTTTTGTAAATAAAAAGCTTTATAAACAAACAAAAAAAAAAAACAAATTAAAAGGTGAACTTCGAATCAATAAAATATAAAATGCTTTCTGGGTCAGAGTACTGAGCTAAACACCAGTGGGGGCAAGGAATACAAAATATAGCCAAGACAGGGTTGTCTTCAACTATTTCTTTTAGTTATGGTCTTATCATCAATACACTGAATCCCACTCTAAATTCATCTATACTCTCATTTTTCTCTTTCATACTGTTGTTTAGTCATCTTTCAGTCATATCCAACTCTCCATTTGGGGTTTTCTTAATAAAGGTCCTGGAATTGTTTACCATTTCCTTCTCCAGATTATTTTACAGATGAGGGAACTGAGGCAAATAGGGTTAAGTGACTTGCCTAGGGTCACACAGCTAGAAAGTGGATGAGGCTGAATTTTAACTCAGGAAGATGAGTCTTCCTGTCTCCAGGACTGGCACTTTGTCCACTGAGTCACCTAACTTCTCTTTCATAAAAGGCATTATTCCAGATTCCTTTTATCTGAACCAAATAACAGACACAGAATTTCAGAATTGCTGGGACTTCAGCAATTATCTTATCCAACCCAAGCCTCCAAGAGAAGGTCTACCTCATTCAAACAGTTTTTGAAGATCTCCAATAAAGGGGAACCCTTTCCCTTTCCAGGTCATCCATTCCACTTCTATACAGGTCAGATTGTTAGGAAATTGCTCCTCATAGAAAGCCCAGCTTTTTCTTTGCCTCTTTGTTGTTTCTTTTTTGCTCCTGGACTCTTCTTTTGGGAGTCAAACACATCAAGTCTAATTCTTCTTCCATGTGACAGTCTTTCATACAATTAAAGACAGCTCTCATGTCCATCTGTCTGTCCATCTGTTTTTCCTTCCCACCCCCAGCCTTCTCTTCTCCAGCATAAACATCCCTAGTTACTCTAATTGATCCTCATGACCTAGATAAAGTTGAGGCTCTTCACCATCACACTTACATCCCACTGCCAGGGATTTTGATAGAATGGTGTGGGGGATAGGGGTTGTATACTACACTGTCAGGGAGACAAGAGTAACTGAGAATTATTGAGGTGGGCTCATAAGGGCTTTTTCTTACCAAGTGTCTGGCAGGAAAGGAAGACTGAAGAGAATAACAAATTCCTTTGAGAATAATATAAATTATATTTTTTTCTTTCTTCTAAACCAGGTCTTTTTTTCCCTATTCCAATAATGTTTTATTTTTCCAAATACACCTACAGATAGATGTACATTCATTTTTGTAAGACTGTGTTCCAATTTTTCTCCCTTCTTTTTTTCTCTCCCCCTTCTACAAGACTGCAAGCAATCTGATATAGGTTAAACATGTACAATCCTTTTAAACATGATTCCATATTTATCATGTTGTGCAAGAAAAATCAGACCACAATATACAAAACAGATATACAAATCAAACATTTATTGATAATAAATGATCATTTTGCAACCCCTACATTCAATTACAAGACCCCATATGGGGTTGCTTACCACAGTTTAAGAAGCTGGGTTCTAGATCACCCATCCAAAGGAATTTCCAAACAGGAAGAGAAGACCACCTTATCAGTCCAGGACTGTAGCTTGTGATTTGCCAGAGAAGCATCATTTCCTAGTTTCCCTTTTGTTAATACATGAAGTAAAGCAATACCCATCCTTTTCCTTTGCACATTAGGACAAAGTAATGATAACTAGCTTTGAAATAGTGCTTTGAGAAGCAATGTTGGGTAAATGAATAGAGCTAACTTTAGGTGGCCTTGCTATACCAGATCTAAAACTATGTTATAAAGCAGCAGTCATCAAAACCATTTGGTACTGGATAAGAAATAGAGTAGTCGATCAGTGGCATAGGATAGAATCACAGGACAAACCAGGCAATAACTATAGCAATCTAGTGTTTGATAAACCCAAAGACCCCAGCTTTTGGGATAAGTACTCACTATTCAGCAAAAACTGCTGGGAAAATTGGAAACTAGTGTGGAAGAAATTAGGACTTGACCCACACCTAATATCACACACCAAGATAAGATCTGAATGGGTTCATGATTTAGATATAAAGAGTGATATTATAAGCAAATTAGAGGAATATAGGATAGTTTACCTCTCAGACCTGTGGAGATGGAATAAATTTATGTCCAAAGAAGAACTGGAACTCTTAATTGAACACCAGATAGATAATTTTGATTATATTAAGTTAAAAAGGTTTTGTACAAACAAAACAAATGCAGTCAAGATTAGGAGGGAAGCAATAGTTCAGACAGAGGCTTCATTTCTAAAATATATAGAGAACTGACTCAAATTTATGAGAATTCAAGCCACTCTCCAATTGATAAATGGTCAAAGGATATGAACAATTTTCAGATGATGAAATTAAAACTATTTCCAAACATATGACAAAGTGCTCCAAATCACTACTGATCAGAGAAATGCAAATTAAGACAACTCTGAAATACCATTACACACCTGTCAGATTGGCTAAAATGACAGAAAAAGATAATGACGAATGTTAGAGGGGGTGTGGGAAAACTGGGACACTGATACATTGTTGGTGGAGCTGTGAACAGATCCAACCATTCTGGAGAGCAATTTGGAACTATGCTCAAAAAGTTATCAAACTGTGCATACCCTTTGACCCAGCAGTGTTTCCATTGGGCTTGTATCCCAAAGAGATCTT
>JAJPUD010000095.1:765312-884812 GCA_023553655.1 Myrmecobius fasciatus | reverse complement strand
ACCAGGAGATCATTGTACATGGCAACAACAAGACTATATGATGATCAGTTCTGATGGACATGGTTCTCTTCAACAATGAGCTGTTTTAAACCAGTTCCAATTGTTCAGTGATGAAGAAAGCCATATACATCCAGGGAGAGGCCTGTGGGATCTGATGTGGACCACAACATAGCATTTTTATGCTTTCTATTGATGTTTTCTTGCATTTTTTCCTTCTCAAAATTTTTTTATAGATCCAATTTTTCTTGTACAGCAAGATAAGTGTATAAAAATATATAAACATATTCTATTTGTCAAGTATTTTAACACAATTAACATGTATTAGACTTCCTGCCATCTAGGGGAGGGAGTGGAGGGAAGGAAGGAAAAATTTGTAACAGAAGGCTTTGCAAGGGTCAATGTTGAAAAATTACCTATGCATATGTTTTGCAAATAAAAAGCTTTAATAAAAAAAAAAGCTAACTTCAGAATCAGGGTTCCTTCCAGAAGTGGGATTTTTTTTTTCTTTTGGCATTTTAAGATCGTTAGTGTTTTTCCATAATTCTATCTATACAAGTTCTGTCTTCAATACACCTGACTCTGGAAAATTACTTAACTTTGCATTAACTTAGTCAGTTCCTTTAGACTACAAGTTGTAAGAAGATAGAGCTCCTCATTTAGAGGTCCTCATGTCAATTAAATCATGGGTCTAGTAAAAATCAAAAACCCACATTTTTCAACACATTCCTCATATCTCATTATTTTTAACTTTAACAACACCATAAAGTGTTTGCTATAGGACTTGTGTTTTTAGGCTCAGAACCAAAAGATATAGGTTTGATAAATATATAAAGCAAAAACCATTCTCCAATGGATAAGTGGTCAAAGGATAGGAATGTTTTTCAGAAGAAGAATTACAAACTATAAACAAAACTACTCTTAAGTTTCACCTTATACCATGAAAATTAGCAAGGGTGACCAAAAAAATTAGGGCTAGCCAATATCAGAGGGGCTGTAGAAGAACAGATGTATGAATACATTGTCAGTGGGGTTGTGAATGGGCCAAACCATTATGAAAAGTAATACAGAATTATCATAAGAAAATCACTAAAATGTCCATAATCATTGACCCAGAAATTTCATTGCTAAGCATATACCCCAGGAAGGTCAAAGGTAGAAAGATCCTGTATACACCTGAATATTTGTAGCAGCACTTTTTGTGATAGCCAAAAATTGGAAATGATGTAAACAACTATTTTTTTTCAATTTTCTTTTTTTTGTCTTTATTTTTTTTATTAAAGCTTTTTATTTGCAAAACATGTGCGTGGGTAATTTTTCATCATTGACCCTTGCAAATCTTTCTGTTACAAATTTTTCTCTCCTTCCCCCCACTTCCTCCCCTAGATGGCAGGAAGTCTAATACATGTTAATTATATTAAAATACTTGAAAAATCAAATATGGTAAACAACAATTCATTAGGTAATGGCTAAATAATTTATGGTATATAATGAAATATCACTGTGTCATAAGAAATAATTAATTTAAAAATAAGAGAAGCATGAAAAGACATACCACCTAATGCAGAATAAAGTAGTAAGACCTAGGAAAATAACAAAATCCCCTCCCTGTTTTTCTTTTAAATTCTTATTTTAAAGGATTAGTTCAATGGGCAGAGAAGGGAGAGAATATAGTTGGAGATAAAGAGAGCAATTAAAATTTAAACTTTAAAAAAAAAAAAAAAGGTCTGAGTTTGAGTTGCTGTGTTTGTTATTTTACAGAGCTGGGTTTAGCTTTAGGCTTAGTTTCCTCCTTAGCAAAATGGGAGGTGAATAATCTTGTTACTTGTTGTTCAGGGATGCTTTGAAAAGAGTCATACAGAGGCAGCTAGGTGGCGCAGTGGATAGAGCACCAGCTCTGAAGTCAGAAGGACCTGAGTTCAAATCTAGCCTCAGACACTTAATACTTCCTAGCTGTGTGACCCTGGGCAAGTCACTTAACCCCAATTGCCTCAGGGGGAAAAAGAAAAGAAAAGAGCATCATACAAACATGAGCCAGTATGAAAGCACCAAGGGTAGAGTTACTCAGCTCCTGCCTAAGGTTGGAGCATGGGCAAGTCTCCAGCTGGAAATACTGCAGTAATTTGGGAGGAAGGAAGGATAGAGAGAGAACAAAAGGGCCTGCTCCCCAAGTGAAAGAAGGTTCCCTGGCGTTCTCAGTAGGGAGTAGAATCCCAGAAGAACCTAGCATCTCCAAATTGGTTGAAATAGAAAAAATATGGATTCTGGAATCAAAGGGCCTAAATTCAAATCCTTCCACTACTAATTATTGTTTAATAATTAATAAGTAATTATATGTCTCCACATCTCAGTTTCCTCCTCTATAAATAAGGTTTTGACCCTGGGTAACTGTCAGGGTGATAATACTACCAACAGAAGCAGAGAATTTTGGAAGATGGATGGGTTTGTGAGAAATGGGAGTTCAGTTCTCTACATGCTCAATGTGAGATAGTTATTGGATAGTTAGATGGAGACATGTGGCATGTTACTGATCAACTCTAAAGAAAGAGTGTTTGCTCATATTTGGATTGACATATGGAGCATTGCAATAACTCAGCATCTCACAGGAATCAAGACCTACATAATGAGGACCCCCTTGCCTCGATGCCCCACATTTATCCATTAATTCTGGGTTGCTTTTAAGAGCTTCCTTGTCATCCTCCATTTAACTACTAAAAGATTAAAAAAATCAGATTTTTGATTTTTTTCTGACTATACTGAAAGGTGATTTCCTCACACAGATCTCATGCCATTCTTTTTACATTTTCTCTTCTGCCCCCACCTATTCCAAGGAAGATACCACACAATAAGGTGCAATGACACAAGCTTTGACCTCAGTCAAAGGCCTGAGCTAGAAGTTGGGTGCATGCTCACTAGCCGTGGGTCCATGGGATCTCTGTGAATGTCAGATTCATCTGTAAAATGGGCATAATCACATTTGTGTATGCTTAGTAAGCTTGAAAATGCCTATCCAATGTGAATTATTATGAAGTTTTTGGGGGGAGGGTAGAAATTTTTTTTTCTTTTTTGGTGATGGAGCCTGTGATTTAATTGGCATAGGAAATTCCCCATTCCTATTTACCAATTCAGATCAATATCTTTCTGAAACTTATAGATTTATCCAGTTGTTATACAGAGCTTGGAGCAGTAAACTGACTCAGTCAGGGTCAGCTGGACTTGAATGTTTCAGAGGCAGGACTTGAAGCCAGGTCCTCCTGATCTGAGGTGAGTTCTTTGTCCACTCTGTCAGGATGCCTCTGACATTACAGTTGGATCGACAATCTCCCTTTGCCTTATTCAAGTCGCTCAGACTCATGATACCAGAGAGGAGAAAGGACATTTCTCTTCCTGGGTTATCCTGATTAGCCAGGAACACGAGAATCCTGGAATTCTGCCTCTTCGACTTCACAATCACAGAGCAACAATTCTGAGCAAGGCTCTGCTCCAGGGGCTCCTGTGACACTGGGGTGCAGGCCCCCAGAACCTCCTGCTGGCAGTGCTGCCTGCCTCAATTTCCTCCCCACTCCAAACCATCCTGCATTCAGTTACTAAAGTGATTTTCCTAAACTTCAGAACTGACCATATCAACCTCCCTCTCATCCCAATACACACAACTCCTCCTTTCTGACTATTGACCTCCCTGGCTTCCTTTAAAATCCACATAAAGTCCCACCTTCTTCAGGAAGTCTTCTCCAACCCTTCTCAATTCCAGTGCCTTCTTTCTTTTATTTATTTCCTGTTTATCCTGTATACAGCTTACCTTATGTATATTTGTTTCTATCTTGTCTCTCCTATTAGACTGTGAGCTCTGTGAGGGCAGGGACTGTCTTTTGTTTCTTTTTGCACTCCCAGAAGTTAACACAGTATCTGGCACACAGTAGGCACTTAATAAATATTGATTGACAAGGCAGATGACCTCAGGATACTTATAATCTAGTAAGAGGGGGAAAAGCAAAGAAAATAAGGTGAAGGAGACATCCCAAGAAATAAAATACAATCATATGATCAGGCTGTGGTATGATAGAAAGGGTGATGGTTCCAGAATCGGAAAACCTGGATTCAAATATTGCCTTTGATACTTATGGTCTATAGAACTGAATCTCAATTTTCTCATCTGTAAAATGGGATGATTGGACTAAATGACTTCCATGGCCCCTTCCAACTCAGCCTCCTTTGTTTTAGAGCTGGAAGAGATCTTAGAGATCACCTACTCTACTTCCCTCTTCTTAAAGAATAAGAAAATTGAGGCTGAGAGAGGGAAAATTATTTGCTCAAAATTGGGATTAAAAACTTATTATTCTTTCCACCCTATAATGCAGCTGCCTGTGATAATTTATGAAGCAATTACTCTTCCCTGGTCTTAACCTCTATAGTGTAATTACTAAATGACAGGCCAACCTCCATTTCTCCAGCTGGGAAATGGGGAGAATGGAGACATGCTGTTCCAAGTTGAGGCACTAGGAGTCAGTGCCTGAGCACAGAAGAGCACTCCCCTCCTAGCTCCTGAGTGGGGCTCTTCTGCCCACCTCCGTCCTGGAAGCTCCTTCTCTGCTCCCAAGGAAAGAGAGAAAGCTTCCAGGCTGAAATGTCAGAGGACTTGTTGGCTGAGAGCAGGGTGCGCAGATACTCTGGACCCACTGTTTAGAAGGAGATTGCAGAGGTGGGGGAAGCAGTGGAGTCACTAATTGGGGTGGGGAGGGCAAGAGGAAGGGGCTGTGGGCAGGTGAGTCCCTCCCCACCTGGACAGGTGGACAAGCAGTGAAGGAACTGGCACAGAGCAGCCCAGGGATTGGACCTATTCTCAGTCGCCTGCTTGCTATTATTGGAGGTTGCCATGGGCACGGAGCAAAGGAAGTAGCTTGTGGGGGCTGCACCCAATTACACTTGGATTTTTGTTTTAACTTTGAAGAGAATGGAAGCAGGCAGGGAGGGAGCTGCCACTTAGCCCAGGCCTTTGCAAGGAGGTTCTGACCCATTCTTTTAGAGCTCTGATCGACTCCTAGCAAAAGAAAGCCTTCCTAGGGACCCTCACCAGTGCATGGAGTCCTTAGCAAGTTGAAGCCTTGAAGGATCCTAAAAGAAAGGGGCACCATGATATCTCACCTTCATAAGAAAGGAGCACAGTGGGCACACAAGGTAGTACCCCCACAGTGCCCTCCTGGGGGCGAATGTGTGTGGAGGGAAGGGAGTCAAAAGGACAGAAGTAAATTTGGAGACCTTAAAAGCACAGACTTTGCTGCCTGTGTGACCTTGAACAAATAAATCACTTAACTCTCTAGATCTGGGTTGTCTCCTTGTCTGTAAAATGAAGAGATTGGCCTAAATGACCCCTAAAATTCTTTCTAGGTCAGAATCTATGATTTTATTATCCTGAGTACAAAAGGAAGATAGGGAAATAAGAAGAAATGAAAGCAAAGTTAGGGGAAAAAAAAGATGGGAGGAAGAGAGGGGAATGGCTTAATTGGGCTTCACTCTATTTAGGCAAAGGAAGAGTCAGTCTCTAAAACTTGCCTCCTCCTACTCCATAAAAAGCACCTGGAATCATAGACCCAGAGCTGGAAAGAACTTCAGGAGCCAATTAAGGGGATGCCCTTCTATATGCAGATGAAGAAATTGAGACCTGGACACATGAAACAACTTGTCCAAGGTCACACAGGTAGAGGAGATGGAATGGGAATCCAAATTCTCTGATCCCAAATCCAGAATTGGAGGATCAGGTCATAGATTCAGGAACCTTAGAAATAACTGGATTCAATCCCCTCATTATAAGGTGAAGAAATTGAAACAGAAATAAAAGACTTGCTCAGGATGCTGCTGCTAGTAAGTGTCTGAGGCAGGTTTAGAATTCAATCCTCCTGCCTTGAAGTCCATTGCATCACTGATTTAAGTGAACTGTGTCAGAGGATGCAGGCGGGAAGAGGTGAGATGGTTCTAATCATTATCTCTCCCCCATAAGACCTGCGCTGAAAGCATGAAAAGGCAGAGATCAGCAAAGTCCAAGACTGAGGTCTTTCTGCTAGAAACTAGAAGGCAAAGCTCTTAGCAAGACGTCTGCCTGAGATAAGCAGACTTTTCTGTTACTCCTTATTCATAAAGTCACAAGGCAGAGATTAGATGTCATCACAAATTGAGAGCTAAAAGGAATCTTAGAGGCCACTTAGTCTAAACTTCTCATTTAACAGATGAGAAAATTGGCAGAGAAGGAGAGAGAATTGCTTTGGGGTCACTCAAGCAGTGAGTGTCTGAAGCCAGTAGACTCTCCATTCCCTGTATTGATTCTCAGCCCATGATGGGCTCCCTTGGCCAGTAAAGTGGCTATCAAAGCCCAGCTTCTAGGATGGCCTGACTCAGGAAGGACTAGGTAAGGGGCTTAGTAAACTGATTGGAACTAAAACTCCTTGGATTGAAAAAGAGGGACCAAGCAGTGAAGTAATGGGGGTTCCAATGTCCCTGAATACCAAGGGCAGCAGGAGATGAACTCTTCCAATGTCCTAAAATCTCAGTAGGCAAAGAGGAGACTAAATTGGTGCTGAGTCACACAGCAACTGTGCTAGAAGGAAGGATAGGAGAAAAAAGTGGGAGAGAAGGAAATGAAGAGGGGAGATCAGGAGGGGAAAGAGGAGAAGAAGGAAGAAAAGGGAAAAATGAATGTTAAGTAATGTTTTCACTTTGGGGGGTGTTTATTTTTTTTTCCTTCTCATGGCTTTTTTTTTCCTTTTGGTCTGATTTTCCTTGCACAACATGACAAATATGGAAATATGTTTAAAAGAATTACATATATTTAATCTTTATTAGGTTGTTTGCTTCTCAGGGAGGGGAGAGGCAAGGAAGGGAGAGAGAAAATTTTGGAACACAAAGTCCTAGAAAAATGAATGTTGAAAACTATCTTTACATGTATTTGAAAAAATAAAATATAAAAAATCATTTAGAAAAAAAGTGGCACCTAGGTAGCACAATGGATAGAGCACCAGCCCTGAAATCAGGAGCACCTGAGTTCAAATTTGGTCTCAGACACTTAACACTTCCTAGTTGTGTGATCTTGGGCAAGTTACTTAACCCCCATTGCCTTAGCAAAAAAAAAAAAAAAAGAAAAGAAAAGAAAAGAAAAAAAAGAAAGAAAAAGGGAGGAGGAAAAGGAGGGAAAAATTAGAACACAGGGTTTTGTAGGGGTAAATATGGAAAATTATCCATGTATATATTTTGAAAATAAAAGGCTATAATTTAAAAAAAAAAACAAAAAAGAAAAAGAACAACATGAATGCTAAAAATCTTCTTGACATGTAACTGAGGGAAAAATAAAATATTTTTTTAAATAATGCAAAGTTAAACTTTAGGTGTGTCCTATATTTTCAGAATCCAGCCATCAAATATTTACCAACATACCCTGGAGGAGAAGGGAAGGTATAAAAGTAGCCTGGAGAATCAGGGGCTGAGCCAGACTTGACTGGTGTGATATACTTCCTTAAATGGAGGTTCTGGGGAGAAACTAAACACATCAAAGGAGAAGGAAGCCTTGGAGTAGGAAGCTCTTCCAGTGTGAAAAGACTACTTTTGAGAGTCTGAAATCCCATGAGAACATTCAAATGTCCTTTTTACATCACCTCTCAAAGTAGCCTATTTCACTTCTGGAGAAATCTAAATGTTTTAAGAATTTTTCCTTACCTTAAGTCTCTGTATCTTCCAACTTTTGCCCTAGTTCAGCCCTCTAGAGTTGGTAACCACATCTAATCTCTCTTCTATGAGATAGAAAAGTACTTTTCAAGTACTTGAAGACAACTATTGTGTTGCTCAACATCCCAATTCCTTCTATCAACAGACTTCATAAGAGTCTGCTGTCATTCCCTGTATTTAGTAAGAGCCCAAGAAGGCTGTTTACTATTTACAAAGGATTGAGCAAAAAAAAAAGACCTTTAACTGAGCTTAAGGGAAAGATTTGGTCTTCAAACATTTCATCAGGGGCTTGGGAGTTTGGAGAAAGAAGAGGAAAACAAAGGGCAGTTAAGTAGACCAAGAACAATTTCCTCCTACTAGCAGCTGTGACTTCCCACACAGACTACTGTGCTTTGTCCCATAGGAATAGGCTTTGAGTTCCATGAGGTTCAGGGCTGTCTTTTTTTTTTTTTAATTTTAAATCTGTCTACAAAGCCTAATACACTGTTCGGTACACAGTTGTTGTTTGTTCTTCATTTTTAAAGAGGATCAATGCTATCATGGGTGAAGCCTTAACTGGCCCATGAATGACACTTGAGTGAGGCTGAGTTGCAGTCATCAGTATCTCTCTCTCTTCCAAAGTCACTTAAATCCAGTGACAAAACAAAGGACCGGGATGCAGTGGATGACCTTGGCATCTTTGATGTCTGACTGACCTCTAAGTACTTGACAATGTCTGCTTCATCTGTCTTTATGGCAAGTGGAACAAATTATTTTCATTTACCCATTCTGTGGGGGGAAGTCATCACACGCTTGAGGTAGACATCCCCCCCAAATTCACTGTGGGGTTTGAGGTCTGTCAATTATACTCAGCCTAGTTTAGCCCAATTGCCCAGACAAGCTCTCTATGAATGCTCATTGAATAGGTGTGGAGAAAATAATTATGTATATATTTACAAACCAGTCATCATACTAATTTCCCTCTTTCAGGAGCTACTTTGATTTAGAAAAAATTTGATTATGGAAAATTTCTATCAAAAGTCAGAGCTCAGCCCCTAAACAGAAGTTAGTGATGTACCCTGGAAAGGGTCTGCAGACAATGGGTTTGGATTCCTGGCTCTGCCCTTTAATTAGTTGTGTGAACCTTCCACAGGGTGCCCTTCCTCACCTGTGTGCTGTTTACACTTCCCATCTTATAGGGTAGTTGTGATGATGACATTTTGGAAACTGGGAAAGGATGCACAACAGATAAACTATCAAGTAAAGCCTGAGCTTCCTTTCCAGGGCTCTATCCACAATGAAAGTCCACAGTAACTGTCACATAGAAGGCCTTTAATAAATGCTTGGTAATTGCATCAGACCTGATTCAGTGGGAATATACTGAAGGAACTGTTAAGTATAAACCAGGTAAAGCATTGCAAAATATGTAAATAAAAAAACAAACAACAAATATATACATATATATATATATATATATATATATATATATATATATATATATATATAGGCAGCTAAATGGTGCCGTAGATAGAGCACCAGCCCTAGAGTCAGGAGGATCTGAATTCAAATTTGCCTCAGACACTTAACGCTTCTTAGCTGTGTGACCCTGAGCAAGTTACTTAATCCGAATTACTTAGTAAAAAAACAAAAACAACAGCAACAGCAAAACTAGAAAAAATCTGGTGTTGGGATCAGGAAGAGATGTTGACTCACATAGTGGTTGTATGACTAGGCAAGTCGCTTAATTTTATTTATCTTGGTAAATGAAGCTTCCTCCCAAAAGTCATATATGTCAATGAACTCATAGGAGATATCTTCAAAAAATAGTATAAATAAGACAATATGGGCTTATTTTCTGAGCCCAGTATCCTCAATCTTTTCCCAAAGAGGACCTCCTTTTATTTGTCCTTAGACTTATGAAGATGAGGCCTGAGGGTGCCATCAGCTCAAGTTATTGATGGGAAAGACTGAATTCTCTTCCTTGCTGGGAATCCCCTTCATGATCAAAGAATCATCAATTTAGACATGGAAGGGATTTTAAAGTTCATAGAATTCAGCCCTTCTATCACACATGAGGAAACAGAGGCCAAAAGAAATCAAATAACTTTCTTCAAGTCACATAGGAAATAAATGGTATTTGAACCCAAATCTTTTGCCTCCAAATCAGCTGCCATTTGTAGATTGTCACATTATTGAATGTAAAGTTAAGAAGGGGCTTTAGAGATCATCTTTACTTCTTGGTTACCTCACCAGCAGCCTTGTTGACTAGACAGGAGCCCATTCTCTGGATGAATTAACACTGTCACATGCTCCCACTCCAAATTTCTGCCCTTGGCTCAATATCCAGACTGGTGTTTTTCTCAAGTCACCCAGGCTCTCATCTAACTGTACCTCATTTCACTCTATGGTTATCCTCTAATCAGCAGAACTCTTCCCTTAGTTCCTTCCCATCTTTACATCCCAGTTTTCCACAATCAGATCAATTCTGTCATTGTTTCTGAAAAGGAAATATCAGTCTACTCCTCTATAGGTCCACTCACCATCCCTGAAAATTTCTAAACTAAAGTATATCTCCATACATCTCACCACTCTGTCTTTTCCCCCATTAGAAGATAAGGTCCTCGAGGGCAGGAACTGTCTTTGCTTTTGTGTTTGTATCCTTAGTGTTTATTACAATGCTTGGTACCTAGTAAATGCTTAATAAAGTTTTTTTATTCATTCATACACCAATTCATCGAGTCCAATCTTGGAAAAGGCTTCAGTCTTCACTGATCAATTACTATCAACCTAATGTGATTTTGCAGAAAAAGTACTGGTCTTTGAATAAAAAGACCTGGGTCCCATCTCTGGACAAGTCACTTGGGCAAGTCACCACACACCTCCAAACTTCAGTTTCCCCTTCTGTGAAATGGAAATCATAATCATTCTACACAAAAGGGGTAGGAATTGTGTGTCATTCAAACCATTCAAATACAATGTCAATATGAGCTATGATTAGCTATTGATTTCCTTTTAATTAAGTCTTGACAGAATTTTCTTTGATCCCTTCCCCTCCTTGAAAGTGGATTTGAAATCACATGTATATACATACATACAAACATGCACACAACTATAAGGTCCTATATAGGACAGAGACCCAGAGCCCAGCACCATGTCCTAAGCATAGGTGTGTGTTTATCTCCTGTCAGTTACTTCAGTGGCTGCTACAAAAACTCTAGGTTCTCATCCATTTGGACATTTCTACCAATAAATCAGATTGTAACCCATCTTTTGCAACTCTTGACCACATCTTCCTCTAAATCCTTCAGAGGGTCCATCTAACAAGCCACAGTCCTTGCTGGGGCCTTCTTGACATTGCATAGATACCCATAGGCTATTGGTACATTATTGTTGTTCAGTAATTTTAGTTGGGGTTTTCCTGGCAAAGAGACTAGTGGTTTGGCATTTTTTTCTCCAGTTCATTTCACAGATAAGGAAACTGAGGCAAACATGATTAAGTGACTTGCTCAGGGTCACACAGCTAGTAGGAATCTGAGGCCAGATTTGAAATCAAGAAGATGAGTTTTTCTGCCAGAACTAGCACTCTATGCCCTGAGCCACTGGCTGCCCTACATTAATTACTCTGAATCTTTTTTGTTCATATTTTGTATTTACTTATTGGTATATATGTTTCCTGTTAAGGAAGTATAAGTTCTTTCTAGAATGAGGATTGCTTCCCTTTTATCTTGGTATGCCCACGGTGTAACACTGAGTGGGTCTATTCTTAGTAAATGCTTGCTGAATTGAATTCGTTCTTGCATTCTCTCTGTGTGACTGGCCTATATTTTTTCTTGTCTTACATCTATCTGATGACATGCTTTATGCTACTCCTTCTGGGCAATTCTGTACTGCAGTCAGTTCAGATCTACCCCTACATTTGTATAGATTCCACTGCCTTATGAATGACCCTCAACTTTAACTCTTCTGGGATTATGATATTCCAAGACTCCAAGTGTTTCCAAATTGGGCATTTGTTGTGACGGGAAATTTGGAGTCATTGAAAGTACTTTGAGATTTCCCAAAGACAATCTTTGGCCATTTTATTCAGTTATTTTTCAGTTGTGTCTGACTCTTTGTGACCCCCATGTGAGATTTTCTTGGCAAAGCATTAAAGTAGTTTGCCATTTCTTGCTCCAGCTCATTTTATAGATAAGGAAACTAAGGCAAAAAGAATGAAGTGACATCCCCGGGGGTCACAGAGCTAGTAAGTATTTGAGGCTATATTTGAACTCACAAGATGAGTCTTCCTGACTCCAGGCCCAGCATTCTATCCACTGTGCCACCTAGCTGCCCTATTTTTGGCCATAGTAGCCTCTGAATCTGTCCCAGCTGAGATTGTGAAAATATTGTCCAGTCTAATCTGGAAAGGGGCATGTTAATCCTTGAGGAACTGCAGTCTTGAGAATCATTCTCAACTGTTAATTTGTTGCATGTACTTTGAATCAACCCACACATCTTTCCCATGGCTCAGTTTCCCTGTCTATTGTCTATGTTCACTCTCTAAGGTAGGCTTGAAGAACAACTCTAAGGAATGATGCTAAAGCCTGCAGGTAAAGTGCTGGTGAAATGAGGGCAGTAACAGCCACTGGAGGCCCACACTAGCCTCCCACTCTTCCCTGCTTCCCCTGGTTATCTACGGTCTGCTGCAGACAGTGACACTAATGACTCATCCTCCATAGCCCAGATTCCCTCCTGCATCTGGATTCACCTTCAGAATTTCTGTACCGCCTGGCAGCAGTGGCAGCAGCTTCCCTGTGGGCGAAATCCCCAAGCTATCTCTCAGGAGACATCATCCAACTTCCTTCAGCTCCTGCTGATCTGATCTCTAAATTAGTTAGGTCTTTCCATTGGGTGGGAGCTTTCCACCTGTTCACCTGGAAATTTAGGGAATCTGACTTTTCATAGACTCCACAAGCTATCTTAAAGATCACCTAGTCCAAACTGTTCATTTTACAAATGAACAGAGAAATTTATGGGAATGTATGCATATTTTAGCAAATGGGCTAGAAAGTACCACAGGGAAGATGCTGCAATCTATATAAAGAGTTGGTTTAAGAAAAAAAAAATTTTAAAAAAGGCCTTTCTAGAATATTAAGGATTTTATGTTATAGACGGGTTGCTAAAAGCTTTTTTTAAAAAATTTTACAACATTCTAGACTATATTTTCTTTTTTAGAGTGATGACAAATTTCTGTGCTCCTATTTTGACTTTATTTCAATCAACAAAAATTGATGAAGAACCTGCTAGATCTTGAGGACCAGCCTATTTAATTCTGGAGAGGTTCACCACCAAGCTGCCTAATGTAACAACTCAAAAATGTTGAGGGGTTGTAATCAGCCCTCATGGAGAGAAAGACATACTTATTGTATGGGATAGAGAGTTGGGTCTGAGCTCAGGAAGGTCTTGGTTCAAATCCTGTTTTAAACCCCAATTAGCTATATGATCATATATAAAGTGATTTGACAATACAAAGCACTTAGTAAGTCAACAAGCATTTATTAAGTGCTTATTATGTGCCAGACTATGGTATGCACTAGGAATATAAATACAAGCAAAAAGATAGTTTCTGCCCTCAAGGAGCTTATGTTCTGATGAGGAAAATAACACATAAAAAGAAGCTGAAAACTAGAGGAGGGGGGAAGAGAGTATTTCGGCAAAGTCATGATACAGCTTTATGGGAAATTAAGAGATGGTTATCCTGGGAACCTTCCTTAATTGAAGGTTCTAGGAAGACCCTTTACCCTTCAATCAGTGGCAGGCAGAGGGTACTTCCAAAGCATGAGTTCTAGGTCTAGAGTGTCTAGGGTGAAGGGATTCCAAGGTAATGATGAAGAATTCCAGAGCAGCCTGATGGGACGCTTGTGAACTTTAGATAAATGCCAGTTATTGTTATGCAAGAGCATTCTTAGAGTGACAATCAAGGGGTGCCATGGAGATCACAAGAATAACCTGGATGCCACCAAAACCAATGTGTCAAGAAAAAGGTGCCTGTGACAGAAAGTGTAGCTGGCAGAAGTGGCAATGATGATTAAAGTATTTAGGAGTCAAGAAGACTCATCTTTCTGAGTCAAATCTGGCCTCAGACACTTCCTAGCTGTGTGATCCTGGGCAATTCATTCACTCTACCTCAGTTTCCTCATCTGTAAAATGAACTGGAGACAAAAATGACAAACGATTCTAGTGTCTGCCATGAAAACACCAAATTAGGTCATGAAGATTTGGACATGACTGCAAATGACTGAACAACAACTTAATAGATGTAAGAAAGGCTGATGCATTGGAATAGACTAGGGAAGGATTTAGAAAGAAAAGATCAATCTCACTAATCATTAGAAAGACCAGACTAAATTGGGTAGCACTGATCTATAATTGATCCCAAATTGCTAGAGAGCAGGCTTTGAGCCTTTACCACGTCAAGGATTCCCCAGCAGAGGGAGTTTGGAAATTCAGCAGATTGAGCTTTTTCTTTGCTTGCAGGATAAGGGCCTAAGGTGATTTTTTGTACCCTTTCCACAGCACCACCACTACTTCCCTTCCTCCTATCTGAAAGTTTATGGGAGAAAAATCATCATAAATCTATTTATCAGAAATCCATTTGTTATTTTAACTTCAACTGGATCCACCCAGGTCTCTGGCAATCCTATTACTCATCATACATCAAATACTCTGCAGCAGCTGTCCAAACTTTCCCCACACTCCTCAAATGCCCAAAGTTTTCTCTCCTACTCTGTCTCCACATATTACCTCACCTCAACTTGCTGGGAAAGCTCCCAGCTGAGACTTGCTGCTTCCATTTCCCTTCTACCTGATCACTTTTTAAGCCTTGCCATCTGGCTCCAACCTCTAAGATTCTTCTGAAACTGCTCACTTCAAGGACAACAGTGGCTTCCTAAATCACCAAGTCTACTGGCCTTTAATTCATCCTCCACCTCCCTGACTTTGTGCAGCCATTCACAAGACTGAACAGCTCTCTCCCTCAAATTTCCTTCCCTTCTTGGCTTGTGATTTGTTTTCTGTCCTGAATCTGTCGCTGACCTTCTGGCTATGTTCTTTTGTTTGTTTTTCATTAAAATAGCTATTTTTCCTCTTGGTTCTAAATGTGGTTGTACCCTAGGCTATAACTACCATGGAGAGAATGGGCTTTTGACCCAAAGAGCTAAAATAAGAAAGGAGATTGGGGGAGGAGGAATCCTCTTCCCCCAAATTATTGCCATCCCCATACCTCACCCCACTGTCCTCTATTGACATATCTATATCTATATTTAATGCTAATCCATCAATCCCAGGATCCTGTGATTCATTTTCCTCCAATTCTGACAAGATGAAGCACTAAACAGCCCCTTCTTGAAGTATAATTCAAACCACAGTCAGATTATCCTCTACACTATTATGCTGCTCTGCTCCATTCATATAGCTACTTTTGCCCTAAGGAAACAAAGTCCCAGTTATGATCTTGCATGATAAGACCTATTCCTCGGACTTCTATTCTCCTCTCTCTAAAATTTTCCTTATAGTTCATATCCACTCCCCTAGTATTATCATCTTTGTATAGGCAACCTAGGCTGCTCTGGGCATTCTCAGTTTGCTTAATGGTTTGGAGTATGCTCAGATTGCCTACCATGGAGAGCTCTTCATCCTCTATTACATGGTTAGAGGTAGTCTTTGATCAGCTGTTGTAAAACAGGCAACACTGAGACAATCCAAACCCGCCCCCTTTTTTAATCTGTTCTTTTCTGCTGCTCTTTCTTCTGCTTTTTTCTAGCAACCCTTCTTTGCTAAATCTACAAAGAGTACTACTAGTTAATGAGAAAGGAAAATGCTTCCTAATTACTATTCTTGCTATGCCCTTTAAGAGATAATTGAATCAACTGAATGATTGTTAGTGGGAAGCACATTGGTGAGGGCTTGTGAGCTAGTTTGAGAAAGGTTGTGCTACAGGCTACACCTTTGAATCTGAGGTAGCAATCACTCTCTGGGGGACCAACCTATGAATTCGAGGATAAGTTGATGAAGTAGACCAGAGAGAAGGTTGTTACAAAATATATATGTAGAATAAGTACAAGGTACTTTTCGGGGAGAGGCCCTAGTAGCTAGAGGAAAAGGCTTGATATAGGATGTAGAGTTCAGAAGGAAACTTAAGATTTCTAAGAGATTGAGATGAAGAGGGAGTGCTTTCCAAGAATGAGGGGGACAGCTATGCAAAATCATAGTTATGAAATGGAGTCTTATATGTATTAAACAATATGAAGTCTTACTAGACCACATCGAATACATCAAGGCAGGTAACAATAAGGCTAAAAAATAAGTTGGAGCCACCTCATTTTGTAACTCTATTTTTGAAGAGAACCATGTCATCAGAGAGGTGATGCCGTGATACACAAATGAATTGGATTCAAATAAGGATGGGCTATGCAAAGTCACCAGCCTTACTCTCTCCTCCAGAGCCATCTGGGTCCAGTGGCAAGATATAAATCAGGACAACTGGAGATGGCCCTGGATGCATGGGGAGTTTTTTTTAACACGGGTCTTTTCCAGTGAGTTCTTACTTTTCATTATGTGGTCAAAGTATTTAAGCTTGAGCTTCAGTATTTGTCTTTCCAATGAATAGTCAAAGTTAATTTTGTAAAGTTTTGACTGATTTGATCTTCTTGTTATCTAAGAGATGCTCAAGTCTTCTGCACTACAATTTGAAAGCATCAGTTCTGCAGGACCCAGTTTTCCTTATTGCTCAGTTCTCACAGCCATACATTACCATGGAAAAAGCATAGCTTTAACTTTATAGACCTTTGTCAGCAAGATGATGATTCTACTTGTTAGTATGCTGTCAATATTAGCCATAGCTTTGCTTCAAAGGAGCAAGCATGTTTTAATTTTATGGCTGTAGTCACAGTCTACCATGATCTTTGAGCCCAAGAATATTAAGTCTGATATTCCTTTCATTACTTCATCATCCATTTAGCAGGAAGTAATGGGACAAGATGCCATGATCTTAGGTGATATGTATGTATATATGTGTATGTGTATGTATATATATATATATATGTATATGTAACTTCAAATCCGCTTTTACACTCTCTTCTTTCACCCTCATCAAGAAGTTTCTAATTCTTCTTCACTTTTTGTCATCAGAATGGTGTCTTCTGCTTATCTGAGATTGTTCTATTTCTCTGGGCAACCTCAATTCTGGCTTTTGATTTGTCCAGTCTAGCATTTAGAATGACATGCTCTGCATATTAAGTTAAATAAATGTTATTCTTTCCCTCAGATAAGTAGGGAGGAAGTAAGAGAGTACCTAACTGTCCTCCGTGAGTTCAAGTCATCATACCCCTATGAATCACCCTCCTGGCATGGAGAGCATTGATTGTTGAACCAAGGACTATGAAAGAATTATGACCCAGAAAAGGTAAGATTTGTGCTGCTTGCCCTTTGGTAGAACCAGGAGTAATGACTGGCAATTGAAATTATGTAAACTTGGGTTCGATATAAGGAAAACATTGTAATGACTCAAATTATTCCAGAGTACAGTGGGCTGCCTCTGAAGTTGCTGGGATTTCTTTTGCTGGAGTTCTTTAAAGCCTACATGACCAATTGTGGTATTTTCCCCTAATCAAGTCATTATGTGTCTACTTTATGCTGGAGACCAGGGGATTTTTCATCAGTAAGAGAGTGCCTGATGAGGAATTTCCTCTGAGTGCAAATTTTACCCTCTCTTCAACTTGTGATTTTAGGGAACTAGTGCTGGGCATACCTAGCCCAGTAGCAAGTCCCAGAGATGGGACAGAGATGGAACTCTGGGCTTCCAGACTGATTTGGAGACCAATTCTCTGTCTACTCTTGGAGAAATGAAAACAAATATAAAACAGTCCCTGACTGACTTTAAGAAGTTTATATTTTATTAGGGAAAACAATAGAAATTTAAGTACAAAAATATGTAAAGGTAATTTTTTTTATTAAAGCTTTTTATTTGCAAAACATATGCATGGGGGGCAGCTAGGTGGTGCAGTGGATAGAGCACCAGCCATGAAGTCAAGAGGACCTGAGTTCAAATCTGGTCTCAGACACTTAATATTCCCTAGCTGCATGACCCTGGGCAAGTCACTTAACCCCAATTGCCTCAGCCAAAAAAAAAAAAAAAAGACATTTAAAACATATGCATGGGTAATTTTTCAACATTGATCCTTGCAAAACCTTCTGTACTAAATTTTTCTCTCTTTCCTCCCACTTCCTCCCCTAGATGGCAGGTAGTCTAATACATGTTAATTCTGTTAAATTATATGACAAATCAAATATATGTATTTATATTTATACAGTTATCTCGCTGTATAAGAAAAATTGGATCTACAAGAAAAAAATCTGAGAAGGAAAACAAAATGCAAGCAACATTAACAGAGCATGAAAATGCTATGTTGTGGTCCACACTCAGATCCTACAGGCCTCTCCCGGGGTGTATATGGCTTTCTTCATCACTGAGCGATTGGAACTGGTTTGAAATATTTCATTGTTGAAGAGAGCCATGTCCATCAGAATCGATCCTCATATAGTCTTGTTGTTGCTGTGTATAATGATCTCCTGGTTCTGCTCGTTTCACTCAGCATCAGTTCATGCAAGTCTCTCCAGACCTCTCTGAAATTGTCCTGCTGGTCGTTTCTTACAGAGCAATAATATTCCATAACATTCATATACCATAATTTATTCAGCCATTCTCCAATTGATGGGCATCCACTCAGCGTCCAGTTTCTAGCCACTACAAAAAGGGCTGCCACAAACATTCTTGCACATGTGGGTCCCTTTCCCTCCTCTAAGATCTCTTTGGGATATAAGCCCAATAGAAACACTGCTGGGTCAAAGGGTATGCACAGTTTGATAACTCTTTGAGCATAGTTCCAAATTACTTTCCAGAATGGAATCTGGATCTGTTCACAGCTCCACCAACAATGCATCAGTGTCCCAGTTTTCCTACATCCCCTCCAACATTCGTCATTATCTTTCCCGTCATTTTAGCCAATCTGATAGGTATGTAGTGGTACCTCAGAGTTGTCTTAATTTGCATTTCTCTGATCAATAGTGATTTGGAGCACCTTTTCATGTGACTAGAAATAGTTTTAATTTCATCCTCTGAAAACTGTCCTTTGACCATTTATCGATTGGAGAGTGGCTTGAATTCTTATAAATATTAGTCAATTCTCTATATATTTTAAAAATGAAACCTTTATCAGAACCCTTAAATATAAGTGATTTCCCAATTTATTGCTTCCCTCCTAATCTTGTCTGCATTACTTTTATTTGTACAGAAACTTTTTAACTTAATATAATCAAAATTATCTATCTGATGTTCAATTAAGAGTTCCAGTTCTTCTTTGGACATAAATTTATTCCATCTCCACAGGTCTGAGAGGTAAACTATACTACTTTCCTCTAATTTACTTATATAACTCTTTATGTCTAAATCATGAACCCATTTAGATCTTATCTTAGTATGTGGTGTTAGGTGTGAGTCAAGCCCTAATATTTTCCACACTAGTTTCCAATTTTCCTAGCAGTTTTTGTCGAATGGTGAGTACTTATCGTAAGAGCTGGGGTCTTTGGGTTTATCAAACACTAGATTGCTATAGTTATTGCCTAGTTTGTCCTGTGATCCAATCCTATGCCACTGATAGGCTGCTCTATTTCTTAGCCAGTACCAAATGGTTTTGATGACCGCTGCTTTATAATATAGTTTTAGATCTGGCACAGCAAGGCCACCCTCATCAGCACTTTTTTTTCATTAATTCCCTTGAAATTCTTGACCATAAAGGTAATTTTCTAAACGCATTAGAAACTTAGAGGGATGGAGATGATTTCTTGTAGGGATTGTTGTATAGGGAATAAGATAAGATAAGAGTTGGAATAAATGGCCCCCACAGCTTACCCTCTGTATGAGCCCATGAAACCATTTTTTAAAAAATTGTTAATGTGTCCAGTTAAGTGGCTCAGGAGATAAGAGTACTGGGTTTAGAATCAGGAAGACTTATTATGAAGTCAAATCTGGCCTCAGACACTTAATGGGCAAATCATCTAACCTCTGATGCTTCAGTTTTTTCATCTATAAAATGAGCTGTAGAAAGAAATGGCAAAGCATTCCAGTATCTCTGCCATATTTGCCAAATGGGGTCATGAAGAGTCAGGCCCCAACAAAATGACTGAACAATATCAAAATGTGAATGAACACCGTCCCCCCAGGGATGGCATCTTTGTCTTCCCCTAGCATTTTGTCCTTTCCCTAGCACCATGCCTGGCACCAAGTAGGTGTTTAATGTTTGTTGGATTGATTGATGATGTCTTTGTCTTCTGTGTCCTTAGAATCACATCTTATATTTCCTGGTATCCTCCATACCTAGCGCCACGTCGTAAGCACAGCTGGTCAATTGATAAATGCTTCATCAATGTTTGATCAACGATGGTGACAAGCAAGTGAAGGAGACATGGGTAATCTTCAGGTGGTAGCTGGTGCTTTTAACCAGTTCCTGATTTTAAGAGTGAAAGGTAGAAATAGATGTCTCTTATGGTACATTTGACCTGAGTATAAAACAGGGCTAGAAAAACACTTTCACCAACTAATTTACACATAGTATTTTCACCAGTTGGGCTAGAAAACTGTCTGGGATTCTGTCAATTTAGCCTTCTAGCAACTTAGCAGTGAGGCCTCTAAAAAGGTCTCGAACTTCTTTTTTTTCTCAACAGTTCCCAATGTGTCCATCTTCTGCAGTATTTGAATTCAATGAGTCTCCTTTTGGAAATCAACTACCATATGAAAGACTAGAAAAATCTGTCTCAATCTAGGCAAAACTTCAGTTTTCAAAAGATTGTGCAAACTTTTGGTGGTTATTGTGTTTTTTAACGAAGTAACCAAAGAAGCAGAAAAGCTGATAGTGACAGCTTAGAACATGAAAACCCCATGCATTCAATAAAGTTTGGATTTTTTGTTTATTTTGTTGTTGGAGAATGGTGTAATGTCCAGATCTGCTCACTGGAGGATTTCGGTACCAGCCCGAATCCTGATCATGGGTGAGGAGTGAAAGGGTGGATGGTCAAATCCCCATGGATGGTCAAACATAGAGTTCATTTATTTCAAATTCTCTCAGCCTTAATACCCAGTACACTTACATCACTATGGCCCACTGTAAATGTGCTAACTATACTAGGCATGCGCCAACTATCGGACACCGAGCATGCAGGGCCATATAAGCAACTTGCTATTGTGTGTAGATGTCTCCTTGCCCCATCAACATAACTCTGCTTCAACCACAAGCCCCCAGAGGGGATGGGAAGCCAAACCAGACATGTTAGCAGGGTTCCACAGGACTAAAAGGTCTTATACCTTGTCCAGGGTTCCCCACTATCTGTGGCCCTCTACAGGATGGAAATTGGAGTTAGGCTCTCTTTTCCCTTCCTCTATTATTAGCTCCTTTCATCAAAGCAAAAACTTTTCACATCTATTTGACCCTATGTGAAAACCAATTAATTTGGTTTACTAAAATTACATATATATATGTATATGTAGTATAATAATATGCATCACATAATTGTACATATATAACATTCATATAATTACATACACAATTATAATATATAATCATGTTATATAATATTTTATATATACATATATAAAAAGATAAGAGTGTCCCAAAAGAAATCACTAAGGCTTTTAGGACACACTATAGAATAACAGCAGTCTCTTTTGTTTTTCAAGTTTCTGCTTTCTTTGTAAATCAGCAAAAATTCTGAGTTGCCAGATCCCTTAAAATTTGGCAATTTGTACCTACATTTGTAACAAATACTAAAAATATTTAAAAGTGAACCCAGCTAGGAAATGTGTAATCATTGTCTGAATAAGCTATATTATAAAATTTAAGATAGCAAATATAATCATTTTATAAGCAAACAGCTATGCATAATATATTTTAATGTCTTGGAATTAACAAAATGACTTTAAATTGGCAAAATGTGCTTTAAAAAGTTAACATTTTTGTAAAGGAGAGAATTGCCCTCTCCACCTCAGTTAATGCAGTCACAGAAAGCCCAGAATGTAATTATAAGGTTTTAGTGAAGTGTTAAAGGAATTTTATTACAACCACAAGGTAATGTGAATAAATATTTAATCAACTTGAGAGGATTACACTAGGCCTTTGGATGAAGGAACTGACTCCATGCAAGAATCATCTTGTGATTGGTTAAGAGAATAAGTCATATCTGTTGAATTTATAAACAAATAAAGTAACCTATTTAGCAGTTTAAAAGTCCAGGTTCAGGAACACCTTGTGGAGGCCTATATCAGAAAAAAAAGGACATCAGACATATCATTGGAGTTACTAGGCCAGTGTGAAACAATACATTCAGCCTAGAGCAGAAACACATCTTATAGAACAAATAAGATAGTCACTTAAGGGAAGAAGCAGCTTTAAGGAGTATGGCTTCTTCCAGCAGGGAAAGATGTCATATATAGACTCAGGAAAGGAGCAATCCATGGGAGCCCAGATGAGTATACTGATAAGCAAGATGATATATACCTAAAAGGAGCTATATGAGGACTCTAGGAAGAGAAAGGACTTTAAAAACATGCAGGGTTATAAAGTGCCCTTTGCCACCCATGTGTCCTACATGTGTTTCACTACCAAGTTTGACCTCATTCTTCCCAGATATTGTATGTGTTTATGGGAGAATGTGCTCTCAGTTGAGGAGAGAGTTTTGCACCAACTGCTCTTACAATACCATCTTTGTTGTTGCTGTTGAGTCATTTTTCAGTCATTTCCACTCTTTATGACCCATTTGGGGACTGTTTGTGATTCATCTGAGGTTTTCTTGGCAGAGATACTGGGAATGGTTTGACATTTCCTTCCCCAGATCATTTTACAAATGAGGAAACCGAGGCAGAGAGGGCTAAATGACTTGCCTCATATCAAAGTGAGTGTTTAATAAATATTCATTTTCTTCCCAGTCCACATTTTTATGCAATGGAATCAAAAGCTCACTAAAAGTTAAAATGTAACCTTGGGCTGCATTAAGAGAGGAATAGTTCATAAGAATTACACAAAGAAGATTCTACCATATTTAGTACATTTCTTCTGGAGCAGTGGGTTTGGTTCTGGGCACCACAGTTTAGAAATGGCATTGATTAGTGAGAGAGGATCCCAAAGGGGACAATCAGGTTGGTGAAGAGCTTAGAGCTTCCAGTCCCTGTTCTATGAGGATGAGTTAGAGGAAGTAAGCATGGTTAGCCTGGAGAAGAAAATGCTCAAGGGCAAAATAATAGCCACCTAAAAGTATTTGTAAAGCAGTCATGAGAAAGAGGGATTAGATATGTTCTCTTTGACTCTAGAGGGCAAAACTGGGAATAACGTGTAGAGGCAGAAAGCTTGCAAAGCTTGCAAGCTTACAAGCCAGGCTGGATGGCCACTTGTCTGGTGTGTTGGAGTAAGACCTTTCTTGGGCACAGGTTGTACTAGATGGCTGGTAGGATCCTTTGAAAACTCTGAGTCTGTGAAAAATTCCCAGAAACTTATCTCATGATTTATGTCTGATAAAGTAGAAAGAGCACTGGTTTTGTAGTCACAAGAACTAGTTTCAAATCTTCACTAGAACCTTGTGTGACCTTAGACAAATCATTTGGCCTCTCTCAGCCTCAGTTTCCTTATTTGCTAAGTGAGGTTGTTGGACAAGATGACCTGAGGTCCCTTTCAGCCCTAGATCTAGAATTCTATGATGCTAGGATTCATGTTTAGTCCCAAATGAGCCAAACATATGAGGTTGTAAATGTACAATTAATACATTCAACTCAAACCTAACAATAAAGTTGGGTGTCTCTGTGATATCATTTGACTGAATTTCCATTTGTACCCTTTCCCTGTTGCCATCCCCTACAACATCATTTCATGTGTTTTTACAGAACCAATTAATAACATTAGGTAGGGAATACCATTTCTTTCTAATCCTTTCCTACCTAAGTCTTTTCTTCTTGGAGGCCAGTTCAATGTACATAGCAGATTTAGCAGAGACCACACATGTGTGACTGCCCAAGATGGGCATCTTAATCAATAAGCATGTATTAAGTACTTACTACTAGGCTTCAGGCATTGTAATAGGTGCTGGAGATATAAAGACAAAAATGAAACAGTTCTTGACCTCAAGGAGCTTCCATTCAATTGGGGGAGACAACAGAGACACATCTAAGAAATCTAAAATAAATGCAAAGTAATTTGGGAAGACACTAGCAATTTTAGGAATCAGGAAAGGCCTCATGAGGCCTTCAAAGGTACATGAACCACTTGCTTAAGGAAAGGTCTCTGGCTTTTGAAAGCCTTTTATAACCTGTTCCCTTATTATTTTCCATATACTCTGCAATCTAGTAACTTTGGCCTCTTTGCTGTTCCTCAGATATGACATTATCTTCTAACTCCAAATGTTTTCATTGCCTTTCCTCTATGCTTGGAATTCTCTGCCTTCTTATCTCTTCTTCCTCCTGGCTTTCCTGACTTCCTTCAAGCCTTAGCTTGAAGTTCTAACCTAAAGAACTCTCTCTCAATCCTCTTTAATAAGTGCTTTTACTCTGGAATTTATTGTGGTGAGAATATTATGGTGACATAAATAGACATGTGCTTTATGAAAATCACTTTTGTAGCTGCATGGAAGATGGATTAGTGAAAATAAAGACAGGCAAGAAAACCAATACATGTCTTATTGTCTTAATTTAAATTTTATTTAATTTAAGCAATGGATTATGAAAGTTTGAATTAGGACAGTGATTTATGAAATGAAGGAGACATGCAGGAGATATGGAAGCAGAATTGATAAGATTTAGCAAGTGATTAAATATGGAAGGTAAGGGAGAATAAGCAATAAAGGATGACTGATTTTACCACCTTGGGTGCCTAGGGTAGGAATAAAAAAGTTTAGAAAAGAAGCAGATTTGGGAGAAAAGAAAATTAGTTTTGTTTTGATCATGTTGAGTCACATATATGAAGCAGAGAACACATACTGTTAGAGTCTGCTTTGACAATGTCCTTAGAACAGTTTGTCTCTGATTTCAGAGAGGTGGAGAAGAATGGAGGGATTCTGACAACAACCACTGGGGTGAGGGACAGTTCATCTCTCTGTTAGGATAATAAGAACAAAGGTTCTACATCAGTGATGTCTCATTGCCGAGTGATGACAGCCACTGCTTCCCACTGCCTCTGCCAGCAGACTTCTGGAAGGTCCTGACCAACTATTTTTTAGAAGGGACATTGGAGCACGTCTAGAGGAATTAGCCATGATGGTGAGGGACCTGGAAACCACGTCATGCTGGGATGCTGGGCCTCTTGAACCCGAACGATGGAAGTCTCTGGAAGTACTCATTAACTATCCTCAGATATTTGAAGGGCTGACCTGAGGGGAATTTGCTACTTGGACTTGGACAAGTTGTTTCTCTTTGCTGTTTCAGTCTCCCTATCTGTTATCAGGAAGAGGGTGGGATGTCTTTGGTTTAAAGATTTGCAGCAAGCTTGGAGTGGAGCTTTCTGCTGCTGTGATTCTTCCATGGGCACATTCTGTGTTTAGGCCTCCCAGGAATGCTCTATGTTAACTGGGTGGCCAGTGAAACAGAGGGGGGTTTGGGGGCAAAGCTCATGTTTTCATGCATCCCCAGTGACGTGGACTGGGTATGCAGTGTGTAGGTGGAGCAGAGCGGTGGGTGCAGCTCAGTTAATTTCCGGCACTGAGGTGTGAAGTTAATTTCTCTTCGATGCTGGGGGTGGAGAGGACTATAGGAAGGGTACATGGTCCTATTGTATTAAGTATGAGTCTGCCCCTTAATGGAAGCTAATGCAATCAACAGAAAGGGGCAGGCTTCAGATTTGCTATGAAGTTGAATAACAGAAGCAAAACTGATAGAAAATACTTAACACATTTAAGTGACTTTTTTTTTTAAACAAGAACCTCAAAGCACCACATATGCTACATGCCTTGTATGTGGAACACTCTTGTGACACCAGCAGGTAGTTACTTAAAAAAATAAGAGGAGTAAATGCGTTGGCTTTAGTTGAACTATCTAAATTCTTTCCCATCTGGAAGAAGAAACTCTGAGGCTTATTTTTCTATCATTCCCAGAAAGCTGAATATCTGGGGCTGTCTTAGAAAGGAAATCTATGACCAATCTATGATGGTATCTGCAGTTCTTAAGCCTTTAGCCCTGACCTCCTGCCTTACATCTGCCAACCTCTACACAGCCCAAACTGAGCCAAATATCCCCCAAATCTCCTCCTCTCGTGACTTCATTGGTAGCAATATTTGCCCAATCTCCCATCTTAAGACTTGTATCCAGCAGAATGCCCTCTTAAAGTTAGGGTGCCATTTGCTTTTTGCCTTTGAAGCTCCAGTGCCTACCACTATTTCCTCCAGGATGGATATGCAGCATTCATGGAAGCAATCCTATAGTTGACAGGCACAGAGACTTTGCTCTATTTCTGCTCTGGACCAATTTGCCTCTCCTTTGGTAGCCTGGTTCTCCACCTTGCCCCACCCCTCACTTTTGTGGGAGTCACAATATTGTAAGCAGACTGAAGACACCCAAACAGCTATAGGTACTGGGAAGTTCTAGCAGAACTCCCCAACTCAAGAGAGCCACCAGCTTCTGCCTGGTCACCTTGTCTGGAGACTGGAATATTCTCACCAACAATACAAATCAAAACTCATCCATATCTGCCCATCCTATGTAACTCTTGGCCATGTTTTTCATATACCAATAGAAAACTTGAGCTATTGGCTTCCTTCCAATTCTCACTATGTGATTTGTCCATCTTTATTTATACAAACAGGTCATAGCTCTAAAGCTGGAACATAAAAGTCCAAACTATTTTATAGAGGAGGAAACTATAGCTTGGAGGAAATTTAGGTGATTTGCTTGAGATCACATAAATGTCATATATTTCTTTGTTGATATTGTGTTGCTTCTCTTGTCTGGAAATCTGCTCCTACTTAGCATGACCTCTTCACTGCCCTTGAGCTGGTCCTCAACTTTTTTTAAATTTTATTTGCAAAACAAATGTATGGGTAATTCTTCAACATTAACCTTACATAGCTTTCTGTTACAGATTTTTCCCCCCATGGTCCTCAACTTCTTCAGAGACTATTATTTCAAAACTCATAGCCATACACTCCTGAGGGGCCTTTATTTCAAGAAGCAGCTTCCAGTCTTGAACTTTCAATTTCCCAAAGATAACTCAGATTGTTATTTTTTCAACTCAATTCTTGCCCTAGTTCATTGTCCATTTGCGGAATCAATCCAAGATACACATGTACATACATACACATATATGCTCATATCTTCCTATTGTAACATGCCTATTATGTATGTTACTTTGTTCTTTCGCCTCTATCCTTCAATTATTGCCTTAATCTTACTTATAAACTGATTTGGTCAGTATTCAAAAATATCTGGTGGCTTTCTACTGCTATTAAAGTAGAATAGCAAAAGTAAATCATAAAAAGCCTACTTTTTCTATGTATAAGCTGCTGCATAGAACTATATGACTGAAAGCAATACACAGCATATTGGTTTACAGACTTGTAATTCTGGTCTAATTCCAAGAAGCCTCAAAGAATTTTAAGAAAGGGCATAAACAATTTACAAAAAACCCCCAACTCATTTAGCTCTTCAGAATGAGGAGAGAAGAGAGATCAGAATGAATAAATGAAGTCTTAGCATTTTTTAGAAATAATTTTATTTCTTTCAAATACATAAAGTGGCTTCAGACAGTGTTGTCAGAGGCACAAATAGCCCTATTTTGATGGATAAGAATGATTTATAACTAGTCATTTCAAAATATGCTTCAAAAATTCTTGGAGGTATCACATTTATTTAATATGTTAAATATAGCTCCTGCAATTTTATTTACATCATTTGCTTCACAAATTTTCTAATCTTAGAAAGAGAAAAGGTAAACTGTCCAGTCCATTTTTGAATTATACATCCTGAATTAGTAAAATCTGATTAATGAAATTTTGTGGGGGTCAGCATTTTAAGCAATTTTCCATCTTCAACACAATCCAGAGAAGTGATAATAACTAATATGTATACAGCAATGCAAGGTCTGCAGAGTGCTTCATGCATTAATTTTAATTGATCTCTACAACCCAAAGAAGCAGGTATCATATATCATCACCCCCATTTTAGAGATGAGGAAGCATTCAAAAAAAGCAAAGTGACTTGCCCAGTCACACAGCTATTAAGCTCAGGGGTAGGCTTGAAACCCAGGTCTCCCTAACATAAGGTCCAACATTCTCCTTAACATGGCCCATTGCATCACACACAAGTTTCCTTCCTGTTGGCCTCGTCACTTTTGCATTGTGAAAAACATAAAAGTTACTGAGTTCCATTAGGATTTCCATTTAATTTCTCAGCCTGAACTCCCTTTCTCCCTCCATTTCATATTCTGGAAATAGCCTTGGGGTCCTATTAAATCTTTTGGGCAAAAAAAGTTGTCTGCGTCAGGTACCAGAGCAAGTTCTAACTTGCTGTTAAAACCTGAGCTTACAGGCTGTATTCTCTTCACACTGAATAAATATGAACTGCATTTATTATCCAGTGGTTTTGTTAGAGTCAATTCTTCCCAGCTGGCAATTCAAAAGAATAAATTAGAAGTGGTGTGATAGTAGTAGCTTTCTTTCCCAATGGGTGCAAATTCAGTTCTTTAAAGATCAACTGTTCCTTACTGAGAATATTTTCACTTATAATTTTGATTCTTTGATTTTTCTTTTTTCATCATTGATTATAGGCACTCAGGAAAAAAATGGAATATCCATATCTTTGACATCTATCCTTTTGGGCTACTTCAATTCCTGCCTACTTTTTAAAAAATCTTATGCAAGAACCTTTAAGCATCCTTAAGATCACATGAAAAAGGACCAATCAGGCCCTAATCTCAAAACCATTCACTTCCTCTCCAGCCCACAAATGACTTTTGGTAAGATACAGTGCAGATATCAGACTCAGAGCCAGAGAACCTGGGTTTGAAATCTTGATCAGAATGTTAATTCAACCACTACTATTTGTGGGGCTTGAAGCCTCAGTTCCTCATTTAGAAAATGCAGGGACGATGTCAGAGACCCCCTTCTAGTTCTAAACCTATGATCCTACAATTGGGTTAATCTAACAAGGCTACCAGGTTGTGTTAATAGGCCAGAGGTTCATAAATATACAATTTACTTGGGTGAAAATAGCTTAAAACAGCCCCTTTCCAATTCTCTTATTTTTTTTTTTTTAGGTTGTACAATGTAATTCATTTGTACAGATTCTTTTCCCTCTCAAGGCTGCCTTTAATATTTATCCTAGTCAATTTTCATTGATTTTATGAATTTTCATCAGTTTGCAGGGTAGGAGAGGGAATATAGCGACAACAGTATTATTCGCCCTGCTTGCATCAATATGATCCTGCCCATAAACAATGTGAGTATCCTTCCAAACACTTGTTAATTTTAAGGAGTTGCATAGTACCCTGCAGAACAAGCCAATATTTAATTTGAATACCTCCAGGCAATTAAAACTCTCCTCTAGGTATCTGCCTATCTAGAACAGCAAGAGCTTGTTTAGGTAATCAGAAAATCCAGTCTTGCTTCAAATATCAGAGCATTGCAATACTGAATATGATTTTTGGTAATCCCTCTTCTTATGCCCATTGGAAGACCTAGTTGTAGAAAGTCTTAGACTGAAGAGCATTTGGGTTTATCCCAAGGTGGATTCAGCATGGTTCTGAATTGCTGACTTAAAAAAAAAAATCCACATTGAGGCAGGAGACTTTGTTTAACGGTTCACCTAATTAGCTAAAGTATCATACAATTTTAGAGTTGTAAGGGAACTTAAAAGCTCCACCTGGTCCCAACCACTTCATTTTACAAATGAGGAAATTAGGAACCAGAGAAATAAATAAATATAACAGTAGCCTAAATTTACACAATGCTTTAAAGTTTACAAAGTGTTTTACATACATTATTTCATATGATTCTCACAACAACCCTGTGAGGTAGGTGCTATTTTATGACGAAACAAAACTCAAGGAATTTAAGTGACTTGTTCGGGATAACAAGATTTGAACCTGGGTCTTTTCAACTCCAGTTCCAAGTATTATGTTCTGAGGCCATGCAGTGATTTACCACAAGTTACAAAGCTGTAAAAATCAGGATTTATGTATTCTGGTTTCTAGATTTTTTACTATACCATGCTGCCTACCCTCATTACTAAGGTGTAGAGTATACATTAAATGAATCTGTAAGACTGCATGACACAATGCTAATCATTTCCATTATGAGAGAACAAGATCACTGGACTGGAAGAAATCTTAAAGGCCATCTTGTCCAACCCTACTTGAGTAAGAATTCCTTCTATAACATACCTGTATCAAGCCTTTGCTCAGAGATCTCCAGTGAGGGGGATGGGGATTATCCACTGTTCTGGAAACAAATCATGCTATTTTTGAACACACAAATTGTTACAATATTTCCTTGTTTCCTTTCACCTCCATTTTTGGAGATGGGCTATGGTATACTAAAGGATGAGAGCACCAACTTTCACCTGGTTGGGGGGGGGAATAAGATTATTATTTATAAAGTTAATGAAAATGATTTTTCCTAAGTAGTACATGGCAAAATATTAAATCAGAGGGGCTACAGTATAAATGGGAATGAAAAGGTTTGCTTCCTGGACATTAGTATTATCATTCATGGGACTCCCCAAAAGAAAAGCAGAGGCAAGGACATGCACTTGAGATGAAATCTCACCTGCATTCTTTTTAATTGGGAAGGATCCTTCAATGGAAAAGTTCTAAAAATTTAAGTTATTGCAAGGTATTCATCTTAGCACTATGCAGATACTGAGATTAATATGTAATTCAGGTATCATCTGCCAAAATGCAGTAATGGTTTATTTGAACCTAGACAGAAGATAAAAGACTTCAATGTTCTTTTCACTGAGAAAGATAGTTCAAAACTCCATGAGACAGCCAAGCACAGTGCAGAGTCTGGTAGTCCAAACAAGTAACACGAGAATACTAGTGGGTGGGGACCACCCAATATTAACACTGTTTTCCTGTGTATCTGGGCCCAGAGATCTTGAATTGTGATGTCACAATCATCAAACATGATGTAATTTTTTCAGCATCAAATCTCACACACAGACACCAACCTGCTTAAATACAGATTTATTGCAAACCAACACAGAAATGTGGAGTATGTGAAGGAGAGCGGCCTCAGGATGTAGCAAGCCCTACACTCTTTGGCTCCCATGGAGAAGGGAAGTGAATTGCCCTGCTTTCCTCAGAATTTCTGCTGATGAAACTTAGTGGCCAAGTTGCTGTTGTTGGTTTTAAAACAAAGAAAACAGGTAGTACGCACTGACTCTAGAGGGCTGGAATGGTATGTGGATAGATAGGGTGGAGCAGAGGTTTAAGAGAGAAAGCAAATCATTACAGAGGACAGGATGAAGGTTTAAAAATACAGATAAATGTGATTAATGTATGTTTTGGAAAGGTGGGTCTAAGTCCAAGTCTTACATATCTAGTTACTTAACATGCACCAGAGAAGTTTGCTACTAAAAGTAATCTTTCAGTGAGTCCTTCTGTAATGCAATTAAACACCCCTAACATTTCCTATTTTTGTGTAGTGGTTTCATTTCTTTTAATAGGGGTGTACTAGTACAGCTTCTATCACTTGATACTTCCTAACAGAAGAGAGAAGACCTGAGCCACAGCAGGACACTACCAAATGATGTCCTGGGTAGAACATTTACAATAAAAGTAATTTAAAAAAAATCTTCCAGTAGTTTATGGACAGATTATCAGTTGTCCTTGCTTTAGCCAAACCACACATATCCTTCTGCAAAACTCCTTTACTGTGGGTGCTTAAGAAGGTGGCATAACTGCAAATTAGAAAAATGCGAAGAATAGCAAGAGAAATAAGGTTCAAGAGGGCATATAAACATCATTTAAAAAATTAAAAACAAACTAGTCTTTTAAACATAAAGCATTCCGTCTGTGAAATGCTGCTTTGGAACAAGGGTATATTAGCCTCACCCTTTTTCATGTGACCTCAGAGAAATGAGCAGAGACCTTTGTTTATTAGCAAATTTCCAAGCACAAGGTCTTCACACTAGACAGTGGATTTTTGTAATTTTTGCTCTATGTTACTAAAGAACAATTCATAAAAACCATGGTCTCAATGACTAACTCCAACAAAAATACAGTGTCTGCCATCAATTTCCCCAAGAGGAGATATTTCTGAGACTTTTAAAGAGTCTAGCTGTTTGGAATACGCTGATGCTGCCTCCAATACCACCTGGAAATCTTGACACTTCTGATTCTGAAGAGATCCACCATTTAACTCAAGAAGATGACCTTGGTGTTTTCTGGAGAAAATGGTGATATGTCCTATGGAAAGTCTTTGGGAATAAGAGTTGAGCAGCTTTCTTACAAGGACTCATTGGAAATGGTATGGTTGGAAATAAACTAAGTCAGCAAATTGACTCTGAAATGAAGCCTCAATAAGAGGCTGCAAGATCGACCCACTCCTTATAGAGAAGTGAGCATGAGGAATTACCTGTCCCATAAAAATTAGTTTATCATTCTCTCATAAAAAGGTCACAATTAAGAATACATAGGCATTGATTCTGGGTGACCATAAATTTGGGTGGGATTCTGAGGTAAAGAAACATTTTTTCTAGTAAAAAAAAAAATTAATCTAATTTATATTCCTGGATTATCTGTTAATCAGATATGCAATGCTATGTGAACCTAAGGCTTTGCTTTCTGTGTGGTGGTCAAATAGAATTGGGATAAAGATTCAAAAAAAAGTGAACAATCTACGTCTTCTGACCTAACAGTGATGTGCTCCATTTCTAAGGAACACTGAAAAACAAGTGTCCCTAAACAAGCAAAAAACTAAAGAGTACTTGTTCTTGGACTTCAGAAGGAAGTCAGAAGGCTGGCTCACCTATTTTTAAACATGGAGGTTCCATCCTTGTCAATAGCACAGATTAGCAAAACAGTTGTTTTTAGGTGTTAATAAGGTTCTTTCTCCTAAGTAATCAAGTGAGCAGTGACCACTGCTGCACAGTAACAGATGAGAACAAAGATGTAGTTGCATCCAGCTCATAAAGAGCAAGATTTTGAGATCATTTCTGTCTGTCTGCTCTTCACACAAGAGCCAGCATTCTTATTTCTTCTAACCTTGTTGCAATTATTCTTTAGGGACAGCAATGGTTCCACTGGGGCCTTTGTGGGCATTAATGATATCCTATGTAGGCTACCCATTAATCATCTGAGGATCTCCACTGCTTTGTGCCCTTCAACTCAGGCCAAATCTATCATTCATTGTATATTGAAATCTCTCTACTGCTCCCAGAAACTGTCCTGCCTCCCACTGAACTCTACATTCATCCAGGAGATATATGTAAACAAAATCTAAGATGTGGATCATTGGGGCTGAGGAGACTTGAGGATAAACATAGAAAAGTAGCAGCTAGAAGTTCCTTTACTCAGACAAGAGTGGGATGGAGTGCATGCCCAATACTGAAATGAACAGGTGCTGGTCTAACCTTCCCTGGCCTCAAAGAAAGCCATGATTAGAAAGCCCTATCCTTCATTCTTTCCTGAGACAGAAATGTCTACTACAGTTAATCTTGTTGGCAGAACATGCACCTCTTTCCAAAATTTGGGCCTGGTTCAATTAGAGAGCAACAAATAAAGATACCAGAATCCCAACTAGGCAGGTTTCTGCAACTGTGGGGGCAGCTTCAACCTCCTACTGCTAGTGCCTGGGAGGCACCCAAAGGCAGGAAAAAATAGGACTTGGCAAATTGATGAGCAAGACTGAATGTGGAATCTTTAAATAAAAGGCCAAACTAAGGGGCTTTCTGAAACAGTACAGCCTGAAGCAGCCATCACAGAACTGCTTCTCATCAGCACACATAAGTCACACAACTCCAAATCACTTCAACAACTGCAGGGGAAAAAAAGCCAGCAACAGCAACTCCCCTCCCCTCAAACCCTCCCTCCCCATCCCCTAAAGAGAACTGAGCAGAATCGCATCAAAACAACAGCAAGCAGAGAACACAGAAGGAAAGAAAATGCGGCTTGCAGTGGCTGGTTACCATGGTGACGGGAGTATGTAATCCTGCATTTGCTAGGACATCTCCCTCATGCATAACAAATATTGTAACTTGGCATTAGCCATAGCAGTTGCTATGCATTAACCTTCCCTCTACTTTCCCCCCTTCTTCCCTAAAACAGCCAGGAAGAGTCTGGAGGAGGAGTGAGGTTGGAGTATCCATACACCCCGTGAAAATAAAGATGGATACAGGGGTGGACAAGATGAGTCCCAGGCATGCATGGGAGCCAAAGAGGAAAAGCAGGAGGGAAAGAGCCCCACACAAAAAGGCCTCTCTCTGCCTTATCCTCTACTTCCAAGTGCTTGACTCGAGTGAGTTTCCTTTCCTTCTTGTCATTAAAACTGCACAGCCCCTGGGGAGATGTTGAACATGGATGGGTCGAATCTCTGGCCTCGGAAGGGGGAGCCTTCAGCATCCCATCCCTTCTTCAGCATCTCATGGACTTTCTACAAATAAAAAATAGAAAAATTAACATCACCATAAGGCACTGCAAAGTTTATTTTTTTCCCCAAAACAGATTTCCAATCAATAGGCATGACTCCCTCTTGCTTCTTTGGTCAATTTTTGTCAATGGCCAAAAAGGAGGGTGGTTGGCTCATGTAACTGGCCTGGTAGAAGTGGCTTGCTATCATTTATATGAGGCTTACAGGAGCAAAAGAGCAGAGCTAGCAGACATATTTTCAACAGCTGATCCATCTTTCTACCACAGAGCAGAAGTATTAGATACTCTTTGAAATGCATTTCATTTTTCACTATCATCAGGCCAAAAATCCAAAAGGAGGTACAAAGCAAAGGCAATTTCAGATCAATGTCTCTGCCTTTCACCTACACCAATTTAAGAAAAGATCTGAGCAAGAGAGCAACATGGCAAAGTGGGTTGAAATCTGGCCTCAAAATCAAGAAGGCTTGGGTTCAAGTGTCAACCTGTCAGTTTTTTATACAACTCTCCAACACTACAAGTTGAGAAAAAGATGACAAGAGTTCCTCAGGACAATGAAATCACAGATTTAGTCCCTAATTCCTATCCCTTACCTGAGAAAAAGTATGGTTCCTACTTATTTACAAATGGAACAGGATATTAAGCAAACAGCATAGGAGAACTAGTCTTAATAAATCAAACTGTTCTAGTCAAACCAAACACATTAATTTCAATATGTTCCACATAGTAATGAATGCCAGAAAGTTGTATATGTTTTAAAAACTCTAATAGTGAAGATCTGGTTCCTACTTACTTACTACTGATCCAGCTTAAGGCACCTTGCTGAACTATCCCTAAAGGGTGTACTTCACAGCAAGCTGACTTCTCCCTGCGTATGGCCCTTTGGGAACTGCTAAGCATCAGTGGAATCAGAGGCATCGTAACTGAGATGGGGCAAATCTGTGGAGCCCCAGCACCCTCCATAGTTCAGTTGCTCCACTCAAGATGAAACCTGCCTCAATTGATCTGATCTGGCTTTTCTTTTTTCTTAAAACAATTTCTTCAAAGATCCCTTTGCATGCCCTATGATAATGACTGGCTACTTTTTAAGGAGGAACTATGCCAACAAAAGGATATGTGACCTAGGGGCAGCTAGGTGGCGCAGTGGATAGAGCACCAGCCCTGAAGTCAGGAGGACCTGAGTTCAAATATGATCTCAGACACTTAACATTCCCTAGCTGTGTGAGCCTGGGCAAGTCACTTAACCCCAATTGCCTCAGCAAAAAGCCAAAAAAAAAAAAAAAAAAAAAAAAAAAAGATATGTGACCTTTAGTACTAGGGAACAATTTCTCTTATTTCTCAAAATGAACTGAAAAAGGAAACATTTAGGCAAGAGTATCCAGGGACTGGCTGGAGACAAAAAAGTTACTTTCCTGTATGAGGCCCCACAGCACTTGCCAGTTTGATTGTTGGTCTTGTTTTCAAAAGATTCAAACATCACTGACTTAATAAACTATTGACCTCTGAACTCACTGACAGTATAGCATAAATGAGTCTCTAAACACTCAGAACTAGAGTAATTTTATAAGACACTTGATACATTTAACTTTTTCCTTGGGTTAGAAAGTTCCCTCAAGAGTATTATAGCTTTTAAAAATCAAACAAGCAAATTGTATATACTTAATTGTGAAGTAATGTCTCTAAGGAATTAAGAACTGTTACTCTCAACTTCTACCTACCTAACCTATGTGGCTTTCTGTGAATGGGTTAAATTTTTTTTTTTTAAGGTAACTATAATCTGGTATCATCAGATAACATCAGCACTAATGCTGCAAGGATGTCTAGTAAATGCAGGTACCTGGACTGAAATCAAATAGACACCATATTAAGGAGAAACACAAATTTGTTTTTTCTTTTATTAAAAATCTTCCCCACCTGTAAGGAGATGATCCTGGGATGCCCAACACTGAATTTTTACAAACAAATAGCACTTATAGAGGAAATAAAATCATGAAGAGAGACAAGAAGCAACTCTTTACTATATAATTCTATCTTGATCCTACTTGCAATTCTTCCTGTCAAAAAAAAAAAAATGTCTTTTCATGGCAGTCTTTTTTTTTTTTTTTTGGTGGTAGCAAAATGATTACCCATCAGTTGGGAAGTAGCTGAATAAGCTGTAATTCATAAATGCAATGGAATATTACTGGGCTGTGATGAATTTAGAAAAATACTGGTAGACTTGTATGACTTGATAGAGAAGAAAGTAGGATCAGGAGCATGGATACATACGATGATGTAACTGATAACATAAAAAGGCAGAGACTCTCAGCTTGAATGCAGTGACCAATTTTGTCCCAAAGAACAGATGATAAAACATACCTTTTTCTCTGGGAAGTGGGGAATCATGGTTTCAGAATTGCATATGCTATAAAGTCAGAAACTATGTTAACTGGTTTTACTTAATTATTCTTCATTATAAAGAAGGATTCTAAGAGGGTGGGGAAATACTGTATCTAAAAATAACTGTGGTATAAAAAACAAATGGCATCAATAAAACTTTAGAAAAAAACAAAAAAATAAAATGTCAATTACACAGTAACAGTCACTGGAGAGGTTTCTTTAAGTATTTTGGAGAATGGTCCTTGCTTGTCTGCTTCTAATCTGCCTCAGGCACCTTCCTACCTCTCTGACACAGTCATTCTTCCTAATGTAAGAATTGCTTATTGAACTCTAAATCCTACTCATGTATATTTCTTTGTAAACTCATGTATCTTTTAAATGCTATGAATACCTATACATTTATTCTAATACTTGAGGTGTCTTGTGTTTGATGATTACTGATTGTTTCTACTTCCTGGGGATTTTGCTACCTCAATGCTGCTCACTCCGTTTTAGCCTAGTATTCTTTTCTACTAGTGTCCTATCTTCATCAGATCTTTTCTATCACTACAGATTTTGGCCAAATGATCTTTCTGTCAAGTATTCTTCCCAGAGCATCAAATGCTACATTTTGTAGTATAACAACAAAAAGATAGACTCCAGGCACTACTCTGGGAGCCTGGGCCCATGATCATACATTGGGTTTGCCATGAACTAGTGGGATGTCCTCAGTTAAAGGTCCCAATGTTAAAAGGCAGAGGCTAATTATAGTGCATACCAATTTACATATTAGGGAATCTCTGGCTTACTTGCAGAATTATAGCAGGATAAGGGACCTAGAACTATACTATAAGAGTCTGGTCCAAAGCCTGAAATTCAAGAAAAGTCAGGCTAACTTTATTTCACTAGGGGCAAGCTTAGAGGGAACTGAGTGCAAATTAGTCAGCTAATTAATAATGGTACCTATCTAAACTATCCAATGGCAGAGGGAGGGAAAAAGAGGGAGAAATGGAAGAGGGAAGATGAGAGAGAGACAGACAAACATACACATACATATTTACTTAATCTTGTTTTCAAGAATAGAGATCATGTCACTGACTACTTTTTGGCTCCCTGTAGTATGTACACAAAATTTAACAAATGTTTACTAAGAGCAATTAGAAATACCAGACATAAAGAATAAGGTAAAGAAACACTAGAATTTGAATGCAATCTGGATAGGATATCATTGCTCCCAAAAAAGATGATGCAAGGTAATCATACAGGATTTCAAATTATGACAAGAATGTCATAAAACTGTCATTTTAATAATTACAACTCACATTTATATAGCATTTTTAAATCTATAAAGTTTTGCTTTTTCACAACAAACATCTCCAATGCCAGTAGTACTAGTATTCTTACTTTCATTTTTCAGATTTAAAGACCAAAAAAACCCTCACAATTTAACTGAAATTCCAGAAATTTAATTTTCAAATCTGGTAAAATTGGGAAATCAGTTAGATATTCAGAACGTCTTTGTGATATATATCAGTGTGCTAGCTATAGGATAGTCTAGAGATGTTCCATGGTTGCCTAAAATATGATTGCCAGAAGTCTGTATAATAGGGCATATCATATTGTTATAATGCCTTAATAGTTGACATAAGTGAAAAACATTAGTATTATTGACAATAACTGGTATTCATATAGTATTTTTAAAGCTTCAAAGTGCTTTACACATGATTTCATTTGAATTGAACAATCTAGAGATGTAGAAACTACAGATATTATCATTTTATAGGGACAAAACTTAGACTCAGAAGAATTAGGTCTTCTTGACTCCTAGGGTCCATCATATTATCTACTCCACATAATACACAATTTAACTATGACTTTTGCCAATTCCACAATGCAAATGATGTCCAGGGAGAATGATGCCCAAACTCTCTTCTTAACAGACTAAAAGATACAATTTCTTGATTGTTCCAAGAAAAAAGTGCTTTGTAAACCTTTACAATACTCTTTAAATGTGAGCTGTAATTACTTTTGATTTTTTTTAAATTAAAGCGCTCTCCCCCCCCCCTCTCTCTATATATAATTTTCACATGGATAATTTTCAACATTCACCCTTACAAAATCTTGTGTTCCAAATTTTTTCCTTTCTTTTCCCCCATCCCTTCCCCTAGATGGCAAGTAATCCAATATATGTTAAACATGTGCAATTCTTATATACATATTGCCACAATTATCATGCTGCACAAAAAGTCAGATCAAAAAGGAAAAAAAATGAGAAAGAAAACAAAATGCAAACAAATAACAACAAAAAGAGTAAAAATACTATGTTGTGGTCCACTTTCAGTTCCCAGAATCCTTTCTCTGGGTGCAGATGACTCTCTTAATCAACTTGATCATCATATAATCTTGGTGCCTTTGTATAATGTTCTCTTGGTTCTAACTCACTTCACTTAGCATCAGTTCATGTAAGTCTCTTTAGGGCTTTCTGAAATCAACCCAGTGATCATTTCTTATAAAACAATAATATTCCATAACATTTATATACCATAACTTATTCAGCCATTCTTCAACTGATGGGCATCCACTCAGTTTCCAATTCCTTACCACTACAAAAAGGGCTGCCATAAACATTTTTTGCACCCATGGGTCCTTTTCCTTTTTGTGATCTCTTTGGGATACAGGCCCAGTAGAAACATTGCTGGATCAAAGGGTATGCACAGTTTGACAGCCCTTTGGGCATACCTCCAAATTGGTGAACCTATAATTACTAATAATAATTTTGGAGGAAGTTTGGCACTTAATAAAAATAGTTATGATTTATGATTTTTGGATAGGAGTCTTCTTATATAATGCTCTCATATATGAAAATGTAATTAGATGTTTCAAAATGACAATACAAACTCACACTCTAGAAGACACAAGGCTGCTTTCTATGCCTGTCATTTAAATAGTTCAAATTGTACATGGCATTGTCATTTTTCTTAATTACAAGAACATTTTTCTTAACTACTCCAGGACATAGGTCTCTCCTTGATATTAAGAATTAAAATATATCATTATTTACTTTGAGAAAATGTTATCCCAGACAAATACAAAAAGCTTTGTTTATCAAAAGTGAAGAAAAATAGCATGACAAATATAGAAATATGTTCAGAAGAATTGCACATGTCTAACCTATATCAGTTTGCTTGTTGTCTTGGAAGGGGAGGGAGAAAAATTTGGAAAGGTTTTACAAAGGTGTTGAAAACTATTTTTGTATTTGGAAAAACAAAATACTATTATGGGGGGAAAAAAAAAGAAGAGGAGGAAGAAGGGAGAGAGCTTCCTGTCTAAAGTCTACACTTCCTGGTGAGATGGGAGAGAAACCAGCATGAACCTGACAGTTTCTCTTTACTAGTAAGACAAAGAATTGATTCTGCATCATCCAATTATCTTTGGTATAGCTGAATCATCCTCATACATACACAATATGGAAAGTAAACCCTAATGTATAGAGACAATGCACAGAAAGTATTTCATTTGATTCATATGATATCATCAGATAACCTAGCGCTAAATGAATGTGAGAGAGGCAAATGGCATTATCCCCTCCCACTTTTGGAGACTAATTCTGCTCTAATTTGGCACTAAGAAATCTCATTCCTGGTTTGTACCTAGATTGAGGAATCCCAAAAACCAAATCTGGTGCTCTCTTGAGTTTAGATTCACTCCTGGTAAGATCTAGATCCTTAGGTATACTCTGGAATAGATAAATACCCCTAAGCAAGCTTTCAAAACATTATTAACTTGATTCTAGGTCAAGCTGGGTTTTTTAAATAACATAGGCTTTTGAAGGAGAGTAGTTCACAGAATCATTTGATATCTATGTGTTAATCTTACAGGAGCAGGTTAAAGGCAGAGAAGAAATGTACTGAAGAGAGTAGGGAATGGGAAAAATCAGATTGAGTGGACACAGTCAGTAATCAAGTATATGCCTTTAGATGGAAATATCTGATTTCTTTTAAGTATTCTAATGAAGCTTATAAAATGGCTTATGAAATTTACCTTGCACTGAGCAGTTCTAGTCCAAAAAGCACCTACCTGACTGTTGCTCTAACAAATTATATCAATAAGAATCAAATTACCATTAAAATAAGGAAAAATTTGGGATGCTTTTTTATGACAAAGATTCAATTTTACTTTGAATAATCCAGAAGTCCTACTTTTGGTAAGTGGAATTTAGGTACTACATTTTAATCTTAATACAAATCATTAAATGAAAAGTATTTTCTAATTCCACTGCACATAAACTAATCAAACAGGAAAAAAAATTCCTTGTATTAGGTCCAAAGAAAAGTTTACAAATGTCTTCCACATTTTGGCTAGTCAGTAGACAAAGGCAATCTACCTAAGAAAAGCAGTTAAGTAGGATTAATTGCTCAAATATGTGCAAAGGTGAGAATCCTTTCAAAAATAAAAGGTCCATACAATCTAAAGGCTAAATCTAAAATCTAAATTAATCTAAAAATCTAAATTAAATTCTATGATCTGGGTTAGTTTCAGGTCCTAGATATAGGCATCTAGAATTAACTATGAATTTTTTAAAAACAACATGAGGCACATTTAAAAATCTTATCAGTGGGTTACATTACACTGAGTATTCCATTCTGCAAGTCTTGTAAATGATTCTTAATATGAAAAAAAAAAAAAAAAAAAGAAGTTATTTGTAAAGAGTTGTGTAATATATGAATATATGGATTTCAGGGGAAAGGGAAAAAAAGAGTACATGACTAATGAAATTAGTTTTGATTTTGTGGGGTTAAAAAAAAAATTGACAATACCTGTATGAGTATCCCTAAGGGGAGAGATCTTGACATTATAAAGTCATGAGTCTTATTACTCACGGAGAAGATAAGATGGAATTTTTTTTTTTTTTTTAAATCTAGAGGCCATGAACATTAGAAGTGCTTCCTTCAATAACTATTTGTCAAGCTCCAACTACCTACCAAGCACTGTGCTCAGTACTGGCCCAATCTATAATACAAAAATAAATGGATAAATCAACAATAAAGAATAAATATGTTAAGTCAGACATTCCCTAAATTTAACTATATATGCACATGTATAAATTTTCTGCTTAATTTATATTTCACTGACACACCAGAAGTTCAAATAAATGATACTAATTGCTTATGTGGAACAATGCCAAGTTAAAAATATCTGAGAAAAGCAAGTTTTTCCCCCCTGCTTAACTACCCACTCTTAGGATTAAAAAAATAGAAGTTATACATTTAACTGGCCAGTTTTTCCCACCAGTAATTTGTTTACACTGGGCTCTATAATAGGCAGATGTTAACTAGTTTCATGTTTGTTTTTGACTGGCAAGTTTATGTTACTTGCATTACTGCTCCTCTTTTCCCCAATAAATTCCCAAGTAAAAAGGTGGGTGCATTCAGACTTTTTGAGTTTGAAAGAAAACTTCAGAATTACATAGTCTCTGCCCTGAATTTTCCACTTAACAGAACCTATACCTGAACTGCTGATAGCAGGAGGGACCTATAACACCCTGCCTATGCTCAGTGAAGTTCATGTAGTGACTTTTCTGGCTAGTACTTCATTAAAGCTAAATTTGTTACTAAATGTAAAGTAATTACACCCCCCGCCCCCCAGCCTCCTATTGAATGAGCTAACACATGATATTTCCAAGGTGCTCCTGACCTGCACTAATGGAGAAAGTTTCACAGATCAGGGAAAAAAAAATTACTTGTATCAGGTCCAAAGAAAAGTTTACAAACAATGTAACTGGCCAAAAAATACTCAAGTGAAGGCATTAGGTCTCAATCCGAGCTTGGTTTAGCTCATAGTTCTGGATTCACCCTGTAGTTTTTTGTGGCTGTTAAAATTCAGACTCTCCAGCACAACATAATCTTCTTTATCTACCACAACCAAACACTCCCTGTTTATTTTATCAATGTTTATCTAAAATGGTTAGATTTTTTAGTCCTGATGACTTCAGTATAATTTCCATGGCATTTTTCTCTTGACTCAAGGGCACCAAAGAAAATATGAATTGTAACACATCAAAAACAAGGGCATAATATGAGAGTAAAAGAAGGGGTGTGTATGTGTGTAGATTGAGAGAGAAAGAGAGAGCAAGAGTGCAAGTGTGCATGCTAGCTCAACAGGTTCAAGAGAGATTTCATACCTAAAAGTAGAAAACAACATGAAAAAGTAATTCTTCTAATACTGCATTCTTTCTAGCTCTTCTGCTTCACCTAATCATTTACATGAAATAAAACCTACAGCATTTACTAGGAAGGTAAGCTGCTGTTTGGAAAGTGTATTTCTTGTGCTTCTTCAAAGGATACTTTATAGGAAAATCAATCTGAGCTCATACCAGCTCATGGCTCTGGGGTTTGCCCTGTAGTTTTTGGTGGTAGTCAAAGGTCAGTCTATCCAATACGGCATGTTCCTCTTCATCCACTGTGGCCATTGAACGTTCCTTGTTTATTTTATCAATGTCAATTTGCTCCTCTCCTTCCAGGATAGCACTCCACCAGTATTCTCCAACTTTATTCAGATTAATCTGGAGACAGAAAAAAATAGAAATCATTTCAAGTACAAGAAAGTGACAACTGCTAATCAACAGAGCCAGCAACTTAATAAACCAATTCTAGAATTATAGTCCATTTGTGTAAAGCAGTGGGACATAGGCCTACTAAGGAGTGTAAGCCCCAGAGAAGTAATTATTGTTATTGTACAACATATAATGCCAACAGAGGATACACAGACGCTAGGCAATGTTTTGTAAAACAGAAAGCAAAGTCTATTAGAGTCTTTCCAAAATGGCAATTAAAAAAAAAAAAAAATCAAATGCATCTACAAAGCTATTCATTTGTTTTCCATTTCTACAAAGTACCTATGAACTCCAGGTAGACAAATACAGTTCCAATTTCCCAGTCTCTCACCTACTAAACCATAAGAATGCAAGGGCTTTGACAGTAAGAGCTAGAGTGAAGACTCCATCTTAGCATCATAGAAAACTACAGAACTAAATATATCTAAGTAAAGAGTGAGCTAAGAATAAAAGTACACCAAAGAGGCACTTAAAGAGGTAGATATATACAGAATAAATGGAAAGAAACAAGCATTTATTAAGAATTTACTCTGTGCTGTGTGACCCTGGGCAAGTCACTTAACCCCAACTGCCTTAGCAAAAAAAAAAAAAAAAAAAAAAAAAAAAGAATTTACTCTGTGCTATGTATTTTACAAATAGCTCATTTGATCTTCACCAACAATTTTGGGAGGCAAGTGTTGTTATTAATCCCATTTATATATATATATGTATATATATATATATAAATAAAAGGAAACATATATATATATGAGGAAACTGAAGTGGACAGAGGGGATAAGTGACCCATCCAATATCACAATATATCCGTTTACCACTGATTAGCTGAGCAAATTTGAGTCATTTTTATCTTTGTGGGTCTGAAATTTCCTCATCTATTATACAGAGGGGTTATACTAGGAGATCTATAAAGGTTTCTCCCAGCTTTAAAATCTATGATTTCCTGAATGAAATTTTGGGTTGTCATACTAGACGGGTTTAACAAATAGACAAAAACTAAAATCATAGACTGGTGCAAAAACTGTGCCTCAGTTTCTTATCCTGCATAGAAAAGTCTTTTCTATGTGTTCTCTGTTTCCTAAACAGATTAATCATTAATATATGTGGACTACTTGGCACTCCCATAATGACAGATAGTAGAGATACATACATACATACATACATACACACACACACACACAAACACACATATATCAATTGTTAGCTCTGCTTGAATTCATCCTAGGTCTTAAATGACTTTAAAATATCACCTATTGGTCTGAGTGGGTCACCTTCCACAATCCTAAAATTTAGCCAAATAAATCACCAGGACAGCTTAAAAAGAACAGATGCTCCAGTCTCCTGTTCTCTCCCACAATTAGAATCCTTGTAGGATTAAAATGTGGGTCAGAACTCAAAGAAACTGTTTTAAAAGCTTAATATAAACAATTATAATTTCTAATGAACTAAGGAATGGGGATACTGATAGAAATGGGTCTTTGGGAGATCTTATAAAGGGAAATTTCTCCCCTTCTCCTCCTGACTAGGCTCCAACTATAAGATAAAGAACTGTGATCATAATGACTGTAGCAGCTAAGCAGGCCTTTCCCTCTACTGGATTGGGGAAGAGGAGAAAAAGAGTAATAAACTTAACATACCTGTCAGATGCTATCCATCCTTTCCTCAGAATGTCAGCTCTGTGGCTTGGACAATTCCCAAGGAGGTTTATACTTTTCCCCCCAATTTCCAGATCCTATGGTTGGCTTATTCTTCCCCAATTGGACTCTGTAATTTCTTCATATTTGTACAGTAGTCATCAAGTATTACAAAGTAGAAAATTCTGATCCTTTATGTTTCTTAGTTTGACAAAAAGACCTCCAAGCTACTTAAGTGGGAAAGAAACTTTTGCTTTCCTCATTGTAAGATAAGAGTACTCTGTGTGTATGTAATATAAACATATTACATTTTGTACAAAATGTACAAAATTTGACAGAGATGACAGACTAAATGCAGAAAGTTAGATGTTTTTGAACATGATCAAGATGCAAAAATTTGTTTTACTTGACTATAAATATTTGTTATAAGGATTTTTTCCCCTCCCCAGTGGAGGTTGCAGGAAGAGAAGCTAGGTTTTTGCACAAAATGATGAAAAACATTTAAACATAAATGTCTACTTTGTTTTTCATTCATTAGCTAAACACTACCATATTTTGCTACTTAGAAAGTAATTCACGAAATGGGTCATTCAAAATCTCAAACTAAAAAGCACTGTTTTTACTATTGTTTAAAAAGAGAGAAAAGATCATTTGAGAATGACCATTACCATTTTTAAAAAGCAGATACAAGGTTTTACTGGGTAACGATGTAGAACATAAAATAACTGAAGTTTTGCTATTTATTAACTGACCATTTTGTTTCATTAGTTGAAACAATTTCCACCCTTATTAGAGTCAAATGTGGTAGTAGTGTTTTCTCAGTAAACCACTTATTTCCCTTTGTTCTTTTCTCTCCTCTTCCAGATTGACAGTGGCATCATTTTCCTAGACCCATATTTTTTTTTAACTGAAGTCTGCCCAAATTCCAATACAAGTCAGGTAAATCCTGCTTCATTTAAATCTTCAGTCCTACTTCAATTACATTTTTAACTTCTCACACTCTGCCACTTAAGTATGTTGTTCTCAAGGTTTTACTAAGCACCACATTGTATTCCAGTAATATATACTTCAGCAGATGAAGTAACTCTAGAGTTTCATTTATAAAGAGCCCATGGATCCTTTGGGCTGAAAGTCATGTGATAAAGCAAGCAAATTTTTAGAATAATAGTATTTTTCCTTGATGCCCACAGGATGCATGACATTGTAAGCATCTCTGGAGGTGGTTTTAAGACAAGACATTTATATTCTACTACTTATACAGAATAAGATTTAAACCAAAGATAAATGCATGGTATTCTTTTTCATATGTATGGGTAATTCTTCAACATTGATCTTTACAAAGCTTTCTGTTACAAATTTCCCCCCCCTACTCCTCACCCCTCCCCTAGATGGCAGGATATCCACTACATGTTAATTATGTTAAAATACTTGACAAATCGAATATATGTATACATATTTCCACACTTATCATTGTTGTACAAGAAAAATCGTTATCTAAAAGAAAGAAAAACCAGGTAAAGGAAACACAATGCAAGCAAACATCAACTAGAGCATGAAAATGTTATGTTATGGTCCACATTTCACATCCCTTTCTCTGGGTGTATATGGCTTTCTTCACTGAACAATTGGAAGTGGTTTGAAACATTTCATTGTTGAAGAGAACCATATCCATCAGAATTGATCATCATATAGCATTGTTGTTAATGCACGGTATTCTTAAACAGTTGTACATGGAAGTACTCATTTTTTTATTGGTTATTTTGCTTTTACTGTAAGATTAAGGTTGAGGGAAGAACAAAGAGAAATGAGTAGGCAGATATGTTATATCAAGTATCACAAAATTAGTTTTCATCTTGTCAATATCCAACAGTTTCTTCCAAAGTTCCTTCAATTCCTGGCCATCCCATGAGGTTTTGTATGAAAGCAAGAGGCTCAGGGCGATCTCATGCAAGCTCAAGATACAAGATTTCTGGATCTAGTCTAAATATCTGAAGCATTATGGATTGATACCATGGTGTTTAAGTCTGTTTTTAAAGGTATAAAAAAACATTTCACAACAAAGAGGGTTGATTTTATTCCAGGTACAGTGATGGTATATCTTTCCAACTATATCTTGCTCAGGCTATAGCAGACAAGCAGTAAAGTTTAACCTTGGTCTGTTATTAAGTAGTAGCAAGGACCAAGAACTAGAATTGGTACAAGTTAAAACCCTAATTTTATATAGAAAAATTCATCAATCTATAGAGCTGGTTTGACAAAGACAAATAGGATATTTTTTCCCCCACCTCTCCCTTCTAATGCTTTCAGAGATTTAAAGAAGACAAAAGACCTTGAGCTAAATTCTAGAATATTCAGTCCCAGTTCAATCCAAGATACAACTAGGATGAAAACAAAAAATATATCAAGATGAAAAGATATTCTTTCCCCTCTATCCCTGAAACTAGTTCCCATCAGGCTACTGTTTCTAATGGCAGGTTTCTAGATCTGGGAAGAAAGAAAAAGGTATCTGCAGATCATTCAGAATCAACCTTAAGACCCAAATCTCCAAGATGGCACTAAACCCAATCTATGATATTGCCAGAATAAGTCATTTTATAGCTCAGAAGTCAGAGACCATTAGTCTTAGATTGCAACTTTTTGATAAGTAGCGTAATATTAATATTTTTAATAATTTTTTCCCCTGATGCTAGAAAGATTGCTAGGGGTTGCTAATCTGAGATCTATAAACTTTTCCAAAGACAAAGTTATTATTTATTTGAAGATTATTCTTGTTATATATTATACATGTGTGATTAAAAAAAAACTATAGAGAAGTTTCTTAAGAGGTTCATATTTGGTCTTCTTCCATGGACAGTTAGTTTATTAGAAAAAGCTAAATGTCATATTAGAAGTATGAAATTGGTGTGAGGAAATTCTAGAAATCAGAAGAGGAGAGAAATATTCAGGTGAGGGAAGAAAAAATGTTAAATGGGCATTTTCTAAAGGAATCAGAAGGGGCTAGGTAATGAGACATTGTTTTGGAGGAGAGAGAAGAATACTGAGAAGCTTTAGCCTAGAGCTCTATTCCCTTCAGTTCACAGAAATAAATCATATAATTCAACTCCTTTATAGCTTAGAGTTTTCAACAAACACAGCTCTATCAAGTTCACCGAGACTAGGCAGACAGGCAAGGGGTAAGGATGTCGGGTGGGATGGGGTGGTGTCCCTTATTGTTTGTATGTTGCTTTTTTTTTTTTTTTTTTAAACTCCACAGCTATCTCTCAACAGTTATGTTGAGAGTTTTCTTTTGTAAGAAAACAAAGAAGAGTAAAGCAAAAGCCACTAAAAAACGATACATCAAAATACATGCAAAAAATCTGAAGTGGCTGTGGATGGGGAGGGGATGAGAGACAGGAAGTAATCCGGACTACGTGAAAAGAAAAGATATCAATAAAAAATTTTTTTTAAAGTATATGCAGCATTCTATTTCCCCTATTCACCACTATTTCTCTGTGGTGAGAAATTATAAGTGCTGTCTGCCGGAGGGGTATCCCTGGGATCACTGTGAGGACAGCTCTCTCTATTGCTATTTTTGTATGATATTGTTGTAATCACTGAGTACACTGATCTTTTGCTACCATTTAATTCATTGAATAACAGTCATGACTTCTTAAGTATAATAAACAGCATTTATTCCATGGTACTGCAATATCACAATTTACTTAGATATTCCTTAATCAATAGGTATTCACTTTTTTTTAGAATTTTTTAAATTAGCAGAAAAATATGTTGCTTTATTTTCACATACTTTTCTATCTGGCATTTTTAGAGGCATATGTCAAATAGTATCCATGGGTCAAACGGCATGAACAAGCATTTATTAATAAGTATTTACTATGTACCAGTTATCATACTAAGTGCTGGGCATATATATTAAAAAGACACAGTCCTCCTTCAAGAAATTAAATTCTAATAAGCAGTCACACACACACACACACACACACACACACACACACACACACACACACACACGTTTATGTTTATGCTCTGGGGAGTTGAGTTCAAAGAAAGGTGGCCAAATAGGATGTACAGCTAAACTATGGTTTGGTGTCTAGGGACAGAACTAAGGACACAACATTTAGTAAGTGCTCATTGCCTTTTGACTGTTTAACTGACTGTTGCTTGGGTAGAAAGGTAGAAGCTCTAAAGATGAGTGAATTAATTTCCCTAAGGCCTATGGGGTACTGAGTTTTGCTAGGCCCTCCCAGGTCTCAGTTCCCAGGATCAACATGGACAGTGTCAGGATAGGTGGATAAGATCAAATTAATAGTAGCAGATAGATAATGGATAGTTGGATAGGATATGAAGGTAAACAGTTAAGTGATTTTTCTCATACAATTCAAAACTATTCCATAACAGTTGTGGCAATTCACATCTCTACACAAAGTATATTACTGTACCTGACTTTTCACAGATCTTTTAAAATTGACTATTTCTAATTGTTCTCATCTTTGCCAGTTTATAAGGAGTATAAGATAAACCCTAAGTATTGTAAAAATACTTAGAAACTAATCATTTTCTTATTAATGATTTAGAGCATATTTTGATAAAATTGTTGGTACAAAAGTCTAATGTTTATCAGGTACCATGAAGTCAGTTTTCATTTTGCCGGCTTCTACCAAGTTGTTCCTTCTAACATATTTTAATTCCTGGCCTATCCCATGAAGTTGTAAAATAAGGGGGAGGAAAGCGTGGAAAGGATATGAGCTCACAAAATACAAGACTGTCACTTTAATTATTCCAAACATATTGTATATCATGTTATACATATATTGTATATTATACTATTTAAGTATGTTGAAAACTTCATATTCTTTGACTACCTATTTATTGAGGACTGGTTCTTTGCTATCTATATATGAATGTATGTATCACTTCCCTTTATATACTGGTTAGCAGACTAGACTTCTATTATAGTTATTTGATACAAACATTTCCTCCAAAATTGCAGCTATGTTTTAGTGAACAATAATTTTCCAAAACACCAGGGATCACTTCCTCCTTTGTACACTATTCCAGTAGATAAGTGAAAATAATGCACTGAAAATATACTATTCTGATGCATTTATTTCTAATGCTCTGTACTCCTTTGCTCTGCTCAAGATGTTTTCAATGAAACAGAAATCTAGTTCTTTTCAACATGTATTTTCCTTTCCTTTCCTTTTTTAATAGCACTGTGATTTTCTACAACATAATTTTAAAAAATTACTAAACAAAACATCCTCCTCGAAGTTATACTACCTAGAGCTTCTTTGCCTATTTAAGCTTCAACTCTATTCCCTTGTGGGGAAAATCCAGGTGGGCAGATGACACAGGAAAATCCAAGTGCAAACAATCAGGAGGCATAGAATTTAGAGAATGATATTAGATTTCTGATTACCAATGGAAAAGGTTGATTAATCCTCCTTTCTGTTCTGGCAAAAAGTTAAGGCTTGATGCATCCACAATTCTCTTCTTATATTAATTCTTATGTTCTTAGCACTTACCCTATTTTAAATACCAAATATCACAGTCACTTACCTTTTAGCTTTTACTTTAAACCTAAAGTGAAGTGTTTGCAATAATGAACAAATAACTCTACTAAGGCAAGATAAGTTTAAAAACTGTCAGAAAAAAAGCAACTAAATGTTACTTTTTAAAAGCAGTGTCACACAGAAAACAGTGCCCTTTTCTGAAGACTCTTGTAATATGGGGAGTTGTACAGGTACCAACAATCTCATTGGAATGGCTGCCTCCAGCCACCCCCAGTAGTGAGTGGGAGAATCTGTCAATTTCCCCACTTGATTAAGAAATTAACACTATGAGCAAGCTAACTACTTGGTTTATGTGACTGAATGAGGCTTCCAGGGAAATGAGAAGCTCTCATCACTGTTGCCAAAGCTAAGACTACATTTCACTAACCAAGAAAGAATGTCCCTGAAACCCAAAGATTCTCATTTAACATTCTGGGTGTAGGAGGAAGGGAGGCAGGAAATGTCATACAGTTTTAGCTGCCACCCCTGCTTCCTTTGAATGCCTGCCCTTGTGTGTCTACTATAGAATTCATGACATAAGGAAGAAAAGGGATGGGCCTTTTGTTCAAAGTATGTTTGATAAACTGGCTAGGTTGGGTCAACTGCTGGCTGTGAATTATTAGGTCATGGATTCCAAACATGGGCCAACAACCCAAATGTAGCAGTACGGAATGGCTTCTGAATTGTAATACTTAAAGGGAAAAGACTTTATCTAGCTTTTAAAGTATTTTTAAAGTATAATTCACTTTACAGTTATTTAAAGTATAATTCACTTTACACAGTAGAAGTATTCCTGAAAATCTGAATAGAGCTTAAAAATCAAATCCTATTTTCCCAGTGACTAAATACTATAATTTTGAAAATTTAATTCCACAGGAGAAAAAGGTTGGCTCTAAGAAATTTAAAAATCAACTTCATTAATCACTTTGAAAAAAGTAATTTCTAATAAAACATTACCAATGACACAATGCATCAAATATTGTCCTGAAGGGAACGAGAAGGGAATAAGCATTTATATAACACTTATTATGTGCCAGTACTGTGCTAGGCACTTTACAAATATGATATCATCTGAACCTTTCAACAATTCTGCAAGACATGTTATTATTATCCCCATTTTAAAATGAGCAAACTAAGGCAAAAAGAGATCACATTTGAACTCAGGTCTTCAACTTCAGACTCAGCACTTAATGAACTGTGCCTTTAAAAAACATGATATATTAATGGCTCTTTTCTTTTTTTATGTTATGCCTCCAAGTTTTGCTTTGCTTTTCCTGAAAACATAATATTTATTATACCAAAAATCTCAGCAAACAAAAGCATTGGAAAGAAAGTAGTTTCATTTCATTTAAAAGAAAGTCCAAGACAAACTTTTTTTTTTTTTTTTTTTTGCTGAGGCAATTGGGGTTAAGTGACTTGCCCAGAGTCACACAGCTAGGAAGTGTTAAGTGTCTGAGACCAGATTTGAATCCAGGTCCTCCTGACTTCAGGGGCAGGATAAACTTTTAAGGACAAGTATATAGTGAAGAGAACATTCATTGTGTGAATGACTTCCTAGAGATATCTAAGTGGTTAAGCTGTGATAATAGTTTATTTATAGTTAAGAGGAGGAATGCAATGCTGTGCTTGTGTCCTGACAGTAAGATTCTCATTTTTTCTAAACCTTTTGCAATCTGACTTGCAACCTCATCATCATTCACTGAAACCAATCTCTCCAAAGCTACCAATGATATTTCTCCCCCCACTCCCCGAAGCAATTGGGGTTAAGTGACTTGCCCAGGGTCACAGAGATAGGAAGTGCTAAGTGTCTGAGACCAGATTTGAACTCAGGTCAGGGTTGGTGCTCTATCCACTGTGCCACCTAGCTGCTCCCTAATGATATCTTAATTAAAAAAATCTGATATCTCATTGTTATTAACCTTTCTACTTCTTGGATACTCTTTCCTTTATATTTTCAAGATAGTATTCTCTCTTGATTCTTCTACTATCTGTCTGTCCATTCTTTCCTGTCTCCTTTGCTAGATCATTGTCTATGCCACACCTTCAAACATTTTTAAGGCAGTCATATGAAAGAGGGATTAGATTTGTTCTTTTTGGCCCTCAAGGGCAAAACCAGGCATAATGGGTAGAGGCAGAAAACTTGCTAGCACAGGCTGAATGGCCTGTCTGGTATGCTGTAGTGAGAACTCTTTCCTGGGCACAGATTCCATTAGATGGCTGGTAGGATTCTTTCTACTTTTAAAACTCTTGAGGTTGTGAAAAATCTCCAGAAAACCCCCCCAAAAAATTCCTGGTAGAAAGAGCATTGGTTTTGTAGTCAGATGAACTAAGTTCAAATCTTTACTAGAATCTTGTGTGACCTTGGGCAAATTATTCAGCCTCTCTGAGTCTCAGTTTTCTCACTAGTTAAATGAGGATATTGGACAAGATGACCTCTGAAATCCCTTCCAGCCCAGATCTAGGATCTTATGATGCTAAGATTCATTCTTGATCCGAAATGAGCCAAATATATGAGTTGTAAATGTACAATACATTCAACTCAAACCTAACTATAAAGTTGGGAGTCTCTATGATGTAATTTGGCTGAATTTACATTTGTATCTTTTCCCTGTAACCATCCCCTGCAATATCATTTCATGTGTTTTTACAAAATCAATTAATGACATTAGGTTGGGAATACCATTTCTTTCTACTCCTTTCCTACCTATGTCTTATTATAAGAGGCCAGTTCAATGTACATAGCAGATCTAGCAGAGACCACACGTGTGTGACAGACCATAGCAGAATATGTCAGTTAATCAAAAAACATTTATTAAGTATTTACCCTAGACTTCAGGCATTGTAACAGGTGTTGGGAAATATAAAAATAAAAATGAAACAGTTCTTGACTTCAAGAAACTGCCATTCAACTGGGGGAGACAATGCAGACATATCTAAGAAATTAAAAATAAATGCAAAGTAATTTGGGAAGACATTAGCAACTACAGGAATCCGGAAAGGCCTCATGAGGCCAGAAGCACATTAGCCACTAAAGATTCTAAAAGGAGAAGATGAAAGGGAGTACAATCCAGGCCTGGAGAATTACCTATCTAAAGTCAAAGAGATGGGAGATAAGGCTATAAACAACAAAGATGACCAATTTGCCTGGATCATAGAGTATATGAAGCATAATAAGGCTTGAAGTATAGGCTGAAGTCAAATTGTAAAATCTCCCATTTTTCTCTCCACTCACACAGTCACTATATCCTGCTACAGAGTTCATCGGTTCAGTGATACTTGCTAGCTGCTATCTCTACCTTATGTGACTGGAGTTCAGTCCATTTTCCATTTCACCATCAAAGTGATCTTCCCAAAACATGTCTGACTATACCACAAACCTGATCAATAAACTATAATGGCTCCTTATTATTTCCAAGATCAAATATAAAATCTTCTGTTTGAATTTTAAAGCCCTTTTCAACCTTGCCCCTTCCTACTTTTCTTACATGTTATGTTCTCCATACACTACTCTAAGAACTAGGCAGAGGGGACATTTTTGCTGACCTCAAATTTGACCCCTCATCTCACTATTTGCAATATAAATGGAAGGTGATCTCAGAGGGAAGGCTCTAAGGAATAGAGGGAAAGGTCTTCTGCAGAAGGTAGGATTTGAGTATGATCCTGACTAAAGCCAAGAGGCAGAAACAAAGGAGGAGAACATTTGGAAAATCAAAGACAAACAATGAAAAGTCTTCCCTCTGAATTTCTCAATTACACTGCATATATCTTGTACATACATATTTGTTGACTTGCTGTCTCCATTAACATGAGTTCTTCTCTGAGATACCACTACACACCTGTCAGATTGGCTAAGATGACAGGAAAAGATAATGACAAATGTTGGAGGGGATGCAGGAAAACTGGGACAGTGATGCATTGTTGGTGGAACTGTGAACAGATCCAACCATTCTGGAGAACAATTTGGAACTATGCTCAAAAAGTTTTCAATCTGTGCATACTCTTGGACCCAGCAGAGTTTCTGCTAGGCCTATATCCCAAAGAGATCTTAAAAGGAGGGAAAAGGACCCACATGTGCAAAAATGTTTGTGGCAGCTCTTTTTGTAGGGGCTAGAAACTGGAAAGTGAATGCCCATCAACTGGAGAATGGCTGAATAAATTATGGTATATGAATGTCATACAATATTACTGTTCTGTAAGAAATGACTAGCAGGATGATTTCAGAGAGGCCTGGAGAGACTTGCATGAACTGCCTATATGATGATCAATTCTGAAGGACATGGTTCTCTTCAACGAGATGTTTCAAACCAGTTCCATTTGTTCAGTGATGAAGAAATCCATATACATCCAGGGAGAGGTCTGTGGGATCTGAGTCTTGACCACAACATAGCATGTATTAGATTTCCTGCCATCTAGAGGAGGGGGTGGGAGGTAGGAGGGAAAAATTTGTAACAGCTTTGCCAGAGTCAATGTTGAAAAATTACCTATACAGATGTTTTGCAAATAAAAAGCTTTAATACAAACAAAAAACAAAACAAACAATAACAAAAAACAAAACAAAACAAACAAAAAAACGTGAGTTCTTTTAGAGCAGAAACTGTGATTTTTGCCTTTCTTTATATCCCTCAAGCTCAGCACAATCCCAAGCATATTGTAGGTACCTAATAAATGATTGCTGACTGACTAAGGTAATGATAAATCTTAGGTTTTTTTCCTTTGAGCACCTAGTCTGCCATTTGTCACAAGATAGGTACTTACTTAGGACTTGAATTTATTGAAATTCATGAGGAATATATGAATATATATCTAAGCACTCTGGATGAATAGTGTTCAACATTCTGATTTTTAAGTTCATAAGTAATTTGTTTCTTAATCACTCGATTTGCTGCCATCCTACATATACTTAGAATAAGGAAGAGAAACCTTAAAATTTCCATTCTTAACCTAGTCCTCCTGCTCCAGAGATATTGATGCTTTCTATCACAAAAAATACTGCATATTCCCAGCATGAAGTAAATGGTGGGGAAGTTTAGTTAAGTAGGGGTCAGAAGCAGAAACTGGAGAGCTGCCCAGCTATCGCTAAGCTTGGACTTCCTAATATGGTTTCATTATTCTATTATAAGTGAATTCACAGAATGATAATCACATATATTCAAATGCAAATACAAAAACACATCAAAATCTAATAAAATGATAGAATCATAGATCTCCAGTTCAAAGGGTTTATTTGGAGAGCATCTAGCATTTCACAAATCTAAAGTAACGTTCCACTTCCATTAATGTTGACTTGTAGTAGTAATTGTATTTTACAAAAATAAGAAAAATGAAATAAGTAATGAGTTGACAGACTGATTACAATACTGAAAAATTCAGAATAACACAACTGTAAATCTTCAGTATTTCCCACACAGCAAAGCCCAGAAGTCACTCACCAAGGCCAGATGTTTTGGTTTGTTTTATTTTAACAATAATCTCAGCAGGGAGAAAGATTTATAGAGCTTATTGCCTTCTCTGTGAAGACATCAATAATGTCAGATAACATAATTTGGAAGGAGCTCACCAGAAGCTACCTACTCCAGAGGGAAATGTATACAGGACTGCATTGCTATTAGTTACAAACTGTGACTAGCCTTCATTTGTGATGTGTTGCAATGAAGAATATATCAACAAATGGCATCAGGCTAGAGCAGTATATCAAAACAAAGAAGTCTTTCAAATATTCTTGTCCTCAAAGGCTTCTATTTAGAGCTCATAGGCTTATTTTTCTTTTGGTAAAATGACAATTCTATCTTAAGTCTGCAAAATATTCTGGGAAAAGATCCTAGTCCTTCCTTTGCCATTATGACTTCATGACCAGGGGGTAAATCACTTAACCTAAGTGCTACTTTCCTCATCTATAAAATAAGATTATGTAAGGTTCCTTCCAGAACTATTTCCATCTATAACCTTTTAAGTTCTTAATGAAAAGGATGGCTCTTCATTACTTATTGTGCTGTTTGGGCCAGAAGCTTGCCTGCTTGTTATTTAGTCTTGCTGGTCCTTAAAATGAACTTGGTAATAACTGAACAGTTGCTGGCTGGGACAAACAGCTAGTTATGTGGTCCTAAGCAAATCATAACCTTGATGAAGCTGTTTTCTGCCCAAAACAGGAGCGGAGAGAACACAGAATAATGACTGTTAAAAAGGCAGAAACTAGCCTCAGTCAGGAAGATTTCAGATGAGTTCAAGTCCCACCTCTTATTCAAGATGGGCTGTAAGACAATTCTTTAAGATAAATTTCAGAGTGATGCTCATCTACATGATAAGCGGGAATTCCTTAAGCCACAAAATCATGAGTCCAAATAAAAAAACAAACAGTAAGATACTCAGCTATATATCTTAAGTATATCCATTAAGCTCAATTTGATATAAGTTTTCCTTAACTTTTAAAGGCCACTTTACATGTCATAATATTTGGTGTTAACATGACATATCTAATTTTTAATCTTAATTTACTTAAGTGGTATTAGCCAACATTACCCCACATTGGTTCCATTGAAGTTATGTCAGTTGATTTGTTATATTTCTGTATGTTTTATATCTTCTGACACTGTTACTTTCCAAGTTCACATCTTCAAAATTTTACTATGTTATCTAAAGTTTAATAAGAAATCATTTAATACTCATCTTTGAATGAAGCTCTTGGAAGAAGAATGAATGATAAAGAAGTGAGTAGTCAAAAAATTCCTTTATTAACCATTAATTCACCAAAAATGGCAGAGAGAACCAAATAATCTCTGAAGCATAAAATTCATTTTGTTTCAACAAAAATCTTAAGTGTGTGCTATAGAAAAGGCACTCTTGCTGAAAGCTAAGATACCTGCTATGATAATAAATAAATTGTAAGAACTTTGAACAGAGGGTCTAATGGAAAAAAAGACAAAATAACTATGACATGATAATAGGGGCTTATATTATTATGCCATAAGTAATAAAGCAGAAAATGTAAAGGAAGGATTCAGTAAAAAGTACTATGAGAAATTTGAGCAGAGTTATATAGCAGTTGGTGAGTGGGAAGAAGGAAGAGTAGAAGAGGGCTCACAAAGAAGAAACACCTGAGTTAAGCCTTGAAAGGAAAAATATTAAAAAAAAGAAATGGTGGCTTAGAGTAAAATCAGTTCTTAGTGCAAGGACTGCATAAATAAAGATGTAGAGACAGAAGAAGACAGAATAAGAACAGAAGACAAAGAAGGGAAGAGTATGTCAAGAGGAGAAGCATGAATTATAGAATTCCAGAGATGGAAATATCAATCTAGTTTAAACCATACCTGAAAAATATACTTTATAACATACATGGCTCTTGGTCAGTAAACCTTTGCCTGAAGGCCCCCAGAAAAGGGGAACCCACCACCTCTTGAAGCTACCATTCCTGCCTTGAGACAGCTTTTATTGTCATGAAGTTTTTGCTAATATCACATATAAACTTGCCTCTTAATAACTTATACTCATTATTTTTGGTCCTGCCCTCTAAGACAAAATGAAAAATGTCTAATCCTTCTTTCACATGACAGCCTTTTTAAATCCTTGAAGATAGTTATCATGTACTTGCCATTCCATCAAACAGTTTTCTCCAGGATAAATATACAACCATGGTTTCTTCAATTGATCATTATGGATATGAAGTCCTTTACCATTCTAGCTGCTTCCTCTGGACTATCCATGGCTTACTGGTTTCTCTTCCTAAACTATAGCACACAGAATTGAATACAAAACTTCAGATGTGCTCTGACTGAGGCAGAGGGTCTCCATTCCAAGCATGTTTCAATGTAGTCTAAGATTATTATTAGTTGTTGTTGTTTTTTTGGGGGGTTTAAGTCAATTAATAGCCTTATCAGCATCCACAGGGTTCATTATTATCTATATGCAGATGTAGGTATTATTATTATCTATCTGTATTTTGCTCCCTGGATGCTCCTGATACTGTCATTTTGTCCGCTGGTTTAAATTGGCTCAAGCATTAAAGAGGAATATTTGTATGGAAATCTACAGGGCAAGCACCAAAACAGAAAACTGAGTTTTAACTAATCATCTCTAGAAAATAATGAAGAATATTTAGTCTCTGACACCCAGAGCTTAAAAGTTGTTTGTGGATTAGATATTCTAAATCTAGTGTCGAGGGCACTTTGGAAAAATGGAAAACAATAAGAGTAGGGACCAAGAAGAGAACTGTTGTCTTGAAGAAAAAGAGCCTGATGAAAGAAATGAATGAAAATGAGAAGATTTTCTTGAAGACAGGACATCAGAGGACAACAAGAGTCAAGGATGGCTTGCTATCAGAAGTTATAACTTTGGTGGAACACAAAAACAGTTTTGAAGGAGTTTGTTCACTACTATAAAAGGGGAAAACATCCCACAGGGCTTAACTTCCAATAAGAAAAAAAAAAAAAAGGCATATACTTGCTAGTAACACTATAATTTCCTTTTTGAAATGGTTTACTTCATTGATCCAATCACATCTATTAGTTCTCTTTCTTCTAATCTTGAAAAATTAACAGGCAAACTGTCAGTGACCAAGGAATATTTTAATCACCCTGGTTAGGAATGAAGATGCACATTTGACTTTGGAATGTACAAAATGAAATATAATTGTGCTGGTGTTATGAAGCCTGTCAATTCAATTCATCTTTCTAAACTTCCAGTGTTTTTCCTCCCAAAATGAAAATTACATAAATTATATACTGTTCAGGAAAAGAAAAATGCAACTAATGAAGAGACTGTCAATACTTTCCAATATGTTTCTTAGGGCCAAAGAGGAAATTTTTACTACTGAGAAGCAAAGCATATTCCAACTTCCCATATTACATTTTCCATAAATTTGATACAAATAGGATGTTATTAATTTGGAATCTGTAGTTCTTAGTTCAAAACTTTCATACTGGAATATATACTAACAAAATTATAATATGAAAAGTAGATAGACAAAAGTTTCAGGAATGAACATAATAAACCAATTTGGAAAGTAGCAATTACACAAGTTCCCAAATATCTTAGAATGAATGAATAAGTAATGAAAAAAAGTATTTCTTAAGCTCTTACCATGTGCAAAGCACTGTGCTAAAAAAGCTGGAGATACAAATAGAAAAACCAAACAGTTCCTCTTCTCAAGAAACTTACATTCTAATACCATATATGAGATTTCTCCTACAAGTCATCCAGAAAGATTCAATTCTTTGGGATACAAAGAAATGGTAATGCATCTTCCCTAATGTCATTTCCACTGAAAAAATCATATCTGTTTCTGATGATAAAATTATTTCACAGGCCAAAGGCTTTGGTGGTTTTAAGAATCTTCTTTTCCATGACTTTAGTAGCTATGGCTACTGAAGTGGGGCTATAGTACTAATAGAGGCATTTTGCCAGGGGTTAATTCCTAGGGTGATAACTCTAAGGACTATAATGGGGAAGGAAGGAGCTGACATCTTTTTAGGCTTTTCTACCTAATGATGACAGTTAAACAATTAATACTGGGTCCTTTCTCCAGTGATTGATCTACTCAAAGATGGCTGCAGAGCCAGTGGTCTGGAAGCCACTACTATTTCAAAAACTCTTGGGTTCAGGGTTCTGGGCTATGTACATTGGGGTTGGTGGAGCAGTAATATTTAAGCTGCTATTGGAAACGGTAATTTGATTTGCCTAGCTTATGCCCTCTCTCAGCTGCTTCAGCTGGGCTGGCTGGCCTGCCTCCTAATTTGTCATTTAGTTGGTAAACATGAGGATGGCTGGATGTTTCTCCATACCAATTGCTTTCCCATTTGATGGCTCTGGAGATCGGGCTAGATGTAGACAACCAATGGTGGTAGTTTGACCTGTCTGGCACATATTGTGTCCTGTCTCTATTTCAGGGTGCTTTGTTGCTTACTAGAATCATAGAATATTAGCAACAGAAGAACCTTTTTAGTCTAATCTCTTCCCCCCATTTTATATTACCCAAGGCAACAAAATTAGTTCTAGACAGAGCTAATTCAGTCTGTCTCAGTCCTTCAATAACCAGTTATCAATGATGACCTCTTCTGCCATGGTATTGTTGCTTCTGGCCCAGGAGTCACTAATATGGCTGAGACAAGTCACTTGAACTGTTGCTATGTGGTTGGAGTTAAATATGAAATCTTGCCCCCTTGAAGTCCCACAAACGGCACACAAAAATCCTAGTGTCAATATCACCTTTATGAATGATAACCAGTCTCAGAACAGCACAGGCTTGTGCTGGGTGTCCTTGTACCATGTCCTCTTTCTTAGTCTGATGAGTGTTGAGTGGCATCAACTATTTAAGTGAAGAAGGTGAAATCTATAACTACAAATCTAGGAGTGAATTCTCCATTAGGAAGTTGGTGCAATGGCAGCTTTTAGTGACCAAAAAAAAAAAAAAAAAAAAAATTCTCTCTCCTCTAGGCAGATCACAGGGGAGACAGTAAGATAATGAGCACCACCCACAACAATATACCATCAGGATGACAAAAGCATGGGGTGAAGTCCTTGGATTAAGAGGAAATCTGAAATAAATTCAGCTCCAAGAGGAGAAAGGCACATTTTTAGCATGTTGCTTTAATACATTCAAAGCCAGTTAATTACAATATCAAGAGCTGTTACAGTTACACACCACAGAAGTAGGAAAAAAAATCCACTATACCTATGGGGTGGGACCAAGGGGAAGCAACCCCAGGAAAGGCTGTTTTTAACATCTTTAAAAATTTGCTTTGCATTATGAGGTTCAACTCCAAACTGTTCTACTCTAGGTGGGATATAAAATCTCTAAGCTTATCAACTTAAATGCCTCATTGTAAGTCTAACATTTAGCATGACCATGCCCACCCCACCCCCTATCCCCTGTTCTAAGTGGCATCTGCCTCCTTTAGCTAAAATACTCAGTTGCCAGGAGCTTGTCTATAGAGGGATGGCTATTTGTCTTAGTTATCAAATGCTTCTGCTTTAATTCTGCCTTAGATGTTTAATACTGAACAAATGGATGGTTTTTGCACTAGTTTGTGGTGAATGTACAGTATTTCTTTTCTTTTTTAAAAGCATCACTTGAATTGTATCTTCTTTATATGCTGGAAATTCCTTTGATTAAAGTCTTTTTTTCTTTTGTGCTTTTAGTATTTTATTTTCCCCAGTTACATGTAAAAGCAATATTAACATTATTTTCAAAAACTTTCAGGTCTTTTCCTCCCTCTCTCTTCACTGTACCCCCTCCTCCCAACCTCTTTCTACTTTTTTTTTTTGAATGCAAGAAATACAAGTTAGAAATGTGTAGTAGGCCTGGATAGACTTGCATGAACTGATGCTGAGTGAAATCAGCAGAACCAGGAGATCATTATACACGGCAACAACAAGACTATATGATGATCAATTCTGATGGACATGACTCTCTTCAACAATGAGGTGATTCAAACCAGTTCGTATTGTTCAATGATGAAGAAAGCCATATACACCCAGCGAGAGACCTGTGGGATCTGAGTGTGGACCACAACAAAGCATTTTCACGCTCTCTATTGATGTTTGCTTGCATTTTGTTTTCCTTCTTAGGTTTTTTTTTCTTGCAGATCCAATTTTTCTTCTACAGCAAGGTATCTGTATAAGTATGTATACATATATTTGATCTGTCGTGTATTTTAAACATAATTAACCTGTATTAGACTATTTGCCATCTAGGGAAGGGGGTGGGGGAAAGGAGAGAAAAATTTGGAACAGAAAGCTTTGCAAGAGTCAATGTTGAAAAATTATCCATGCATATGTTTTGCAAATAAAAAGCTTTAAAAAAAAAAGTGTAGTCGTGGAAAACATTTTCAAAATAGTTATGCTGTGAATGGAAACACAGACTTCCTGTCCCCCAACAAAACCCACTAAAGAATAAAAAAAATTTTTTTAAAGTATGCTTCAATCTGTATTCAGACACCATCAGATCTAACTTTCTCTAGTCATGAATAGCATTTTTCATTATAAGTCCTTCCAAGTTGTCTTGAATCACTGTAATTCTGAAAAGTTATATAATTCAGAGCTAATCATCTTAAAATGTTATTTTTTACACAGTTCATTTCCCTATTTCTCTTGGCATCAGCTCATGGAAGTCTATCCTGGTTTTTCTTTTCTTTTTTTTTTCTTTTACTTTATTTATTTTTAATACACATTGTTTTGTGAATTATATTGAAAGAAAAAAATCAGAGCAAAAGGGAAAAACCATGGGAGAGATAAAAGAAACAGAAAAAAGAAGTGAACATATGTTCAACATATCGTGTGTTGATTTACATTCGGTCTCTTTAGTTCTTTTTCTGGTTGCAGATGGCATTTTCTGTCCAAAGTCTATTGGGATTGCTTTGGATCACTGAATTGAGAAGAACCAAGTCTTTCAAAGTTGATCATTGCACATTCTTGTTATTGTGTACAATGTATTCCTAGTTCTGCTTATTTTGCTCAGCATTGATTAAAGTCCTTATGAAATTTTATTTTGTTTTGTTTTTTCCCCTGGGGGGGGGGGGGGTGAGGGAAGACAGTAGTAGTTCTAATAAACCAGGACTATTTCCTATCTCATACTCTTTCTTTTAAAACTTTTTTCCCACTGAATGGATGCCCATCAATTAGAGAGTGGCTGAATAAATTATAGTATATGAATGTTATGGAATATTATTGCTCTGTAAAAAACGACCAACAGGACGATTTCAGAGAGGCCTGGAGAGACTTGCATGAACTGATGCTGAGTGAAACAAGCAGAACCAGGAGATCATTATACACAGCAACATCAATATTACATGATGATCAATTCTGATGGACATGGCTCTCTGCAACAAAGAACTGTCTCAAACCAGTTCCAATTGTTCACTGAAGAAAACCATATACACCCAGAGAGAGGGATATGAAATATGGACCACAACATAACATTTTCATGCTCTCGATTGAAGTTTGCTTGCATTGTGTTTCCTTTCTCCGATTTTCATTTTTTTTCTTGTAGATAGGATTTTTCTTGTACAACTTGTCAAGTATTTCAACATTATTAACATGTAGTGGACTTCCTGCCATCTAGGGAAGGGGAGGGGACTGGGGGTAAAATATGTAATGGAAAGCTTTGTAAAGATCAATGCTGGGGAACTACCCATACATATGTTATACAAATAAAAAAGCTTTAATTAAAAAAAATTTTTCCCCACTTGAGTATTTTATTTTTTCCAATTACATGTGAAGATAATTTTCAACATCCAATTTTTATATAATTCTGAATTCCAATTTTTTCTATGTCCCTTCTTTCCCCAAGACAAGCAAGCAATCTGATATGTTATACATGTATAATTATATTAAACATAATTCCACATTAGTCTTGCTGTGAAAGAAGAATAAAAACAAAAGGAAAATGCCACGAGAAAGAAAAAACAAAGCAAAAGGTGAAAATAATAGTATGATGTGATCTGTATTTATACTCCATAGTTTTTTCTCTGGACACAGACAGGAATTTTCTTTATGAGTCTTTTGGAATTGTCTTTGATCATTGTTTTATCAAAATGTCATTCATACTTGATCATCACACGATGTTGCAGTTACTGTATACAACGTTTTCCTGGTTCTGCTCATTTCATTCTACTTTGTTTTGTGTTAAGTTTGGGTTTTTCTAAAATCTGTCTGCTTGTCATTTTTTATTGCACAATAGTATTTGATTGCATTCATATAATAGAACTTGTTCAGCCAATTCCCCAACTGATGGGCATTCCCTCAATTTCCAATTTTTTGCCATCACAAAAAGAACTTAAAAATTTTTGTACATGTGGGTCCTTTTTCCGTTTTTTTTTTTTTTGTGATCTCTCTGGGATTCAGACCTAGTAGTGGTTTTGCTTGTTAGGTCAAGGGTCTGCAGTGTTAACAGGCCTTTGGGCACAGTTCCAAATCGCTCCACAACTCTTATCAACAACACATTACATCCTAATTTTTCTGTATCCCTTCCAGCATTTGTCATTTTCTTTTTCTGTCATGTTAGTCAATCTGACAGACATGAGATGATTCATGAAGTTGATCTTAATTTGCATTTCTCTAATCAATAGTGATTTAGAGCATTTTTGCATATGCTTTATATACATAGCTAATTTCTTCATTTGAAAATTACCTGTTCATATCCTTTGACCATTTATCAATTTGAGAATGACTTGTATTCTTAAGAATTTGATTCAGTATGGAATATTATTGTTCTGTAAGAAACGACCAACAGGAGGATTTCAGAGAGGACTGGAGAGACTTGCATGAACTGATGCTGAGTGAAATCAGCAGAATCAGGAGAACATTATACACAGCAACAGGACTATACGATGATCAATTTTGATGGACATGGTTCTCTTCAACAATGATATAATTCAAACTAGTTGTTCAGCGATGAAGATAGTCATATACATCCAGAGAGAGGCCTGTGGGAACTGAGTGTGAACCACAACATAGCATTTTAACGCTTTCTGTGAATATTTCCATGCATTTTGTTTTCCTTCTTAGGTTGTTTTTTCTTCTTCTCTTTCTAGATCTGATGTTTCTTGTGCAGTAAGATAACTGTATAGATATGTATACATGTATTGTATTTGTCATATAATTTATCCTATTTAGCATGTATTAGATTACCTGTCATCTAGGGGTGGGGGATGGGGGGAAGGAGGGGAAAAGCTTGGGGGAAAAAAAAGTTTTTGCAAAGGTCAATGTTGAAAAATCACTCATATGATTTGTAAATAAAAAGCTTTATATATATATAAGAGATTGCTTTAAACTAGTCTTCCCATCCTTTACTTTCCCTGTTTTGTTATGTGATACTGCTCATAATCTTCAACAGTCCTCTGTGAGATTTTTACCAAAAAATGCATCTGTTAAACTAATGTTGCCCTTGACTGCCAGAGCTTTCCATGTAGCAATTAATTAAAACAAGTTTTTTTTTTTTACAACAGTAAAAAAAAAACCAAACAAACAAACAAACAAAAAAAAAAACAATTTGATTCAGTTCTTTATATATTTGAGAAATGAGATATTTATGAGAAACAGGAGTTGTAAGAATTGCTATTCAGTTTTCTGCTTTAATTTTGGTTGCACTGACTTTGTTTACACAAGATCTTTTTAATTTAATGTAATCAAAATAATCCATTTTGCATTTTATATTGTTCTCTATCTCTTGGTTGATCACAAATTCTTCTTTTTCCATAGAGCTGATAAGTAAATTACTCTTTGCTTTTCTAATTTACTTACGGTATCATCTTTTCTGCCATACTATTTTCCAGTTTACCCAGAAGTTTTTGTCAAATAGTGAATTCTTATCCTAGAACCTGGAATATTAGGGTTTAACAAAAGTAATTATTTATGTTTAGAAGAATTACACATGGTGAACTTATATTGAATTACTTGCTGTTCAGAGGAGAAAATACATGGGGACAGAGGGAGAAAAATTTGGAACACAAGGTTTTGCAAGAATAAATGTTGAAAACTATCTTTGCATGTATTTAGTTTTTTTTTTAATTTATTTATTTATTTTATTTTATTTGCATAACATATGTGTGGGTAATTCTTCAACAATAACCCTTACATAGCTTTCCGTTACAAATTTTTCCCCCTACTCCCCACCCCTCCCCTAGATGGCAGGATATCCACTACATGTTAATTATGTTAAAATATTGGCAAATCGAATATATGTATACATATTTCCAAACTTGTCATTGTTGTGCAAGAAAAATCTTGTCTACACAAACGATATATCAGATAAAGGAAACACAATGTAAGCGAACATCAATCAAGGAGTATGAGAATGTTATGTTGTGGTCCACATTTCACATCCCTCTCTCTGGGTGTATATGGCTTTCTTCAGTGAACAATTGGAGGTGTATTTAGTTATTTTTTAAAAAAGATTATTTCAGTCATTTCCTATTGATCTCATGTACCTAACCTATTCCATTAATCCACCACTCTTTCTTAACTAGTCCCAAATAGTTTTGATGACTGCCTTTCTATAATATAGTTTTAACTCTGGTACAGCTAAGGTCACCTTCCTTTGCATTTTTTTTTTCATTAATTTCCTTGATATTCTTTACTCGTTTTTTCAAATGAATTTTTTTTGGTAGTTCTATAAATTAATTTTTTTTAGTATGAATGGTATGGCACTGAGCAAATTAATTTAGGCATAATTACTGTTTTTATAATATTAGTTAAGCCTACTCATGAGTAAATGATATTTTCCCTATAGTTTAAATCTGATTTTCTATGAAAAGTGTTTTGTGTTTGTCATATAATTTAACATATTTAGCATGTATTAGATTACCTGTCATCTAGGGGTGGGGGGTGGGGGGAAGGAGGGGAAAAGCTTGGAACAAAAAAAAAAGTTTTGCAAAGGTCAATGTAGAAAAATCACTCATATGTTTTGTAAATAAAAAGCTTTTAAGAAAAAAAAATAAATTTAAAAAAAAGAAAGAAAAAAAGAAAAGTGTTTTGTGATTGTGTTCATAGAGTTCCTGGGTTAGTCTTGGCAAGTAGACTGACAAATTATTGTCTGCAGTTATCTTAAATGGAATTTCTCTTTTTATCTCTTGCTGCTGGGTTTTGTTGGTAATATTAAAGAAAAGGCAATGATTTATGCTGATTTATCTTATATCCTGTGACTCTGCTAAGGTTGTTAATTATTTTAAATAATTTTTTTCCCCCCTGAATTCTGAACAATTAGGGTTAAGTGAGTTGCTTGGGATCATACAGCTAAGAAGTATTAAGTGTCGAAAGCGGGATTTGAACTCAATCCTCCTGACTTCAGGGTCGACCCTCTATCCACTGCACCATCTAGCTTTCCTCATTTCAATAGTTTTTTAGTTGATTATCTATTTCTATATCTATATCTTGATATCCAATCATATCATCTGCAAAGAGTGATATTTGTTTTTTCACTACCTACTCTTGATAACTTCCATTTCTTTTTCTTCTCTTACCACTAATGCTAACATTTCTAAAATGATATTAACAACAGTAGTGAAAATGGGTATCTTGTTTCACCTCTGATCTTACTGGGAAAGTTACTAGATTATTCCCATTATATATAATGCTCGTAGGTGGTTTTAGATAGATACTACTTATTGTATTAAGGAAAACTCCCATTTATTCCTATGCTCTCTAGTGTTTTTAATGTATTTTGTCAAAAGCTTTTTCTTCATTGAATGAGATAAATGTATGATTTCAATTAGTTTTGTTACTAATTTGGTCAATTATGCTGATAGTTTTCCTAATATTGAACCAGCCCTGTATTCCTGGTACAAATTCCATCTTGTCATAATGTATTGTCCTGGTGATAAATTGCTGTAATCTCTTTGCTAATATTTTATTTAAAACCTTTATATAAATATTCATTAGCAAAATTGGTCCACAATTTTCTTTCTTTGTTTTGGATCTCCATGGTTTAGATATCAGCGCCACATTTGTGACATAAAAGGAATTTGTTAGGATTCCTTCTTACACATTTTTCCAAATAGTTTATACAATACTGGATATTGGAATTACTTGCTCTTTAAATGTTTGATAGAATTCACTTATAAGCCCATCTGACCCTACAAATTGTTTTAGGGAGAGTTCATCTATGGCTTGTTCAATTTCTTTTCCTAAAATGGGGTTAAATATTTTATTTTCTCTTTTACTAATCTAGACAATTTATATTTTTGCAAATATTTAACCATTTCACTTAAATTGTCATTTACTAACATACAGTAGAACAAAATAGCTAATTTAATTTCCTTTTTATTGGTGATAAATTCACCCTTTTCATTTTTGATATTGGTAATTTAGTTTTCTTCCTTTTTTTCCCCCAATGCTAAGGTAATCAGGGTTAAGTGACTTACCTAGGGTCACACAACTAGAAGAGTTAAGTGTCTGAGGACAAATTTGAATTCGGGTCCTCCTGCCTTCAGGAGTAGTGCTCTATCCCCTGAGCCACCTAGCTGACCCTTTTCTTTCTTTTTTAAAATCAAATTAACCAAAGGTTTATTTATTTTATTGGGTGGTGGTGGTGGTTGTTTTTTAATAAAACCAGCTTTTACTTTTATTTATTATTTCAATAGTTTTCCTAATTTCAATCTAATTATCTTTCTTTTGGTTTTCAGCATTTTAAATTTGGTAATTGGGAATTTTTAATTTGTTCTTTTCCTTACATGTTTAGTTGCATGCCCAATTCATTGCTCTGTCTATTCTCTATTTTATTCATGTAAGCATTTAGAGAAAAAACATTTCCCTGAAGTACTGCTTTGGATGGGATGTTTTATGCATTCCATAAATTTTGGTGTGTTCTCATTACTGTCACTCTCTGGAATGAAATTATTGTTTCTATGATTTGTTGTCTGACCCAATCATTCTGTAGGATTAGATTATTTAGTTTCCAATTAAAATTTTTAATTTATATTTCCATGGCTCTTTATGATACATAGTTTTTATTGTACCATTATCTAAAAAGGATGCTTTTAATATTCCTGCCTTTCTGCATTTGATTATGAGCTTTATTTTACTCTACACATGGTCAATTTGTATGTGGTTACTATGTACGATTGAGAAAAAGATATATTCCTTTCTATCCTCATTCAATTTCCTAACTTTCTAAAATTCTATTCACCTCCTTAACTTCTTTCTTAATTATTTTGTGGTTAGATTTATCTAGCTCTGAGAGGGGGAAGTTGAGGTTACTCACTAGGATAGTTTTGCTGTCTTTCTTCCTGTAACTCACAACTTCTCTAAGAATTTGGATGCTATACCATTTGATGCATATGCTTAGTATTAATATTACCATCACTAGAGTACCTTTCAACAAGATGTAGTTTCCTTTCTTATCTCTCTTAATTAGATCTATTTTTGCTTTTACTTGATCTGAGATCAGGATTGCTACCTGCCCCCCTCCCTTTAAAATTCAGCTGAAGAATAATGTATTTAATCTTTTACCTTTATTCTGTGTCTATCTTCTCTACTGCAAATGTGTTTCTTTGTAATTCTGTTTTTAATCCACTTAGCTGTTTTATGGGAGAATTTATTTCATTAATGTTCATAATTATGATTGCTGACCGTATTTCCTCCAACCTATTTCCCCCCTTACACTTTTTCCTCTTTTCACCCTGCTCCTTCTCACTAGAGTTTTGCTTCTGACCACTGACTTTCAATCTGCCCTTCATTCTATCAGCCCCCCTCCCTTTTCTTTCCCCATTCCCCTATTTCTGCCCACTCTATTATTCTCTCCTCTTTTCTTTCCCCTTCCCCTTCCTATTTCTTAGATTAAGATAGATTTCTATACCCAACTGAGTGTTATTCCATCTTTCAGCCAACTCTAAGAGCAAAGTTCAAACGATGCTCAACTACCTCCTTTCTTTTTACTGCAATTTGTCTTTTGCATATCTTCATGTGATGCATATCCTATTCTACCTCCTCCTTTTATCTTCTCCCAAAACAATTTTTCTTTCAACTCTTAATTTTTTAATATCATCATATCAAAATCAGCTTGTACCACTCCCTGTCTATATATACCCCTTCTAACAGTCCTAATAGAAATACAGTTCAATTGGTACAAGTAATATCTTCCTGTATAGAGATGTAAACAGTTTAGCCTTAACAAATAACAATTTTTTTTTCCTGTTTTCACTTTTTATGCTTTTCTTGAATCTTATATTTGAAGATCAAATTTTCAGTTGTGCTCTGGTCTTTTCATCAGAAATGACTAAAAGTCCCCAATTTCATTGAATATCCATCTTTTCTCCTGAAAGATTAAGCTCAATTTTTTTGGACAGTTGATTTTTGTTATCCAAGCTCCTTTGCTTTTTAGAGTATCATATTCAAAAGCCCTCTGATTTTTAATGTAGAAGCTGCTAAATCTACATAATCCTGACTCTTGGCTCCTTATATTTTAACTGTTTTTTTTTTTCTTATTCCAGTATTTCCTCCTTGATCTGAAAATTCTGGAATTTGGCTACAATATTCCTTAAAGTTTTAATTTTGGGGTTCCTTTCAGGACATAATCGGTGGATTCTTTTAATGACTATCCTCTGGTTCTAGGATATCAGGGCACTTTTCCTTGAAGATTTCTCAAAAGATGCTGTCTTAACTTTTTTGATCATGGCTCTCAGATAGTCTAATAATTTTTAAACTGTCTTTCCTGGAGCTATTTTCCAGATCAGTTGTTTTTCCAGTAAAGCATTTTATTTTATTTTTTTTTTATAAAAAATTTTTTTTTAACTAATTCTTGCCCAACTCTAATTTTTAAGGAATTATTTTCTTTAGGGAGTTTTTTGTACCTCTTTTTCGATATGGTTAAATTTTACTTTTTAAGGCTTTCTTCATCACTGAACAATTGGAACTGCTTTGAATCATCTCATTGCTGAAGAGAGCCATGTGCATCAGAACTGATCATTGTATAGTCGTATTGCTGTATATAATGATCTCCTGGTTCTGCTCATTTCACTTAGCATCAGTTCACGTAAGTCTCTCCAGGCCTCTCTGAAATCCTCCTGTTGGTCATTTCTTATAAAACAATAATATTCCATGACATTCATATACCGTAATTTATTCAGTCATTCTCCAATTGATGGGCATCCATTCAGTTTCCAGTTTCTAGCTGCTACAAAACTTTTAACTCTCATACCTCTCATTTCTTTCCTAATTTTTCTTCTACTTCTCTTAAATGCCTTTTAAAATCTTTTTTGAGCTCTTCTAAGAAAATTTTCTGGGCTTGAGATCAATTTATTTTCTATGCTGAAAGTTTATCATGTAGGCATTTTGACACTGTTGTCCTCTTCTGAGTTTGTTTTGATCTTTCCTGTTGCCATAGAATTTTGTAGTCAAGACTCTTTTTTGTTTCTTGTTCATTCTTTTTAGCCCATCATGTGATTTTTAAAGTTGATATCTGCTCCTGGGATAAAGAGGGGAACTATCTCAAGCTTCTTGTGTTAGCAGCCACTGATCACTGGCTTTATGTACTGGGGGGCCTCAGCTGACAGCTTGTCTGCTGCACTGGGGTGGCTTGGCCTAGTCATACCTATCGTTGCTTGGGTTCCAGGGTTGTCAATTTACCTTTTGTGTGCTGGGGCTGGAAGCCTTGGTTGCTGATCTGTGCTATGTGATTTCATGATGATGGTCTAACAATAACAAAATTATTTAATATTATCGTAAGCAGGAAAATAACTTCCCAATTATTAAAAATATTTTCCCCTCTATGACAATGTGCATCATTTAAAAAATTACAGGTATGTTTCTGTAATTATGCTAGACTAACATAATATGTGTATAATTTTGATGTTTATGTATTTTCTCTAATGTCATCAAATTGTTTCCAACTTACTACAAAGGTTTAATCAACGTAAACTGATTCTTAGCAAATGATCAAATAAATTCAGATGACTTCACATGCTCTCATGTGTTCTATACACTGCACCAAAGTACCTTCCTCATTCCCCTCTTTTACCCTGGAACTGTAATTCATCAACTATTTAACCACACAATGTTCTGGGCATTTGTAGTACAAATGGCTATTGTTTAAAAACCATGACTGAGGTACATATGCATTATAAGCCAACTTGAAGCCACAATCAGAACCATCAGGTCTTTCATTGTAATATTAAGGTTCTTTTCTTATTTAAAATTATTCTCCACTTTCTTGCAGATTTTCAAATAAACCCATTGACAACACTGGATAAGGACCAACCAACATGAAGGCCAGAATAGCAAGGACTTCTCCCTGCATTATATCACATTGGAAGCACCAAAAAAATATGAACCCCCAGAACTATTTCTGAAAATCATAGCACCCAAAAAACCTTAAGATTGAAGTGTACACTCACACTTGTGATGAGTAGAACCCAACTTTAACATAAAGTTCAAAATCAAGAAATCAGCTGAAAAATGAATTAATAAACAAAAAAGAAGTGGACCATGAAAATATAATATGGTGACAGAGAAGATCAAGACACAAACTTAGAAGGCAATGAAATAAAAATTATGCAAGTAAAATCTCAAAGAAAAGTACAAGCAGTATACCATTCCAACAAGAATTATTAGAAGAGCTTTTTAAAAAGAACCAAAAAAAAAAAAAAATCAAAAGTTGGGAAAAGAAATAGAGCAATGCTGCAAATTATGAAAAAGGGAATTAACATTTTGATAAAAGAGACCAAAAAATACTGAAGAAAATAATGCCTGAAAAATGAGAAGTAGCCAAATGGTAAAAATACAAAAGCTCATTGAAGAAAAAAGTTCCATAAAAATTAAAATGATATTAAGTAAATAAATCAAACAGAAACAAAAAAATTTTAAATGGACAAGAAACAATATAACAAAGTCAAAAATATGAAAAACAGAAGAAAATGTAAACTAATTCATCAGTGAAATAACTGATCTGAAAGACAGATTGAGGAGAGATCATTTTAAAATTATTGGACTGCCTGAAAGACATGATAAAAAAAAAAAAAAGGAAGAAATTATAAAGGACAACTTAGCCCAATATCTATTAGATAGGATAACATGACAGAAAAGGGAAAAAAAAATGACAAATGCTAGAGGGGTGTGAAAAAATAGGGGCATTGTTGGTAGAGTTATACTGGTCCAACCATCATGATGAACAATCTGGAACTATGCTCAATGGGCTATAAAATGACGTATATCTTTTGATCCTAAATCTGTATCCCCCCCCCCAAAAAAAAAATAAAAGAAAAAACAAAAGGAACTTGTATGTATAAAAATATTTATTGCAGCACTTTTTGTGATGCAAAAAATTAGAAATTAAGAGAATATCCATTAATCGATAATTAGCTGAACAAATTGTTCTATGTATTGTGATGGAACACTACGGTGCTAATAATGAATAGGGACAGTTTAAGAAAAACCTGAAAGACTTATATGAACTAATACATAGTGAACAGAAACCACACCAAAAAAAAAAAAAAAAAAAATGCTGTAGCAGCAATATTGTAAGGATGATCAACTGTAAAAGACCTAGCTACTCTAAACAATACAATGATTTTTAAAAATTTCAAAGGACCCATAATGAAAAAAACCATTCGTCTCCAGAGAACTGATAAGCTCTAAGTGCAGAATGAAGCATTTTTTTTTAATTTTTCTTGCTGCTGCTTTTTTTTTTTTTGGGGGGGGGGCAACATTGTTAATATGGAAATGTGTCTATGATTACACATGTCTAATCCACAGGATCCTATCTATTCCCTGACCCTCTAATATCTGCTTTTCCAGAATCTAGGATACATCCAGATTATGCTTAAACTCTTGAGCATAACTCTTGAGGATTCCTAACATTTCCACACCAACAACCAACTTCTTTATGTTAAGACTCACTCAGAATACAATTTCCTCTTCTTTTTATATATGACTTCCACAAATATCTAGATAATTAACATTTCTTGCCCTTTGCTTCTATGTCATTCTTCTGTGCCAGATTTGTGATCTACTCCACAGAGGATTTAGAGAATAATATATTAAAAAATTATACAGGACAGGCTATGATTTATACTACTTCAAAGCACCCTGAATGAGATCACAGACATAAAGAAATCAAGCAGAAGAACACTTGTGACCACATATGCCCACCCACACATTCATTTGACAAAAAATAAAAAGAAAAAAAGAAAAGGGGGAAAAAAGTGCTTAAAATACCCATATAAACATGGCATTGTGGAAAGAGCATGGGCCTTTCCAAAAATAACAAAGCAGATGAAGATCACACAAAAGAAAAAAAATTGTTGTCACTGAAATTTTATGTGTTCTCTATGGTTTGCTCCAATTGGGAGTCGTAAATCTCATAATTTAAACAAAGGAAGATTATTTCAAAAGGTGACAAACTGAAACGAAACCCTAAGTGTCTTTTGCCTATTACCTAGGTCCAGTTCATTGTCCACCTTCAGTATTTGTAGAAACCAAAGTCTTCAAAGAAATATTTACTAAAAAAACAAACAAGCAAACAAAACCCTCAAGCACACCAAAGAAGGAAAATAAACAAATTAACAAAATACCAAACAAAGACTGAATTATCCTTACCAAGATACATTTCCCTGGCTCAAGGCTCCACAAAGAACTTTCAGTGTTGATTTTATGGGTGAATTTTCCTTCCATTAAAACATGTTCCTCACTCCCTTCTAGTATTGCCACACGGATAGAATTACTGCTGAGATCCACAGATACCTGAAAATATAAGAAAATAAAATAAATGGGAGTCATATAAAAGAGGAAATAGAACAGTGTCTTGTGAGATAAGGAGTGGAACACATTTCTTTTTTTTTTCTTTTTTCTTTTTTTTTTTTTTTGCTTTTTGCTAAGGCAATTGGGGTTAAGTGACTTGCCCAGGGTCACACAGCTAGGAAGTGTCTGAGACCAGATTTGAACTCAGGTCCTCCTGACTTCAGGGCTGGTGCTCTATCCACTGCACCACCTATCTGCCCCGGGAGTGGAACACATTTCAAAAAGGTAAGAGAAGAGAGTATAAATTCAGATATCACATTGGGGATAATTAGCATAAACTTACCAAGACTATATCCAGCAAAAATTTACACTCAAAGTTATAAATATTTATCATTTGTTATAAATAAATACACACATAAATATATCAAACATAGAATTTGTGAAGTAGGTGCGCCTTCACATTTACAGAAACTAAAACTTCAAAATTAAGCTGTCTCCAGACATTTGCTGACAAAGTATATTACAATCCAATGCCATTTAACATAATAAGACAGATAGACAAAAAGGAAAAGGGGAGCTAAGTCCTGGTAGTAGCTATGTCTAAGCAAATAACTTTCTAGGATAGAGAAAAATGACTATCTTTGGGAAGGTGAGATCTATCAAATATTTCTACAAAATAAAATGTGAGGCAGGAGCTGAAAAATAGAGCTTTGGCAGGTACAGAATGTTGGTGTGTTTCAACAGTTGGTATATCCCTGACCTGGTCACACTCTTAATCCTTTAGTTACTAAGGTTTTCTAACCCAAATTGTTGGGAGTAAAACTATATACAGAAATACTGATTCAACTTTGTAAGAAACTGAATGGATAAATACAATTTGCTCTAATACCTTAGAGCGAATTTTGCTGAAACAGATCTATTTTACAAAATAATGGAAAACTCAGGCAATTTTCCTAAATGTTTTAGTTAAATGAAATAATGCATTTTGATGCACAAAATCTCTGTAGTTTAGTTAGGAACACAAATATGAAATCTTTTATTGAAACAGAAGAAACTAAAAACAAATCCCAGCAGTGGTAATAAAAGAACCTGTTACAAATCTATTCATAGATTTGTATATATTTCCAGTTAAATCACATTCAGAACATTAATAATTATGGCCCATAATATAAATGAACAGCATTGATTTATTCTATCCTTCCCATTAGGTACCAATTCTTTTATTTTAATTTTTTTCAATCTTTGAGTTTTTATTGGGTGTGGTTCCAGGAAAATATAATGGTGGTTTTGGGGTCCCCCGACCTTGGGGATCTTCTGTTCTAACAATAAGTTAAAAGTTCTAAAACTTCAAGGCTTTGGAATCTGCCTCAGGAAACTCATCCAATCTGTCTGATCCAGACCACTCCTTAGTCAGATAGCTTTTGGCCACAGGAAACTACCACAGATCAAACTCCTGAGACAATAGTGAATAGATGATTCTTCAATTCATAGCAGACTGATAATCTGGTCAGTAATCACCTGGTCAAAGAGAACCAAATTCCTTTCTACCTATGAGCCACAGAATTAGCATATCAATGATCGAAAGCTGGAAAAATGTATCTCCTAGCTTCAGTTTCACAGCTGAAATTCCCTTAGAATTACAACCAGCTTTTGTAATGGTGTTACAATTGCTATCTACTTTGCCCCTAGACTTTGAAATGGGTTCAAGCCTACAAATTCTTTGAGATACCTCGGGACACCCAACTTTTGGGGTCCCACTTTTCTAATTGCAACAATCCTGCTGATCATTTCTTATAGAACGATAACATTCATATACCATAATTTATTCAGCCATTCTCCAACTAATGGGCATCTACTCAATTTCCAATTTCTTGCCACTACAAAAAGGGCTGCCACAAATATTTTTGCAAATGTGGGTTCTTTTCCCTTTTTTATGATCTCTTTGGAATATAAGCTCACTAGAAACACTGCTGGATCCAAATTGCTCTCCAGAAAGGTTGGATCAGTTTACAACTCCACCAACAATGCATTAGAATACCAGTTTTCCCACATCCCCTCCAACATTCATCATTATCTTTTTCTGTCATTTTAGCCAATCTAAGAAGTGTGTGGTGGTACCTCAAAGTTATCTTAATTTGCATTTTTAGAGCACCTTTTCATATGACTAGAAATAGTTTCAAATTCTTCATCTGAAAATTGTTCATATTCTTTGATCATTTATGAATTGGAGAGTGGCTTGAATTCTTTTAAATATGAGTCAATTCTTTATATATTTTAGAAATGAGGCCTTTATCCAAACCCTTGGGATGTAAAATGTTTTCCCAGTTTATTGCTTCCATTCTAATCTTGTCTGCACTAGTTTTATCAAAAACTTTTTAATAATATAATCAAAATTATCTATTCTGCATTCAATAATGAACTTCAGCCCTTTTAAAAAAAAAAAATTAAAGCTTTTTCATTGACCCTTGCAAAGCTTTCTGTTACAATTTTTTCCCTCCTTTCCCCCACCCTAGATGGCAAGAAGTCTAATAATTGTGTTAAAATACTTGGCAAATTGAGTATGTGTATACATATTTATACAACTATCTTACTATACAAGAAAAATCAAATCTACAAGAAAAAAAATCTGAGAAGGGAAACATAATGCAAGCATCAATAGAGAGCATGAAAATGTGTTGTGGTCCACACTCAGATCCCACAGGCCTCTCCCTGGGTGTATATGGCTTTGTTCACCACTGAACAATTGGAACTGGTTTGAATCATCTCATTGTTGAAGACAACCATGTCTATCAGAATTGATCATCATAGAGTCTTATTGTTGCCTTGTATAATGATCTCTTGGTTCTGCTCATTTCATTCAGCATCAGTTCATGCAAGTCTCTCCAGGCCTCTCTGAAATCATACTGCTGGTCATTTCTTATAGAACAATAATATTCCATAACATTCATATATCATAATTTATTCAGCCATTCTCCAGTTGATGGGCATCCATTCAGCTTTCAGTTTCTAGCCACTACAAAAAGGGCTGCCACAAACATTCTAGCACATGTGGGGCCCTTTCCTTCCTTTAAAATCTCTTTGGGATATAAGCCCAATAGAAACACTGCTGGGTCAAAGGGTATGCACAGTTTGATAACTTTTTTTTTTTGCTGAGGCAATTGGAGTTAAGTGACTTGCCCAGGGTCACACAGCTGTTACGTGTCTGAGACCAGATTTGAACTCAGGTCCTCCTGACTTCAGGGCTGGTACTCTATCCACTGCGCCACCTAGCTGCCCCCAGTTTGATAACTTTTTGAGCATAGTTCCAAATTGCTCTCCAGAATGGTTGGATCCGTTCACATTTCCACCAACAATGTATCAGTGTCCCAGTTTTCCCACATCCCCTCCAACATTCATTATCTTTTCCTGCCATTTTAGCCAATTTGACAGGTGTGTAGTGGTACCTCAGAGTTGTCTTAATTTGCATTTCTCTGATCAATAGTGATTTGGAGCAACTTTTCATGTGACTAGAAATAGTTTTAATTTCATCCTCTGAAAACTGTTCATATCCTTTGACCATTTATCGATTGGAGAGTGGCTTGAATTCTTATAAATTTGAGTCAATTCTCTATATATTTTAGAAATGAGGCCTTTATCAGAACCCTTGGGATGTAAAATGTTTTCCCAGTTTATTGCTTCCCTCCTAATCTTGTCTGCATTAGTTTTGTTTGTACAAAACCTTTTTAACTTAATAGAGTCAAAATTATCTATCTGGTGTTCAATTAAGAGTTCCCGTTCTTTGGACACAAATTTATTCCTTCTCCATAGGTCTGAGAGGTAAACTATCCTATGTTCCTCTAATTTGCTTATAATATCACTCTTTATGTCTAAATCATGAACCCATTTAGATCTTATCTTGGTATATGGTGTTAGGTGTGGGTCAAGTCCTAATTTCTTCCACACTAGTTTCCAATTTTCCCAGCAGTTTTTGTCAAATAGTGAGTTCTTACCCCAGAAATTGGGGTCTTTGGGTTTATCAAACACTAGATTGCTATAGTTATTGCCTAGTTTGTCCTGTGATTTTATACTATTCCACTGATCAACTATTCTATTTCTCAGCCAGTACCAAATGGTTTTGATGACCACTGCTTTATAATATAGTTTTAGATCTGGTACAGCAAGGCCACCTTCATCTGCCTTTTTTTTTTTTTCATTAATTCCCTTGAAATTCTTGACCTTTTGTTCTTTCAGATGAACTTTGTTACTATTTTTTCTAGATCTATAAAATAATTTATTGGGAGTTTGATTGGTATGGCACTAAATAAGTAAATTAGTTTGGGTAGTACTGTAATTTTTATTATATTCGCTCAGCCTACCCATGAGCATTTGATATTTTTCCAACTGATTAGGTCTGACTTTATTTGTGTGCAAAGTGTTTTGTAGTTTAGTTTGGATAGTTCCTGACTTTTCCTTGGCAGATAGATTCCCAAATATTTTATACTATCAACAGTTATTTTGAATGGAATTTCTCTTTGTGTCTCTTGTTGCTGAACTTTGTTGGTAATATATAAAAATGCTGATGATTTATGTGGATTTATTTTGTATCCTGAAACTTTGCTAAAGTTGTGAACTGTTTCTAGAATTTTTTTAGTTGAGTCTCTAAAGTTCTCTAAGTATACCATCATGTCATCTGCAAAGAGTGATAATTTGGTTTCCTCATTACCCTCTCTAAATCCTTTAATCTCTTTTTCTTCTCTTACTGCCAAAGCTAGCATTTCTAATACAATATTAAATAGTAATGGTGATAATGGGCAGCCTTGTTTCACTCTTGACCTTATTAGGAATGGTTCTAGTTTGTCTTCATTACATATAATGCTTGCTGATTGTTTTAAACAGATGCTACTGATCATTTTAAGGAAAAGCCCATTTATTCCTATACTCTCTAGTGTTTTTAATAGGAATGGGTGTTGGATTTTATCAAATGCTTTTTCTGCATCTATTGAGATAATTATATGATTTTTTGTGAGTTTGGTTATTACTATGATTGATTATGCTGATAGTTTTCCTAATATTGAACCAGCCCTACATTCTTGGTATAAATCCTATTTGGTCATAGTGTATTATCCTGAGGATGACTTTCTGTAATCTCATTGCTAATATCTTACTTAAGATTTTTGCATCAAAATTCTTTAGGGAAATTGGTCTAGAGTTTTCTTTCTCTGTTTTCACCCTACCTGGTTTAACTATCAGCACCATATCTGTATCATAAAAGGAATTTGGGTAGTATACCTTCTTTCCCTATTTTTTCAAATAGTTTATATAGTATTGGAATTAATTTGAACTTCAGCTCTTTTTTGGCTACAAATTCCTTCCTTTTTTACGGTCTGAAAGGTAGACTATGCTTTGTTCTTCTACTTTGCTTATAATTACTCTTTATGTCTAAATGTGAACCCATTTCGACCTTATCTTGTTATAGGGTGTGAGGTGTGAATAAATGCCTAATTTCTACCATACTAGTTTCCAATTTTCCCAGCAGTTTTTGTCAAATAGTGAGTTTTTATCCCAAAAGCTGGGGTCTTTGGTCATTGGATATTTTATCCTATGAACCTAACCTATCCCATTGATCAACTACTCTATTTTTTAGCCAGTACTGTTGAGGGTGAGGATACTCTAACAGCGATGGTGGTCCCCAGGCTGGTGTCACAGGCTTTGTGAAAGAATTCACAGTCCCAATCTCCAAGCAAGCTTTTTGGCAAAATGAGTTTATTTCACTGAGCAACTATTTCTTTCAGTGGGCTAGTTCCTAATTAGGAAGATAGCAAAGGTTTGGGTATAGTCTTGTTTTTTATTTAGGTTTCTATGGCTCTGGGCTAGGGATTGATCTCCAGATGAACTGAGGGACAAATTTCCAGGTCAATAATGGGTATTAATTATGTCCCAGGCCAAGATCTCCAGATGAATTGTAGGTGGGGATTATTGTGGGAGTTTCCCCTGGGAATCAAATAGGAGGGTGAGGATGCTCCCAAAGGTCCCAAAGGATTGAGATTCAGGGGTTTTTCCAACCCAGGTCTACCCCTCTCCCCCAAAGATTAGGGGGACACAGTTCCTATTACATATCAGTACCAAATAGTTTTGATGACTGCAGCTTTATAATTAGGTCTGGCACAGCTAGGCCACCTTCATTTGGTAGCAATTATTTGAACAAACTTATATTGAGCTCTGTAACATAAGAATATAGGATTTACAGATGGAAGGGACCTTAGAAATTATCTAATCTAATGTCCTCAATTTACAGATAAGAAACTAAAATCCAAAGAAAATTAGTGACTTGATTGTCAAGGAAATTACTATTCTTCCAGTCACCGAGGCTTACCATGTCAACATCATCTTTGAATGCCCACTCTCATCCCACATATACAATCAGTTGGCAAATCTTATCCCTTCTTTTTCAGTCAACAAATATTTATTCAATTCTTAGTTTGTATCAGGTACTATATTAAATATTTGGGACACAAAGAAAAACAAAAACAGGTTTTGCCCACAAAGAACTCACATTCTAATCAAGGAGATAATATACAAATGACTAAGTAAAAACAAGGATAATCTCAGAAGGAAGGCAATTAATGTGATTGTAGAGACTTAGGTGAGAACTAACAAAGAGAAGGAAGAAGGCTTCTTGTAAAAGGTAAGATTTGAGCCAAGTCTTAGAAGAAGCTAGGTGAATCAGGAAGAAAAAAGGGAGAAAAAATGTATCTTAGGCATGGGGTACACCTAGTGAAAAAGCATGGAGTTTGTAGATGGAGTGTCATGTTCAAGCAACAGCAAGAAGGCCGCTATGATTAGAGTATGTGAATGGGAACAAAATGTGAAAAGACTAGAAAAGTCTGCCAACAGGAGTTAGTCAAATTTGTCATAAGGTTGCTGATGAACAGAAGCAAATTCTCAGATAGCAAGGAACCAAACAATTTAGTTTCATAAAATTTATTAATTTTCACAATTAGCAGAATGAGGAAAAGATACAAATCTGCTTTAGCGTACTTATATATGATCTCCACTGTAGATGTCTCTCTAATATAAATTTCAGTGTTGACATTCACAAGATGTAAATTTTTTCTTATGAATAATTTCTAAGATGTGAAAAAATACCTTTTTGGGATAGTATGTATGTTTTGTTTTGTTTTAAATTAAAGTATAAACAAAAGCTCCACTAACGCAGATTCAGTGGCAAAATCAATACAGGTCATCTTATCTAGAAGGTTCATTATCCTGCATCTTAATAGGATGAGCCATTATCCAGCTTTTGAGATAAAAACTCACCAGTTAACAAAAATTGCTAGAAAAACTGGAAAATATTATGGCAGAAACTAAGCACTGACCAACATCTCACATGCTATACCAAGACAGGGTTGAAATGGATTCATGATTTATGACATAAAAAGTGATAAAATAAGCAAATTAAGAGAGCAAGGGATAGTCAACCCTTTCATATCTGTGGAGAAGAGAGAAATTATGGCCAAAGAAGAACTACAAATGCAAAATGGATAATTTTGATTGCATTAAAAGTTTTTGCACAAATAAAATCAATGCAACCAAGATTAAAAGGGAAACAATTTTTACAGTCAGTGTTTCTGATAAAAGGTCTCACTTCTAAAATATGTAGAGAATGAAGTCAAATTTATAAGAATATATTTCCCAAATGATAGTCAAAGGCTATGAACAGGTAATTTTCAGATGAAAAAACTGAAATTATTTCTATCATATGAAAGAATGCTCTGAATCACTATTGATTAGAGAAATGGAAATTAAAACACTATGAAGTACCACTTTACACCTCTCAGATTGTCTAAGATGACAGGAAAGGATAATGACAAATGCTAAAGGTAATGTAAGAAAACTGATAATTGTTGGTGGAAATGTGAAATGATCCAATCACTTTGGAAATCAATTTGCAACTTATGCACAAAAGGCTGTGCATATCCTTTGATCCAGCAGTCTCTACTGGGACTCTATCCCAAAGAGATCATTAAAGACGGAAAAGGACCTACATGTACAAAAATGTTTGTCGCTGCTCTTTTTGTTGCGGCAAGAAACTGGAAAGTGAATGGATGCCCATCAATTAGGGAATGGCTGAATAAGTTACGGCATATGAATGTAATGAAATATTATTGTTCTAATAAGAAATGATGAGCAGAATGATTACAGATGCTAAGTGAAGTGAACAGAACCAGGAGAAGATTATACACAGTAACAAGATTATGTAATGATCTACTGCAATGGACTTGGCTCTTTTCAACAATGATGTGATTCAAGGAAATTCCAACAGACTTGTGATAGGAAGTGCCATCTACATCCAGAGAGAACTATGAAGACTGAACATGGATCAAAGTAATATTTCCAACTTTTTTATGTTGTACTTGTTTGCTTGGGTTTTTTTTTCCTTTCTTGTGTTTTTCCCCCCCTTTTGATCTGATTTTTCTTGCACAATATGACAAATATGAAAATATGTTTAAAGAACTGCACATATTTAACATATATCAGATTGGTTGCTGTCTTGGGGAGATGAAGGAGAAAAATTTGGAACAAAGTTATACAAAAATGAATGTTGGAAACTACCTTTACATATATTTAGAAAAACACAATACTATTTAAAAAGGAAAAAAAAAGAATTAGGGAAACTCTAGGGCACCATGACAGCATCAGGCTTTAATATGCTTGGGCTAATCAATGGGTTCACTCACCTAATTTCAAGAGTTCATGAGAGAATAGATAGTCTATTAAATTGTACTTGTCATTTTAAAAATTCTATGTGATAGAAAATTCGACTTTAGTAACTTTAAAAAGAATGATTAAAAAACTGAGCCTGGGACTCAAAAAATCAAGTCTATAGTAGCAAAAACAAAACAAAACAAAACAAAACAAAAACCACTTTGGACTTGAAGTCAGAAGACCAGGGATTGATATATCTTGACCACTGACTAGCTGAATGACTCTAGGCAATTCATTTCAACAAGTAAACAAACATTATTAAAGGCTTACTATGTGTAAAACACATTTTTAAAAAATCTATATTCTTATTTTAATGAGGATACCAGTCTTTGAATTACTTAAGGGCACATTCCTTGGAGGATCAAATGCAATGTTATCAATTTATATAAAGTCTTTCTGTAACCTATAAACTACTACATAAATATCATCAATTATATTAAACTGCTCAAAAGATGAAATGGATTGTAAAACTTTTCATTTTTAAGGCACTATAAATGAAAAGGGAGTGTTTCTGAAAGCATTAATACCAATTCCATTCAATTAACACTTACCAAACACAAAGCTGTAAGGAAATAAAGTAGCTGCCTTCTAGGAACTTATATCCCATTGAAATTTCAAATAAATTAATTGCTTATTTTGAAGATCTCATAATAGGGATCAGTTTAATTAACAGTATTAAGAGGAGCTATAAATATAGGGCTTTTCTTAGATAAAAATTCAGAAGCCAGAATCATGTGAACAATGTTTCAGATCAAAGTTTATACTGAAAACAGTATTTTCAATAGTAAATTTATGAATAAGGGGAAAGAGAAGCTGTAAATTGATCTTCAACTTAAATTCACTTAGTATACCCCAAAAAATATAGTCACCCTATTCATGAAAAAAAACTCCTACCTCTTAACTAGTATTTAAGGATTACTGTTAAACAAAGCCATGTGCTTGACACTTGAATTACATCATGTTCATCTTATTGTCACATAGCTAGTGAGTGTTAAATGTCTGAGGCCAAATATGAACTCAAATTCCTCTTGATTTCAGGGTTCATACTCTATCCACTGTGCCACATAGCTGCCCCTTCCCTCCTTTCTAAAGAGACCACAAAACCCAGTGTTTCTTGGTATATCTTGGCCTGCAACAAAATACCAAAATCAATCTCTACATGGCCTATCTCCTTCAAGTGCTGAGCTTCTGTATCATTCCTGATATATCAAGACTTGGCTAAAAAATCTTGCATGAGAAGTTCCATATTTCAACTTTAAACAGTTCAGTCTATTTTAATACTATTTTTTTCAACTGATTCCTTCTCTAATTATGCAACGTCATGCTATTGATGCTACCTCATTACCAGTCACCTGGACTACTGTAATGATCTTACTTTCTAAAAAGACTCAATTTTTTGCTTTTCATCTGTTCTTCACACAGTTGCCACATCAATATTTTTTATTTAAAAATCTAGACATTTTAATCCTTTGCTCAAAATCCTTCAAAGGCTCCCAAAGCTCAAACTTAATCAAAGGTTTAAAGCCTTCCACAATCGAACAAATTCTTCCAATTCCAACTTCACTTTTTATTCTTATTTCTCACATACTCCAATCAAACTAGACAAATTACATTACGCATACCAGTACACCTCCTACCTCCATGTCTTTGTTCATGATGATCCCCATGTCTGCAATGTTCCTCCTCCAAGTTCTACATGTCACCTGAAATCTTACCCATCCTTTAAAGCCCGACTCAAATGCTGCCACCTCTTCTTCCACCTTGGCACTAGTATTGCCAAGTTGTGTATCTCTTTGTATCTCTCTTATGTACTTAAGTATTTTTATTGAAATTATTAATGCATTTTTTTTGTTTCATGGGTTATATAAAAAAAATATCTCCTGGGATATATGTGGTCACCAAAAGTATTTGCCACTGTGAAGTAGGAGATTCAGCAAAAAGCCCAGGTTGAAAACTGATTCCTTGTGAATGATGAGGGCCTACAGATGCTCTATCTACATGTGATATCATTTTGTTTGGATTAAACACCAAGAAAAACCTCCTGAAAGAGATCTGTAATCACACTAAAGAGTTTAACATGTCCATAAATATAAGATCTAAAGTCTCTTCTTTCAATATGCATTAGAACAATTGATAAAGCTTGTCCAATATAATAAGTTTGAGACAGACAGTAAAAATAGACGAGGAGCTGGAGCCAGAGTTAAAAATCAGAAGAGTGAGTTGGACTGCTTTCAGGAAATTATACTTTTACTGATCCCCAAGCTTCCCAGAGCAACAAAGGCTATTTCTTGATACAAACTTTTTACTGGTGTTATCGCTGGCAGGAAAATCTGCTTCCAAATAACTAATTTTCCCATAGAGCCTAATAGAAAAGAGCCTGGCTGGGTATGAGTACTCTGCAATATAAAGCCAACAAAGAACTCCAAAAGACAGGTAATAAAGGATATATCATTAAGAAACTGTGTAACAGAAGGAGATGGGCTCAGTCATGTAATAAACAACAGTGGATAACAGATGTATTCCAGCTTGTGATGACAGGGAAAAGAGAGAAAGGTCTGGTGAACTTTTAGCAGAAAGATTTGGAAGTATAGGTTGCAAATTTGCACCATGGGAGAACTCCCAGACTGTACATCCATTTGTACATCATGTTACATTCCTCTAACTGGTAAAACTGAAATTTACACAGTTTTAAAGATTGCAAAGCACTTTATACACATTATCTTAACTTAGTCCTCACAAAAGTACTATAAAATAAGTATTATAATTTCCGTTTTATAGATGAGGATAGAGACTCAAAAATGTTAAATGATTTGTCTATCATCATAGAGCTGGAAAGCTAGGATCTAACTCAAGTCTCCTTGACTGTAAGCCCAAATCCAACAGTATTTCTACTCTAACCCATTACATCTATATTAGGTCACGGTATGAGTGACTCAGAGCAGGATGGACAGGGTAATGGGCCATGTTTTTTTACACTTAAAAATACAATGAAGGAAAACAATGTTGAAAAACTTTAGAATTCTTGGACAAAGGGTTGTGGACTAGATGAAGTATGGAATGAGCCATACATTTCCAGGCATGTCCAATGTACTGATTTGTTTTGCTTGACAAAAGCAAATACTAGAACTTTGAGGTTTCTAATGAGAAAGGGAAGTAACAAGATTATTACAAAGAAAATAGGACCAATAAAATGTTTTTAGAGAAAAAAATCTTTGTATTATATTAAAATAAAAATATCTTCTGTAGAACTGATCTCTTTAATGATAAAAACCAAAGAACAAGAAAATGGCAAAGCCTGTTTGACATCTATGAGGGCAAAGAGGAAGGAATGGGTATAATCATTTATTATATGAAATACTACAGTAAGTCTGGATAGAATCTGAAAGACAGACATCGGGTCAGAATGCTATTACTAGTTCTAATCAAGTTAATGAGTAGTTATTTAAGCAACAGTAACTAGAAATAGTAATGATAATTTGTTTAACTACAAGTTATCTATATTACACAGAATGAGACCTAAAAACAATTGCTTTCTTCAGACATTATTAGACATCCACACAGTTTCTGACCTTCAAAGTCAACCCATCTCTCTTAGAGTCCATCCCTTCAAGGCTCACATGAGGATAGATTATGCTGTTTGAAGCTCTAATGATGTCATCCTTGGCAGGGATAGATCTGAAGGACACTGTTTAAACCAATATTTTTTCATCCTCCCTCCCTTCTTTGAGTCTCATTTTCTTAATTCTCTTGCTTCTGTCTACTGGGATTCAGACCTTCCCTTACCTTTGCCCCATGTTCTACATATCCATTTAAAACGTGATGTATTAGGCTGTTCTGTAATGGTATACATTAGTACATCTGAAATTGTAACAATGACTGAGCACACTGCTGTAGGCGAAGTGATCTAGAGTCTGCCCATTATGACTCTCTGCTTCAAAAATTATTGGCCACTATATTTCGGGGGAACAGACTAGATATGTGGATAAAGAAGGAAACAAGATTATTTCAAGATTAAAAGCATGCAAGATTGAAGAAAGGTGGTATCACTGGCAAGATATAGACAAATTAGGACAGGATCAGGATTGAGAGGGCAGAGAAGAGACTGAGTTCTGCTTTATATATTTTCAGCTTAAGATGCCAATGAGACATCCAGGTATATGCATATCCAATGCATATGACATGATGAGTGAAGCTCAGAAAACATGTGAGGAACAGAAAGATATATCTTCAGAGAACAGAGAGAATCAAGTTCTTTTCTGAATAGATAAAAATGCATGTAAATGCCAAGAATATCATGTACATGTACTATGCTGACAATACCTGAAAAGAGGGATATGTAAGTTAAAATCTGGAGAGAACATAAATTGAACAGTATTCTTTCTAGGGAAGACAATGATTTCAAGGGAAGAACTGATGATCAGCAGTATATTGCCCAAAAGCTATAAAGTGCTATAAGTAATAGCAAAGAAATACAGTGAAAGAGATAAAATATATTCTTGGGAGGAAATTAAGTGGAAAAATAAAGTAATAGTTAAAATTCCACTTATTTTTAAAACAATCTCACCCCAGGATGTTTGCCAGGAACAGATTCTTTTCTTAGCAGATCACCACTAGATCACAACTTCATTAAGTGAATATAAAAGATGCACTCTGTCTCACATCATGCTCTGCTAGCCTAACTTCTGCAAAATTTAAAATGCTGCCTTGGATTAAGTCAAAGTTATATAACACCCTTGAAGTAAAAAATTGTCACTGTGCTAGTCATGGGAAACGAGGGGCTAGGAAACACAAGCTCCAACTGTGACTCAGAAGCTCTACTGCTCATTACCTGCTTCCCTTTCAGGATATGCTTGGGCACTGGCACCTTAACCTCCAAGTCACTGTAGTCTTGAGACCAGGTGTAGTTCTCACGTACAGCACCATTGTAACTGTCAGGGTTTTTCTGGAATTGCTCCTGTCTCCTGGGAAAGAACAAAAAACTTGAAATGCCAACTTATCCATACAGATAAATAGGAAAATAAGGATCAAGTTTGACTGCCCACCATTTTTAAAGAATCAGAGAAAAAAAATGATTAAACACGTGTTTAAAAATTTAGAAGGGAATAATCAAGTTCAGATTTAATTTATATTTAGAAATGTCCTTTGTGGCCAGTTTTGTTTTGATAATTCTAATTAGATCACTTGTCTCCAAAAACAGAGACACAAAAGGAAGTGTCTGAGAGAATTAATATGATTATAATAGCCTCTTATTTTACAAAATTAGCAATAACTATAGTGAAAATTATTATTTAACCCTCTTAAAAACCCAGGAAGACTTAAGAATGGAGCCTACTTAAGTAAAATGCTCTTACTAATAAAATGTGTAGTATTTATTTTCTTACAAAATGCTCAGCTCAGTAAGAGGAAAGGGCTTATGTTAGAAAACTTTGTCACTACTGCTAAACTTTAAATCTCTACCAAACCTCTAAGCACCTCTATTTCTTCTTAACAATTATATGAATGACAGCTTGATAACAGAGTTCATTATTATGATGATATGGAAAATATGCTTACAAAGAAAAATTAAAATTAATTAAATTTCAGTTGGGAGTAGAATAATTCACAAAAGACACTTTTTAAACAGTATAAGAAATCTGAAAACTAAAACTAAATATCAGTATAAAAGTCCAATAAGGAGTCAAATAGATTATTTAACTATTAACTGTAAAATTATCTAAAAATTAGTTATACTAAATACTATAAGGAAATAAAACACAACTCCAACATCACAGGTTTATAGTCTAAATTAGACACAAATGCAAGATGATTACAGAGAACAAAGCATTAATGGATACCCAAAATTATAACACAGCAAAGATTCAGTGGCCCTGATACTCTCATTGGACTTCAGTATATAAGCAAGGTGGTACTTAAGAAGTTATTTACAATTACTGAATAAATATACAACTATATTCTCCCACAACATCCACTATCGACTTCCATTTCTGCCAGACAGATAATCACCAAATGGATCCTTCTCTATGATTGCATATTAGATATCAGTGGAAAGTAAGAACACCATATACAAATTCATTTTAACCAACACCTTTAAAAAATGGAAAGGATCCTTGAGAGAATTTCTTTTGGGGGGAAAGGGTAGAAAAATAATTAGTACTAATGAATTCCAGCTCTTAAGAGTCACTCTAAAAAAAAATCAGAAAAGAATGAAAGAAAAGAATGAAAATGATTACTACAAAGTTTCTAGAGTACAAAGAAAAGAGTTCATAGAAGGGAAGGAAAGAAAATTAAGTTAAGAATATCCCAATGCTTTGAAGGTCAGAAGAAATATACATTTAATATACAAAACAGGGGGAAAAATACAATGGAAAGACAAGATGAAGGAGTCCAAGGAATCTCAATATAGTAGTAGGCAAGGATTCTAAACTAGCCACACTTACCTTAGCTTTTTCTCAAAAATAGGTGTTTCAAATAGGTGATGAATTTAGTTCTCTTTTGAACATTTATCTACTTTTTCTTTTTGTGTCACTTTAACCTTCTCACAGCACCTCTCCACACTACTGAATGAAGGAAAAATTTCCGTGTGCTAAGGACTCAAGATACACACCAAAAAAGAACATAGTCCTTGCTCTCAAGTTTACATTTTAATTGAAGTCCAGTTGCAGATCTAGTTGAAAGGAAGGAAAGATCCTAAAGAAAGCAAGCTCAAAGAGACTTTAAGATACACTGGGATGTTTGTCTCATAGTAATACTCTACCAGGAACTGAGTTAAGAGTCAGAGTAGAAAGGGGATTCTGGGGTCCCTCACAAGCAAGGAGGGAAAGGGGAAAAAGGGTTGATCCTAATTATATAGATAAGCTGGCAGGAAAGTTGAGGTTGGATTCTTTTGTCACAAAAGGTCAAGGGCAGGCTCAGGGTGGGATCTACTAGGCCACCCCGGATAAGATCTAAACTATTGGGAAATGAGAAGAAGGGCAAAATGTTGATTCTCATAACAATACCGTGATGTAGATTAGAGCAAGAATTATTTCACATCAAATGAAAATGTGTTTAAAGACACTCTGCAAACCTTAAAGTCCTATACAAATGCCAGTTGGAGGAGGGCATAATTAAAGAAATCTTTTTTTTTTTAACTTAAAGAATCATATTGGATTTATTGCTGTCTAGGGGAGGAGAGTGGGAAGGAACAAGGAAAACTTGGAACACATGTTTTGCAAGGATCATTGTTGAAAACTATCTTTGAATGTATTTTGAAAATAAAAAGCTATTTTTAAAAGAATCAAGTTGCAAATTATTTTATTTTTAAAACCTCAACTACATACGTGTAGTGTGTAACTAGATTATTTTAAAAGTATTGCTCTCTTGGTACAGAATAAATTTAATATGAAATAAAAACTTAGGTAATGAAATAGTAAAACATCCTTAAATTTCAATGAGGCAACCAAATAGCAGCTATCATCCTTTTCAGGCTCTCTGTAGGAAAAGGGAGCAGGTGGCTTAGCTCTACCAAAACAGCAGCAGTAATAATTTCCAAAATAAGAGGCATTTTGATAGATGTTGGTAAAAAAACAAACAAACAAAAAACCGGAGAGGATTTAGTGACAGCTCCTCATTACCCTCTATGGATCTTATTACTTGGCTTTCCAAGGAATCCCAATGGGCATGTACTAGCTACGTGAATACCTTTTTTTCTACAAGAGGCAGTATAATATGGCTAGTGTGCTGGTTTGGAATCAGAAATACCAAGGTTTTAAATCTTGCCCCTGACATAGTATTATTATCATTATTTCTACTTTTCAGGTGATAAAATGGACAGAAAGGGTCTAGTCCAAGTTAGTGACAGAAGCAGGCCTAGAATCCAATTTTCCAGATTCCTACTCTACTGCTCTTTTTCATGGTAACATTCTTTTTCTGAACCTTCTAAACATCTTACTTAAGGTTTAGAAAGCGATGTATTATAATCCTTGTTGAACAAAAGAATGGGACAAAAGGGAATATATATATTTGAACTAAGGAAGTTTTGGAAAGGTTGAAAATAGACATGGAAATAAATAATCTGAAGAAAAAGGAATAGGATGAATAAGGGGACCTCAAAAAAAATTCAAAAATAGTCAATGTAGTCCTTTGTTTATTTTTAAATTAACTAAAATCAACCTTTACTTTTTTATTTGGGGGTGAAGAAAGCAACCACAGAACACTAGAAAGTACCATTTTGGTTCCATATATTTGGGGAAGCAATGGTGCATTGATCACCAAATAAGAATTAAACTAAGTCCTGCCTCTGACACTATACTGTGACTGTGAAGAAGTTATCAACTCCTTGATAACCCCAGGAACTTCCTAAGATTACACAAGTTACAGAAAATTATTGATTAATGTTGGTGAAGAGAATTTCTACACCTGGAAATGCCCGAAGAGAATTTCTACACCTGGAAATGCTCACAGAGATGTAGGTACAGATTTTACACACGTTCTTTTCTCAAAGTTAACAAAAGTAATTGGATAAATATTTGTAGATATTGATCATTGAGATTCCCACATATATTTGGAGATTTTTGAAAGCTATATATTAGAACAATTACAATCTAATGCCTTCTTTTTAAGTAAACTCCTTTTAACAATCCCCTAATAAAGATAAAGTTCTTAGGAATTACATATATTATCTTCCAACATAACAATAGGTTGTTTCTTATGAGTTCTCATTCATGTTTCCCTTTTTATACTTTCTTCAGTCTTGTGTTTGAACATCAAATTTTCTATTCACCTCTGGTTTTTTCATTAGGAATGCTTGAAATTCCTCTGCTTCATTAAATATCCATTTTCTCTGCAGAATTATACTCAGTTTGACTGGGTAAATTATACTTTGCTGTAATCCTAGCTTCTTTACCCTTCCTAGAATATTAAATTCTAAACTCTGCACCACTTTACAGTGGTAGCTATTAAATCTTGTGTGACCCTGAAATTTTTTAGTATTTTCTTCTTGACATGAAGGCTCTTGAATCTGGCTATAATATTTTGAGATCTCCTTCAGAAAGTGATTTGGTGGATTCTTTCAACCTCTTCTAACATTCTCTGGTTCTAACATATCTCAGCACTTTTCCTTTATAATTATTTTTGAAATGTTTTCTAGAGGGCAGCTAGGTGGCACAGTGGATAGAGCACCAGTCCTGAAGTTAGAATGACCTGAATTCAAATCTAACCTCAGACACTTAGCATGTTCTAGCTGTGTGACCCTGGGCAATTGCCTCAGGGGAAAAAAAAGAAAGAAATATGGGGCAGCTAGGTTGCGCAGTGGTTAGAGCACCAGCCCCGAAGTCAGGAGAACCTGAATTCAAATCTGGTCTCAGACACTTCCTAGCTGTGTGACCCTGGGCAAGTCACTTAACCCCAACTGCCTCAGCAAAAAGAAAAAAAAAAAGAAAGAAAGAAAGAAATATGTTTTCTAAGTTCTTTTTTAAACGATGGCTTTAAGATAATTCAATAATTCTTAAATTATTTCTCCTTGATTTGTTTTCCTGATCAGTTGATTCTCTGATGAAATATTTTCTATTTTCTATCTTTTTCATTCTTTTGACACTGTATCATAGTTTTCTATTGTCTAATAGAGTCATTGATTTCTAGCTGACCAATTCTAAATTTTAAGAAGCTGTTTTGCACCTCTTTCACCATTTGGCCAATTTTGATTTTTAAGAATTATTTCTTTTGGTATTTTTTGTGCATCTTTTATCAAGTTATTAATTCTATTTTATAATTTTCCATTATTCTCATTTCTTTTCTCAAATTTTTCTCTTTTGCTCTTACTTGATTTTTGAAATCATTTATTTGCTCTTTAAAAACAAGTTTTTGCTTTGGTAAATAGCATGACTGTACCTCCAATCTTTTTGATGCTTAGGAAAAATTTTACTATCTCTTCTGTTTTACTTTGTGTATCTTAGTTTTATAAACTAAATCTTATAATATATCACTTTCTAAACCTTAAGTAAGATGTTTAGAAGGTTCAGAAAAAGAACAGATTATACGGTTTTGTTTTCTTTTTCAATCTGGGTAGGAAATGTATAGCCAAACAAGAGATAGACGCAATAACAAAAGATAAAACAGATGACTATGATTACATGAAACTCAAATGGGGGAAGAAAAAAAATCTTTAAATCTAATTTCTCTGATAAGGGATTAGTATCCAAGTATATCAAATATATACATATATATGCATATAACATGTATTTATATGTATATAAATTGTTAATGTATGACTATAAGTCATCACCACATGATAGAATACTCACTAATAAATGCACATTCTGAGATTTCATCTCACACACTGAAAACTGGCAAAAAAAAAAAAAAAAAAAAAAAAAAAAACCAAAAAAAGCAAGGGTCAGCATTGGAGGGATTGTGAAATAATAGATACACTAATATATTGTTGGTGAAACTGTGAAATGTATAAACATTTTGGAAAGCAATTTGGAATTATGGAAATAGAGTGACTAAAACATTCATACTCTGTGATCAGAGGACTGATTCTATCAAGATATTAGGAAACACCCTGTTTTTCAAAGCAAAGGTCTAGCAAGCAAACTGTGTCCTGAGTTTGGCATAACAATACTTTGTGCTTACCCTCTGGAAGTGTTCACCCTCTGGCAAAATGCCAAATTATATGGCTTTGACCAGCATCAGGTGTTCTCTGGATTTGGCCAAGCAAGAGCAACATGTTCTGATCTATAAGCCCCCACTACGAGTCACACTTTTCACATTGTTGCTTTTACCCCTCATTGTCAGGGCTACAGCTCACTGTGTAGCAACTGGTGTAAGTATTGAGGTTTACCCACACTAACACCAGTCCCCTTCACTAGGGGTGGGGCTCCAGCACGTCTAAATTTGTCTCGTTTGCAAGTCATTTCCCTCACTTTGAAACTAAAACTTGTTTGATTCCTAATTCTCTTGTCTCTATAGCCAGTTCTGTTTAGCTTTGACCACACACAGATTAGAAGCTGATTTGGTTCAGTTGCCAATTCTTTTGCTTATATCCCACGGAAGCTAGTGGTAAGAAATCCCCTGCTTACTCCAAAATACTTATAGCAGCACTTTCTGTGATAACTAAGAATTGGGGGAGAGTGGATGCCCATCAATTGGGAAATACTTATATAAACTGTGGTAAGACAGAATACTGGACTTGGAGTCAGGAAGACTCATCATCCTGAGTTCAAATTTGCAGATACTTATTATCTATGGGAGTCACTTAACACTATTTGCTTCAGTTTCCTTATCTGTAAAATTAGCTGGAGAAATAAATGGCAAACCACTTTCTTTGCCAAGAAAACCCTTAGTAGGGTCACAAAGTTAAACATGATTGAAATGACTAAACCACCACAACAAAAAGAAATGCTGAGAAACATGGAAAAATCTGAAGTGATGCAGCATTAAGTAAAAAGAACTAACAATATATACAGTAACAGTTGGTGGAACTGTGAACGGATCCAACCATTCTGGAGAGCAACTTGGAGCTATGCTCAAAAAGTTATCAAACTGTGCATACCCCTTTGATCCAGCAATGTTTCTATTGGGCCTATATCCCAAAGAGATCTTAGAGGAGGGAAAGGGACCCACATGTGCAAGAATGTTTGTGGCAGCTCTTTCTGTAGTGGCTAGAAACTGGAAACTGAGTGGATGCCCATCAATTGGAGAGTGGCTGAATAAATTATGGTAAATGAATGTTATGGAATATTATTCCTCTGTAAGAAACAACCAGCAGGACGATTTCAAAGAGGCCTGGAGAGACTTGCATGAACTGATGCTGAGTGAAATGAGCAGTACCAGGAGATCATTATACGCAGCAACAACAATATTACATGATGATCAATGGACATGGCTCTCTGCAACAAAGAATTGTCTCAAACCAGTTCCAATTGTTCACTGAAGAAAACCATATACACCCAGAGAGAGGGATATGAAATATGGACCACAACATAACATTTTCATGCTCTCTATTTAGGTTTGCTTGCATTGTTTCCTTTCTCTGATTTTCTTTTTTTTTTCTTGTAGATACGATTTTTCTTGCACAACTTATCAAGTATTTCAACATTATTAGCATGTAGTGGACTTCCTGCCATCTAGGGGAGGGAAGGGGACTGGGGGTAAAATTTGTAATGGAAAGCTTTGTAAAGATCAATGCTGGGGAACTACCCATATATATGTTATACAAATAAAAAGCTTTAATTAAATATATATATATACAATAATAACAATAATGTAAGTGAAATTTACATAAGAGAGGGCAGCGAAGTGGCACAGTGGATAGAGCACCAGCCCTGAAGTCAGGAAGACCTGAGTTCAAATGTGACCTCAGACACTTAACACTTCCTAGCAGTGTGACCCTGGGTAAGTCATTTGACCCCAAATGCCTCAGCAAAAAAGAAGGAAATGTACATAAAAGAATTTCAGAATTCATGAATATGTAAGTAACATATCTGCAGGTAAGGACAAGATAAATATGAGACCATCCTTGTATATAGCTGAAATGGGGTAGAAGAGTAGGTCATGTAAAATGATTTATGTTGAGAAACTGTGAAATTAATGTTATTTCAGAAATTATCACTATGCATAAAACCTCCTAATGTGAAGGCAGAGCTAAAGACTGAATCAGGTACTGAACTCATTAAGGAAAATAACAGTTTTCCGAATTTCGACCGAGTAGCAAATACGGACTGAATGAATGTCAAAGGAAGAAAGATTGAGTGATGGTATAAAATAGTGGCTTTAGAAAACAAGAGTATTCCAACTTCCCTACTCCAACCAATAAGTTGGGTAATGAAAATGCAAACCAGTATTGGAAAAGGAGGCCAAGAAGATTATATATCAAGGAGATTTTAGTGAAAGATGGAAAAAAGTAGAAAAGGAAAATATATATAAAAAACATGTTTGTTCAAAATGAATGCAGACAAGATTAGAAGGGTAGCAGTAAACTGGGAAAATATTTTTACATTCAAAGGTTCTGATAAAGGCCTCATTTCTAAAATATATAGAGAATTGACTCAAATATATAAGAATTCAAGCCATTCTCCAATTGATAAATGGTCAAAAGATATGAACAGACAATTTTCAGATGAAGAAATTGAAACTATTTCTAGTCACATGAAAAGGTGCTCCAAATCACTATTGATCAGAGAAATGCAAATTAAGAGAACTCTGAGATACCACTACACACCTGTCAGATTGGCTAAAATGACAGGAAATGATAATGATGAATGTTGGAGGGGATGTGGGAAAACTGGGACACTGATCCATTGTTGGTGGAACTGTGAACGGATCCAACCATTCTGGAGAGCAATTTGGAGCTATGCTCAAAAAGTTATCAAACTGTGCATACCCTTTGACCCAGCAGTGTTTCTACTGGGCCTATATCCCAAAGAGATTTTAAAGGAGGGAAAGGGACCCACCTGTGCAAAAATGTTTGTGGCAGCCCTTTTTGTAGTGGCAAGAAACTGGAAATTGAAAGGATGCTCATCAATTGGAGAATGGCTGAATAAATTATGGTATATGAATGTTATGGAATATTATTGTTCTGTAAGAAACGACCAGCAGGAGGATTTCAGAGAGGCCTGGAGAGACTTGCATGAACTGATGCTGAGTGAAATGAGCAGAACCAGGAGATCATTATACACAGCAACAAGACTATATAATGATCAATTCTGATGGACATGGTTCTCTTCAACAATGATATGATTCCAGCAACAACAATATTACATGATGATCACCTCTGATGGACATGGCTCTCTGCAACAAAGAATTGTTTCAAACCAGTTCCAATTGTTCAGTGAAAAAAAGCCATATACACCCAGAGAGAGTTATATGAAATGTGGACCACAACATAACATTTTCATGCTCTCTATTGATATTTGCTTGCATTGTGTTTCCTTTCTCTGATTTTCTTTTTTTTTTTTTCTTGTAAAGAGGATTTTTCTTGCACAACTTGTCAAGTATTTCAACATTATTAACATGTAGTGGACTTCCTGCCATCTAGGGGAGGGGAGGGGACTGGGGATAAAATTTGTAATGGAAAGCTTTGTAAAGATCAATGTTGGGGAACTACCCATACATATGTTATACAAATAAAAAGCTTTAAAAAAAAAATGATGTGATTCAAACCAGTTCCTATTGTTCAGCAATGAAGATAGTCATATACATCCAGAGAGAGGCCTGAGGGAACTGAGTGTGGACCACAACATAGCATTTTAACACTTTCTGTGAATATTTCCATGCATTTTGTTTTCCTTCTTAGGTTGTTTTTTTTCTTCTCTCTTTCTAGATCTGATGTTTCTTGTGCAGTAAGATAACTGTATAGATATGTATACATATATTGGATGTCATATAATTTATCATATTTAGCATGTATTAGATTACCTGTCATCTAGGGGTGGGGGGAAGGGGGGGAAAGCTTAGAACAAAAAAAAAAGTTTTTGCAAAGGTCAATGTAGAAAAATCACTCATGTTTTATAAATAAAAGCTTTTAATTTAAAAAAACAAACAAACAAAAAAACAAAACAAAACATGTTTGTTGACTATGAAGCAGCCATCCCAGAAAGCATAGTGGTAGATGTGGCAACCAGAGAACAGGACAAGAAGGGGTTAGGGGGAAAGTTAGGCCAAGAGGAAAGGATAGGAAGAGATCTGCACAGTTAGTGATTTTAAAAGTTTGGAATAAAAGATATCAAGGCAGCACAATGAAATCACATTTTAACTTAATCAAATTCACAAACAAAAAACTAACCATATAATTATCTTTTTTGTTTGTTTTTAAAACAAGAATTAAGTAAACAATAACCATTTGTAAATTATCTACTACTATCCAGGTACCACACATGGTACTAGAGATACCAAAACTAAAAATGAAACACTCCTTGACCTCAAGCAGCTTACATTCTATGAAGGGAGCAACATGTACACATACCAAAAAATATATACAAAGTAAAACTAAGGTAATGTTGGAAAGGAGGCACTTAATCTGATCTTTGAAGAAAGCTAGGGACTTTAAAAAACCAAAGGCTTGGGGCAGCTAGGTGGTGCAGTGGACAGAGCACCAGACTTGAAGTCAGGAGGACCTGAGTTCAAATTTGATCTCAGACACTTAACACTTCCAAGCTGTGTGACCCTGGGCAAGTCACTTAACCCCAATTGCCTCAGCGCAAAAAAAAAAAAACAAAACAAAACAAAAAAACAAAAAAGGGTGGGAGGAGGTACATTCCAGTAATAAGTTATAGCCTATGTAAAGACACAAAAAAATGGGAGTTTAGAAAGTAGGTTGGGCACAGATTATAAAAACATATTAACAGAGTTGGCAAAGAGGATGGAGTTTGCTCAGTGCCTAAAAAGGAGGACCTTAGGAAAGGGGGAAAAGGTACAAAAAGGAGATGAAGAAAAAAATGCATAAATTTATTCACACCTCTACCTTCACTTGGACTTCAGGAGATCTGTCCCTAACAATATAGTTATAATTCACTTGAACAGGTCAAAATGTTGTTGTTTTTTTAAAATATTAATTTAATTCAATATTCTAGGTGATAAATACCAGCTATCTTTTAAATTTCATAAATTAATTTCTTGAATAAATTTGCTTTTAGTACTAAAATTTTTCATTCACTCAGCAAATATTTATTAGGCACCTTACAAAATATAAGGTACTGTGTTGGCCATTAAAGTGAATAAGTTTCTTAAGAAAAAAAATAACATAACTGGTTTACCCTTTAGAATCAGTTATATGAGAATGTCAATTTTTTTAAATTGAATTGAAACTTAAAATACCTTAAAAATTAACAATTTAACAACTATATTCTACATGCAATAATCAATATCTAATTACAATGGATAATGACAGAGTAACAATATGGTAAAACAGAAAGATCTCTGCTGGCCACAGAAGCAGCAAGATCAGAGTCAAAGTCCCACCTCTGAAACATCCTGGCAGTAAGAAGAGCAAACAAATCACTTGATCGATTTCTCAATAGCACCAAGGTATGGTCTAAAATCATGAAATGCAGAGCTGCATGGGTAGAAGAAATTTACTTATTGGTAATCTCTTATGCCAATGAAATCACAGGTCCAGACCAAAACAAAACAAAACAAAAAAAAAAAATCTTTCCAACTAAAGAAGAATGAGGAAGCAGTTCGAGAATGGAACCTGGATATTAGCATACTTCTCACAGTTCTAAAACAAATATGGAATGGAATGAAAGATAAGGTACAGTAGCTTCCTGTTACTGTACAGAACAGATAGAGAACTATTCAGTATACTTAAGCCTATAGACTGGGTACTTACTAATAAAGACATTTGATATACATTAGCTGCTACAGGATCACAGGTTTAATTAAAGTATCCAAGATATAAGCTAGAAGAAAAAGGGTGAAAAGTATATATCACTGCATATAATGATAACTATCTGCTCAGAATTTAGGGGGAAAGAGGCAAATAACTTAGTCAACTGAGGAAATTCAATGCAAACTAATCAAATTCTGAACATTTAATAATAGCAGAGACAAAGAAGATGAATGCCAGTAGACTTAAAAGATGAATATTATATAAAATAGGATGCTGAATTATCTTCAATCCTCTAGGCATCACTAGCTGATGGACTAATGAACCTGATGGCTTTGAAGAATCAAAACAATTCTCGGAAGATATCCATTCCAGAAGTGGATAGCAGTGGTTAAAACTATGGTTAAAGAAGAGCATTTCATTGAAGGCAAACATTTGTTCACACTCAAGTGGGTAGTTTCACTCCAATTCACTTTTGTATCACATAGAGGGAAATAAAACACGTAATAATATTGCCGAAAAGAAGCAGCAAATCTGCCTTATGTACACATAAACCAAACAGTGCTTTGAAAATGTAATTCCATTCCAATCCCACAGAAGACCAACTCAAAGGTCAGTTATCTAAAAGTGAAAGCTCAAAGGTGCTGAAAGACCCACAGAAGAAAATCCAAAATTTACATAACAATTTCAATTGTTAATATGACAGTATTTTGACTCTAGAGGAAGAAAAGTAAGGCACTTCACATTATGACCAGGGCAATATGAAAACCAATTATTTTCATTAACCAAAATAAATACAAGGAAAAAAATGTTCTGAAAAAAATTCTGCTTTATTAGACTAGGGAGAGGCTTACTGGCTAAAATGGAGGGGAAAGATTTAAGGGGAACTAATATGTTTACAAGTAAACTTAATTCTACTGTTTTCAAACCTGCCCAAGTAACCCACACCTTAACTCTAGCTTGTAGTGTCTTAAAATAATAATTGGTACAAGTGTAGTATAAGCTGCTGCTGAAGTACAAGTTAATAACACCTGGTCCTTCAATGATTTGTTTCAGTTAGGGATCCTAGGAATATCCCAGTTCTTCATTAGAAACTTCACTAGGAATACTCTCATATTAAGGCTTTGAGATTCAGGTAAAATCAGTTAAAATGTTAAGAGTACTATATAATTGAAAAAGCAATGGACTTGAAAGTGCAAATAATAAAAGTTTCTAGAATAAGAGGACAAATTAAAATGCCAACTTGTAATTTAAAGTTTCCTTATTTTCAAAATGAGAAGGTTGGTTCAAGAGATATAATCATATGAAAGTTTGCCCCTTCTGAGTACTTTCTGTATTTGTATTATCTTCCTCCTCCCTCACTTCCAACATCTTCTCCTAGACCTTGTTAGAGGACAGGGATGGTCTTCTTTGTTTTTGCATACTCAAAGTTCAGCACAAAGCTTGATGTACAGGAAGTGCTTAACAAATGCTTTTTTATTCATTTATTCCTAGCAGTGAAACTTTAAATAACAATCTTCCTAAATTTCAGATATAAGGGAGATATCTGTACTACTTAATTCTCAAAGTTTACATAAAATAAAGTCTACTATTAAGTCCTCTCGAACAAAAGATCCCCAATTCCTCTGATCAATCCTCATATGGAATGAACAAAATAAAGATCATAGACCTAGACCTGAAAAGAACTTCAGAGGCCACTTAGTCCAACTCTCACATTTTAAAGATGAGAAAACTGAGGTTGAGGGAGATTAGATGACTTATCCAAGATCATACATATAGTATCACAGAATCAATAAATTTCTGAACTGTTCCCAGTCTCAGGATAAAATAAAAAAGGAATGTTACCTTATTATTCAACATAAGACTTTAATGCAGCCCAAGATTAGCTTTTTTGTATACCACAGTACACTTGTTGACTCTTACTGATCTTTCAGTCTACCTAAAACTCCAAGATCTTTTTCAGATGAATCACCGCTTAGCCACCTTATACTATGAAACCATGTCTTGAACTGAAGCAAAAGACTATCAGTACTAAATTAAATGTTGTTAGAGTAATCCTAACTTTTTAACTGATTCTGTCACCAAATATGTTAGCTACTGCTTTCCTCGTTTTGTGTCATCCACAAAATTGGTAAGAATGCCATTTGTGCCTTTATCCACATCACAGATTAAAAAATTTTAACAGCCTAAGTTTAAGGACAGATGCCTGGGAGGCCTTTCACTAGAGATCTTCCAAGATGACAAGGACTTTAAAATCACTGAGTAGTCATTTAATTAGCTTCAAATCCATTATCTTTTCCATAGCAATAGCATGACTGATATCTTCTGGTAGTTCAAAATTCCTATTTCAAAAAGGAAACCAAAGCCCAAAAGTTGATTCTTCTGTGAACATATGCAAAAGTTTATATGAGAAGATAATTTGTAAGGTGAGATTGGAATGCTAGTTAAGAATCAGACTGTGTTTGGTCAAAGGTAAAAAATAAGGAAATTGGTCTTATTCTTCAAAAAATAAGAGACCACTAAAGTTTCAAGCAAAGTTAGTGGAGTACCACATAATTCACAGTCAAATAATTATGCTGGAAGGGTCCATTACAAATTTATTTATGTAACCCAACTAAGCCCTTAAAGCTGCAGTAAATTACTTTTACTTTTCCCTGATTGACTCTTACACAACCAATAGGTTCTAATCTCAACTTTCTTTTCTCACTTCAACTTTTAAAATTCTAATCTACACCACTCCCAGGAGCTTGACCCTAGAAACATGCCCTTCCTTTTTTCATACTTCCAACACTACCCATACTTAATGTTCTCAGATAACCAAAATCTTTTCTCATTCCTCATATTTGTTCTTTCTCTAGGGTTTGACACAGTTAACTATTCCCATTAATTTAAATACTCTCTCTTTCCTGGATTTTTCTTTCCTTTTCTTTTAAAGTGAAGCATAAGGGCAGCTAGGTGGCACAGTGGATAGAGCACCAGCCCTGAAGTCAGGAAGACCTGAGTTCAAATGTGACCTCAGACACTTAACACTTCCTAGCTGTGTGACCCTGGGTAAGTCACATTTGACCCCAATTGCCTCAGCAAAAAGCAAAAAAATAAAGTGAAACATAAAATAAAACTATATTCAAAAGAATATATACATACTAAAAGGTTTTCTCCATAAGTTGTCATGATGCTGCTCATTCTTGTTTGTCCTCCTTCATGTCTGACAACTGCTACTCAGACTAGATCATTCACCTTTGAGTGTACTTCTGTGTACATTTCTGTCTTTATATAAAATATACTCTTGGTTTATTTTAAGTTTCCACAGATTTGAGTCCCAGCTGCAGTCAGCATTACCAACTGGCTGCTAGACATCTTCATCTATATTTCCTTTAGATTATCTCAAACTCAACATTTATAAACTCATTACCTTTTCCTCTAAAGCCACCCTCTTCCTAACTTGCCTATATATGCAAAGATTGTGCCCAGGCTACAATTATGATGGTCATCCTGGATTCTTCACTAGTCTTCACACTTTCTCTAAATCCAATCAATAATTCTCTTATCTGTCCCTTTCCCAGCAAATACAAAGTCACTACTCTAGTTCTGAACCTTGCCTCTTTGCTGGACATTTACAATAACCTCCTAACTAATCTCTGAACCTCAAGTCTCACCCCATTTCAATTAAATCACCATGCAGATAAACTATTATTCTAAAAGCACAGATATGATAGTCATTTCCCTGCTTAAAAAGTTTCAATGGCTCTTTATGTCTCCTAAGACAAAATTTCAAGCCTTTCATTTAACATTATAAAACCGTTAAAAATCTGACTCTAATTCTAACTTTCTAGGACGTATTCCCATTATGCATTTTCTGTTTTATATGCTACAATTTGTCCAAGCTAGACTATTTATTGCTGCTTATACTAACATTCCATTTCCTACCTCTATGCTTTTGTATCCACTGCCCAGGTACTATCTTCTCACCATTCCTTTAGAACCTCTAATTGATGATGCTAGTTCTCAACAGGTTCCCAAACCAAAGATTATCACGTCATTTTCAATTTGGGATTATTTTATTTTCTAGGATATTCCTTCTATTCATAAATTTGAAAAAGAAAATGTTTCTTGTTGGGGTCCAGGAATTTGGGGACCTAGATGAGAAGTCTGTCTTTGAATTGAGGATCAGAGGGTGTGGTGTATGTTTCTCTTGAGATGGAGACTGCTGATAATGGCTCAAATGAAAAGGCTATTCATAGTGAATAGCCTAGAGGCACCCTCTGTTGTTAGGACAAAAATCACTACCTTCTTATTGAATACCTCCTTTCAATACAAACTTAATTGCTAATGATATGTGTGGACTAATGGATAAAGGGCTTAACCACAGAGAGTGGGGGAAGGAAGGAGGCAAAGAGGAGAGGTCGGGGTAAGGCTAGGAGGATGGACTAAGCTAGGAGGCAAATCTAAGAGAGGAGGAAAGATATATAAGACAGGCTGGCTGTAAGGGAGGCTGAGAGCTGAATAAAGAACTGCCTTATTCCATCCTCCTCTGGCTTGACTCTCCTTGGAGAATATGGTAGGCGTGTCCAAATGAGCACAGAAGCATGGGAGGTGAGACCCGGCTACCCCCTTAAATATTGCACTTAGCAGTTTCTTTTTTATTTTGCACAAATTCTTTATAGATGACAATCATCAAGTGAATCAAATCAAGCAAGGAATAAAACAGGAAGACCTATGCTAGTCAAAGATGTTGTCAATGTCACAAATGAAAATGAAGTCCAGCATGAAATCTGTGCCAAAAATGGATTTTCTATGTTGGTCCTCCCAATGCTTATTTTGGAATTGCATTGCTTCAAATTTTATAACACTGACTAGCCTCCTGCTAAGTTTCATAATTACTCAACAATCCTGTAAATTAGATGCTATTTTTATACACATTCTACAGGAGAAGAAACTGAGGTAAACAAAAATTAAATAAGTTAACCGAAGTCACACATAGCTAAAAAGTGTCTGGGGTCATGATTCCACTTTATCCACTGTTTTGTCTCTCTGAGGGAAAATAAATGCTTATTGATTGAAAAAAGATTTTTAACCACAACTGGGAGGGAGGGGAAGGGAGAGGAGAAAGGGAAAAAATTCTAATCAATGCAGTAACCAATCACAGCTCCAAAGGAACAATGAAAAAGTATTTTAAAGTGCTAAGTGAAGCACATTTTTAGAAGTTGTAAATGTGTAAATTTGTTCTGCTTGATTCTGCTTATTTATTATAAGAATTTTGCTTGCATTTTTACCTAATAATGAATATTTGGGAAAAGAAGAATCAATAATGTTGCAGAAGAGGGAGTAGAGTGGGAGGAGAGAAGACTAAAGCATGTTTTTAACTCAGAGAACAGAAGAAAGTTCAGAGGAAATATGAGAACAGAAGTGACCACTACCTGACTGAAATGGACAGATCCAAACCTTCCCCTCTTTAAGTCAAAGAGCCTAGGAATTCCTTAATGGTATTTGCTCAGTAAGGGTCCCAGAAATGTTTACCTCACAAGGAGCCTAGGAATTTCCTGATAGTATTTACTCAACCAGGGTCCAAGGATTGTTTACCTCACACAATAAGAGAAATGGGTTTAATCCACAGTATGTTTGCCCAAACTTAATAAGAGAAGTAGGTAGTTTGCTCTGATCCAGGTGTATTGACCCAGATGATGTATCAGTATTTTACAATGTATACCTCAAATCCTGTTACTTCTTTATTATATTAGTAAGAAATCAATGTTTAACTGCACATTTATGGGGGAAGAAGTGGTCAGTGCTCTTAAAAACCTGTGGCTACCAGGCTCAGCACTAAATCCTTCTAGCTTGTCTGGGGGTTCAGTCGCCGGGCCGGCAAACAAACGCTCTCTAATTTTTCAATTACTTGTGACTGTCCAGTGATTTTTTTTTTTTACCATGGATATCTCACTGACCAATTTATTATATACTTCTTTTTAAAAACATATGACACAATAATTACTATAGCAATCTAGTATTTGATAAACCCCAAAACTTCAGCTTCTGGGATAAGAACTCACTATTTAACAAAAATGCTCGGAAAATTGGAAAATAATATGTCAAAAACTTGGCCTAGACCTACATCTCACACCCCATACTAAAATAAGGTCAAACAAAATAGGCAATAACTATAGCAATCTAGTATTTAACAAACCCAAAGACTCCAGTCTTTGGGATAAGAACTCACTATTAGACAAAAACTGCTGGGAAAATTGGAAAGTAGTATGGAAGAAATTAGGGCTTGATCCACACCTAACATCACATACCAAGATAAGATCTAAATGGGTTCATGATTTAGACATAAAAAGTGATGATATAAGCAAATTAGAGGAACATAGAATAGTTTATCTCTCAGATCTGTGGAGAAGGAAGGAATCTGTGTCCATAGAAGTACTGAAACTCTTAATTGAACACCAGATAGATAATTTTGATTATATTGATTATATTAAGTTAAAAAGTTTTTATACAAACAAAACTAATGCAGACAAGATTAGGAGGGAAGCAATAAATTGGGAAATCATATTTACATTTAAGAGTTCTGATAAAGGCCTCATTTCTAAAATATATAAAGAACTGACTCATATTTATAAGAATTCAAGCTACTCTCCAATCGATAAATGGCCAAAGATTATGAAGAAACAATTTTCAGATGATGAAATTAAAACTATTTCTAGTCATATGAAAAGGTGCTCCAAATCACTACTGATCAGAGAAATGCAAATTAAGACAACTCTGAGGTACCACTACACACCTGTCAGATTGGTTAAGATGACAGGAAAAGATAATGATGAATGTTGGAGGGAATGTCGGAAAACTGGGACACTGATACATTGTTGGTGGAACTGTGAATGGATCCAACCATTTTGGAGAGCAATTTGGAGCTACACTCAAAAAGTTATCAAACTGTGTATACCCTTTGACCCAGCAATGTTTCTACTGGGCCTATATCTTAGGGATCTTAAAGGAGGGAAAGGGACCCACATGTGCAACAATGTTTGTGGCAGCCCTCTTTGTAGTGGCAAGAAACTGGAAACTGAATGGATGCCCATCAACTGGAGAATGGCTGAATAAATCATGGTATATGAATATCATGGAATATTATTGTTCTGTAAGAAACGACCAGTAGGATGATTTCAGAGAGGCCTGGAGAGACTTGCATGAACTGATCTAAGTGAAATGAGTAGAACCAGGAGATCATTATACACAACAACAAGACTATATGATGATCAATTCTGAAGGACTTGGTTCTCTTCAATAATGAGATATTTCAAACCAGTTCCAATTGTTCAGTGATGAAGAAAGCCATCTACACCCAGAGAGAGATCCGTGAGACCTCAACACAGCATTTTCATGCTTTCTGTTGATGTTTGCTTGCATTTTGTTTTCCCTCTCAGGGTTTTTTTCTTGTAGATCCAATTTTCCTTGTACAGCAAGGTAATTGTATAACTATGTATACATATATTCGATTTGTCATGTATTTTAACATAATTAACATGTTTTAGACTACCTGCCATCTACGGGAGGGGATGGGGGGAAGGAGGAAAAAAACAGAAGGCTTTGCAAGGGTCAATGTTAAAAAATTACCCATGCATATAAATATATATATATATTTTTAATTAAAACTTTTTATTTGCAAAACATATGTATGGATGGTTCTTCAACATTAACCCTTACAGAGTTTTCTGTTACAAATTTTTCGCCCCTACTCCCCCCACCCCTGCCCTAGATGGCAGGAAATTCACTATATGTTAATTATGTTAAAATACTTGACAAATCGAATATATGTATACATATTTCCACACTTATCACTGTTGTGCAACAAAAATCGTATCTACAAGAAAAAAAAATCAGAGAAAGGAAACACAATGCAAGCAAATATCAAATATCAATGAAAATGTTATGTTGTGGTCCACATTTCATATCCCTCTCTCTGGGTGTATATGGCTTTCTTCACTGAACAACTGAAACTGGTTTGAAACATTTCATATTGTAGAGAGCCATGTCCATCAGAATTGATCATCACATAGTATTATTGTTGCTGTGTATAATGATCTCCTGGTTCTGCTCATTTCCCTCAGCATCAGTCCACCATGCATATGTTTTGCAAATAAAAAGCTTTAATAAAAAAAAGAAAAGTAAAGGAATAAAATTTCTTTAATATGCATAGAAGCACCAAAATAAACTAAGAGCTAATGTTAAATAAATAAATTAAAATAAGGTCAAAATGGGTACATGATTTGACATAAAGGGTGATACAACACAAGCAAATCAGGAGAGCAAAAAATAGTGAGATCCTTGGAGAAGAAAGGAATTTATGACCAAAGAAGAACTAGAGAACATTAGGAAACCCCAAAAGGACAACTTTGTGCAATGCACAAACAAAATCAACAGAAATAAGATTAAGAGAAATACAAAGCTGGGGAAAAATTTTAACAGCTAGTGTTTCTGAGAAAGTTCTCATTTCTAAAATACATAAAGAACTGTGTGAAATTTATAAGAATACAAGTCATTCTCCAACTGACAAATGGTCAAAGGACACTTTTCAGATGATGAAATCAAAGCCATCAATATCATGTGAAAAAATAATCAATATTGATTACAGAAACATAAATTAAAACAACTCTGAAACAGCACCTCACACCTCTCAGACTGACAAAGATAATAGGAAAAGGTAATGATAAATCTTGGAGAGGTTGTGGGAAAACTGGGACACTGATACATTGTTGGTGGAGTTATGAAATGACCCAACATTCTGGAGAGCAATCTGAAACTATGCTCAAAGGGCTGTAAAAATATGCATACCCTTTCAGCAGTGCCACTACTGGATCTGTATCCTAAGGAAATCATTGTGGTAGCAAAGAATTGGAAAATCAATTGAGGAATGGTTGAACAAGTTGTGGTATATGAAGGCAATGAAAAATTATTCTATAAAAAATGATGAACAAGCCAATTTTTAAAAGGCCTGGAAAGATTTACGTGAACTGATGCTGATCGAAACAAATAGAACCAGGAATACATTGTATACAGTAATAGCAAGAATGTGCAATGATCAATTATGAAAGACTTAGTTCTACTCAGTGGTTCAGTGATCCAACGCAAACTCAATAAATTTTGGATAGAAAATGTCATCTACATCTGGAAAGAGATCTATGGAGTTTGAATGTAAATCAACACCTGCTAGTTTACTTATTTTTTGTTTTTTTCTTCTTCACATGATTCATATGATACATATGAATGTATAATGAGAAAAAATGACAAAAAAATTTTTTTAGGTACAAAGTACAAGCTGGGAAAATTTTTTTTTTTTTTTTTATAGCCAGCATTTCTGATAAAGGCCTCATTTCTTTTTTTTTTAAGAGGTCCTTTACATGGCTTTCTTCAACAATGAGATGATTCAGTCCAGTTCCAATTGTTTAGTGATGAAGAGAGCCATCTACACCCAGAGAGAGGACTGTGGGAAGCAAGTGTGGTTTACAACATAACATTTTCACTCTTTTTGTTGTCTGCTTGCATTGTTTTTTGCTTCTCATTTTTTCTGGTTTGATTTAATTTTTCTTGTGCGGCAAGATAATTGTATAAATATGTATGCATTTATTGAATTTAACATATATTTCTTTTCTTTTTTTGCTTTTTGCTGAGGCAATTGGGGTTAAGTGACTTGCCCAGGGTCACACAGCTAGGAAGTCTGAGACTAGATTTGAACTCAGGTCCTTCTGACTTTAGGGCTGGTGCTCTATCTACTGCGCCATCTAGCTGCCCCCTTAACATATATTTCTACCATGTTTAACATACATTGGACTACTTGCCATCTAGGGGAGGGGCTGGGGGGAAGGAGGAGGAAAATTGGAACACAAGATTTTGCAAAGGCTAATGTTGAAGAATTATCCATGTATGTTTTGAAAAATAAAAAGCTTTAATAAAGGAAAAAAATAAAAATTTAAAAAGAAATAAAGAGGTCCCATAGTGTAACCTCCTTATTTCATTTTATTTTAAATAACAGCTTTTTATTATCAAAATATATGCAAAGATAGTTTTCAACAGTCATACTTACAAAACCTTGTGTTCCAGTTTTTTCTCCCTTCCTTCTCCTCACTTCCTCCCCTACAGTTAGCAATCCAATATATTTTAAACATGTACAATTCTTCTATAAATATTTCCACATTTATTGTGCTGCACAAGAAAAATCAGAAAGAAAAAAAAAAACCTCATTTCAAAAATATATAAAGAACTGTGTCAAATTTATAAGAATACAGGTCATTTCCCAAGTGATAAATGATCAAAGGATATGAACAATTTCTATAGTTATGAAAAAATGCCCTAAATCACTATTGATTAAAGAAATGCAAATTAAAACAACTCTGAGGTACCACCTCACACCTCTCTGACTGACTAAGATGACAGGAGAAGAAAATGATAAATGTTGGAGGGGATATGGGAAAATACGAATGCATTGTTGGTAGATTGTGAAATGATTCAACCATTCTGGAAAGCAATTTGATACTATACCTACAGGGCACGTATATATAAATAACTATACCAATTGTGCACACTCTGATCCAGTAGTGCCACTACTAGTATTCCAAGGAAATCTTAAAGGATCCACAAGTGCAAAAATGTTTGTAGCAGCTCTTTTTGTTATGTAAAGGAAATGGAAATTGAGTGGATATCCATCAACTGGGGAATAACTAAATAAATTATGGTATATGAATGGAATATCATTGTACACAGAAACAGCAGTATTGTGCAAAGATCACTGGTTCTTCTCAGTAGTTCAGTAATCCAAGGCAATCCCAATAAACTTTGGACAAAAAAGGCCATGTGCATCCAGAGAATTATGGAGAATGAATGTAAATCAATACAGGTTCACTTTTTTTTTTCCTTTTTCTTTTTTTTTCCTCTTGGGGTTCCCCCTCCCCTTTTTAATTTTTCTCTCATGATTCATAAAGAAATGTGCATTTAAAAATTTCACATATTCTTTTTTTTTCTACTTGCCACATGAAAATGCTCCTTTTTGATATTTAAGCTCAGATTTTTTTTTTTTTAAATTTCAGGAGTATAACAAAGTGGTAAACTTTATTAATCAACTTAAGTGACAAAGTTTCCTCATCAATAAAATAGAAATGATAAGCTTATAAAATACATCAATTTGAACTATAGTATAGGCCACATAGGTCTACTATAGAACTTAAAATTTGAGAAAGAAAAAAACTTAAAAGTTCTTTTCAGTGTAAAAAACAACCCCTTAGAATTCAAGATCATACTATTCTTTCCAAATTCTACAGCAATATACTTATTTTTAATAGAAACCAGATATTCATGTAAATACCATAGAATCAGCTGCCTCATTACTGAGATCAAACTAGAACAGATAAAAGCAAGGGAATCAATTTAATGATAAGTTTTTTTTCAAACTTAAAATTATAATTTTAACTTAAAACAACTGGAGCCTCCTCCCTAGTTGCCAGGAAAATAGCTGTAGTTGAAATTTAGAAGCCCATTTGAGGCACTCTTCACCACAACTAAAGCAGCTGCTCCCAAAGCCACTGTCATCATCAAGAAATTAAGACAACATAGCAAATGCTTTGTTTTGTTTTTCTTAGCTTATTTTTTATTAATTTTTTTAAATCAAAACTTTTTATTTTCAAAATATATGCTTGGATAATTTTCAACATTCTTCTTTGCAAAACCTTGTGCTCCAAATTTTTTTTTCCCTTTCCCCCTATCCCACCCCAGATGGCAAGTAATCCAATGTTAAACATGTGCAATTCTTCTATACCTGTTTCCACAATTATCATGGTACACAGAAAAATCAGATTAAAAAAGGAAAAAATGAGAAAGAAAACAAAACGCAAGTGAACAACAATAAAAAAGCTGAAAATATTATGTTGTGATCCACACTCAGTTCCCATAGTCCTCTCTCTGGGTGCAGAGGGCTCTCTTCACCACAAGATCATTAGAACTGGGCTCAATCAACTCACTGTTACCATGTCCATCAGAATTGATCATCACATAATCATCTTGTTATTGTGTACATGGTTCTCTTCACTTAGCATCCGTTCATATAAGTCCCTCCCCATCTCTGAAATCATCCTGCTGATCATTCTTTCTTTTTTTTTTTGCCCTGAGCTAACTGGGGTTAAGTGACTTGCCCAGGGTCACTTAGCTAGGAAGCGTTAAGTGTCTGAGGTTAGATTTTAACTCAGGTCCTCCTGACTTCAGGACTGGGGCTCCATCCACTGCGCCACCTAGCTGCCCCACTGCTGGTCATTTCTCACAGAACAATAGTATTCCATGACATTCATATACAATAGTTTATTCAGCCATTCTCCAACTGACAAGCATCCATTCAGTTTCCAGTTTCTAGCCACTACAAAAAGGGCTCCCACAAACATTTTTGCACATGTGAGTCCTTTTCCCTCTTTTATGATCTCTTTGGGATACAGACCCAGTAGAGATGCTGCTGGATTAAAGGATATGCACAGTTTTACAGTCCTTTGAGCACAGCTTCAAATTGCTCTGAAGAATAGTTGGATCGGTTCACAGTTCCACCAACAATGTATCAGTGTCCCAGTTTTTCCATATCACCTCCAACATTCATTATTATCTTTTCCTGTCATCTTAACCAATCTGACAGGTGTGTACTGGTACCTCAGAGTTGTCTTAATTTTCATTTTTCTGCTCAATAATGGTTTAGAGCATTTTTTCATATGACTAGTTTTAATTTCTTCATCTGAAAATTATTCATATCCTTTGATCATTTGTCAATTAGAGAATGGCTTGAATTCTTATAAATTTGATTCAATTCTCTATATATTTTAGAAATGAGGCCTTTAGTAGAACCCTTGGATGTAAAAATTTCCCCCCAGTTTACAGCTTTCCTTCTAATCTTGCCTGCATTGATTATGTCTGTACAAAACCTTTTTAACTTAATATAATCAAAATTATCCATTTTGCATTCTATATGTAGTCTAGTTCTTCTTTGACTACAAATTCCTTCCTTCTCCACAGATTTACAAGGTAGACTATCCTTTGTTCTTCTAATTTGCTTATAATATTACTATAACTAAATCATGAACTCATTTTGTCTCATCTTGCTATAGGGTATTAAGTATAGGTCAATGCTTAGTTTCTGCCACACTAATTTCCAATTTTCCCAACAATTTTTATCAAATAGTGAGTTCTTATCCCAAAAGCTGGGGTCTTTGAGTTTATCAAACACTAGATTACTAGTCGTTGACTATTGTGTCTTATGTACCAAATCTATTCTACTAATCAACTATACTATTTCTTAGCCAGTACCAAATGGTTTTGATGACTGCTGCTTTATAAAATAATTTTAGGTCTGGTACAGCTAGGACACCTTCATTCACAAGAAATGTTTTAAAGACAATGGAAGACAATTCTCTCACCACCACCCCGCCACCCCTGATGGAACGCTAGTTGTTGTCCCAGCCTCAATACCCTGGATGTAATAAGGACTCTCTGCCCCCCGATCTTTGTGGAGTGTGAGCCACCTGGCCTGGGGAAATTCCTAAAAATGATCCCCACCCACTTGAATCTCCCAGCTATGAAAAAAGATACCTGATTCCCACGGGAAACTCCCACTTCCCAATTGATCTGGAAAACAATCACCATCCTTTATTGATTTGAAAATTAGCCACAAACCACAAAAGGCTAATAAAAACCAAGATTCCGTACCCAAACCTTTGCCAATTCCTAATCAGAAACTGGCCCACTGAGTGGTTTCTCAGTGTAAATAAACCCATCTTTGCCCCAAAACCTACCTTTGCTATCTTTCTGGAAATTAGGAAGCAGCCCACCGAGGAAATGGTTTCTCAGTGAAGATAAACTCCCCCTCTCCCCCAAAAAACCTTGCTTGGAGATCAGGACTAGAAATTCTTTTGCAAAACCTTGTGACACCAGCCTGGGGACCCCATCGCTGTTAAAGTATCTCTCATTCCTCAACAGTTGACTCTACAAAAGGACCTTTTACCTTTTTCTGTGTATATCTACCTTGTCTCAGCCCCAATATCCTGTCCACTACAATAAAATGACTTTTTCCATGCATATTCTGAGATTTATTTAATCACAGAGATTTTCCCCATGCCCAACTTATCTGAAATCACCCAATTTCCCTGTTTTTTCCAATTCTCCTGTTCTTTCTTACTCTCTGTTCTCTATATCAATTCCTCTCCTTATGCTGGGCTGGGTTGCCTGTCTTCCTTGAGGAGGAAGCCTTAGGAGAGTAAGGGAATCACCCCTTACTCCAAGTAAATGCCCAAATAAATGCCCTTGCTTGATTGGAAATGGTTTGGGCCTGAATTCTTTCACAGATGACACTCCAACACTCATCCCAATACAACACCCCCACTTGCTACCTCTCAAAAGTATGCTCTCTTCTCTTGCGACTTACACTCCAACTATCTTTCTTCCCAGGACAAGCCAGTAGTACACCAGGTTAAGGAGAAAAAAAAAAAAAAAAAAGACTCCCCATATATTGGGTAGATTGTTGATAGAAGATTTTTCAATAAACATAAATGAAAATTAAACAAAATGAGAGTCTGGAAGAGTTATGATATGAATGATGGAAAAAAATACAATTATGTATCAATAAACTAAACTAAAATACCTAATTTTTTAAAGAAACTAATTAATGATTTTATTATACATCCTATGTCAAGATGATACGACCAATGAGATATAAAGAAATATTATATCTTTTAAATCAGTCTAATATAATAAAAAAGACAAAAACACATAAAGTACCACATAAGTCTAAATAAAAAAAGTATGAAGTACTAAAATTTGGAGGAGAGAAAAAATCATTTCCATCATGGAAAAGCAAACTTATTCCATTCTAATAGTTTCCTTCTTTCCCCAATTAAACATAATTATGGTGAGGCCTTTAACTTCACCATCTTTCAGGAACTGTGTCACCTCCGGAATCTACTCATCTTCATTATACATGTAAAAATTTCATGTTTCTTGGTGTTTGTCAAATTTAAAATTCAGGGTTATTGGGGGAGAAAATTTGAAATGTTTTTTAAAAGAAGTATGCCAGTCATGTCTTAAGTAAAGGAATTTGCTTCATTAGTACCAATGTAATGTCAAAGGGTCTACAGAAGGGGACCCAAAGCTACGGACAAGAGTTACCCAGAATGAGAAGGTGGTGATGGGTGGCAATCTTCAAACCAGATGGTATATACCACTAATTAGCTCCAATAAAGGACACTCGTTTGTGTATTTGAATAAATGTACTTTATAATGGAAATAAGTAAGTTGAATGTGCACTCATTTACTAAAAATGGGAAAGACCCGAAAGAGGTAAAATCATTTTTCAATGTCACACCAGAATCAAGAATATCAATAAATAGCAGAGAGAACAAGAAGTCAGGATTAGGAGATCCAAAGCCAAACAAATAAAAAATGCAATTCAGGGGTCATGTATAACAGGAAGCATCTGGAAAATAAAAGTTGAACCAGAACCAGAAGTCAGAAACTAAATAAGCAATAAAAATCCACACAGGAGTCAAAATGGAATGGAAATCAAAGCAGGGCAGAAAATAAAAATGACATCTTGAAACTCAATCAATCCCTTTTCATATGTGAGCCTTTTATATGTTTTTCACTGGGATAAAAAGCAGTCCTAGAATATCAGCAGTAAAGTTCTATAGGTGAAAACCTGAGTCACATTAGGGAAATAATACGTGGATTACAATGATGATGGTGAAGATTTACAAGGTCAGAGAAAGGGAAGATTCTGATAATCAATGATATCATGCCTATTTTTTCTTCCAAGGGCTGGAGAAATTGGGACAAGATAAAGTAACAAATATAATAGAAATTGTTTGATTTAATGAAAAAGGTCATATTTTCTTTTAAGGTAGTAAAGGCCCTCTGGTGGGCTAAGAGCCTAGTTAATCAATGAAACTAATAGTGAATTGATTAGCTTAATGTAGCAAACTAGATGGTAACTGCCACTGGCTAATCTATTCTAAGATTTGGGTATAGCATACTCATATAAATGGGTAATATTATTTACTCAACTTTACATCCCTTGAAATTACATTCAAGAAATTCTTCATGCAATTACTTTTTCCTATCCATTCTTCATAGCTACACAGAGCAACAAAGTCAAGTATTAGCTTTCAGAGACATTCTGTTCTCTGCCCAAAAACCTGATTACTATTCTGGAAGCACAGCATGGTTCTACATAATAGCTGAGACACACCGGGAAGAAATAACTTTAAAAATAAACGAGGTCTATAGAATGCCATGGTAGTTCCTTTAAAAGACAGAGTCATTATTGCAGGAAATAGTAATTCATGCCATGGAACACAATAGTGGCTAAGTTCATTAAAAATAATAGTTAGGCAATAGCTTCTTTCTGATAGTTATCTTACTGTACTATTATTAATTTTATACATATGATTCAAGATGTTTAGGTGACTGTGGTGCCAAAATTTTCCTGACCTTTCATATTATTTCTATTACAACCTTTCCATTCAACAATTAAAGACTAACCATTTTACCAAGATATGATGCCCTCAATTTCATACTATAAAAAACACCCCAAAATCTGATATATGTAGCACTGACAAGCATGGACCATAAAAGTGAGACTAGAGAACAGACATTTGGCAACTGATTTTGGTCGCATGCCAGTACGAGGGAAACACCTGCCTGTACCCTGACAATGACTGTAGCCACAGCTTGATACAAAAGTCCCTCCAATTTTGGTCCTGCAGCAAGAATGAAAAAGGAAGATTTTATTATTCATATTTCTAAATTACTTCATGTTTGTTCAACAAATTATAGAGTTCTAAAAGTATAAAGTGTTAGGAGAGAAAGAAAAGCTTAAAGGTGTGATAGCAGTGACATGCAGACAAGTGACGTGTCTAGAGATTGATGTGTCATGCACTGACAAATATATAAGTAGCAGAAGCTGCTGGCTCCTTCTATAGAGTAAGAAACTGAGCTTGTTGACATGATGGGATAGAAAACACAGGAATACGATGATCAATTCTGATGGACATGGTTCTCTTCAGCAATGATGTGATTCAAACTAGTTCCTATTGTTCAGCGATGAAGATAGTCATATACATCCAGAGAGGCCTGAGGGAACTGAGTGTGGACCACAACACAGCATTTTAATGCTTTCTGTGAATATTTGCTTGCATTTTGTTTTCCTTCTTAGGTTGTTTTTTTTTTCCTCTTTTTCTAGATCTGATGTTTCTTGTGCAGTAAGATAACTGTATAGATATGTATACATATATTAGATTTGTCATATAATTTAACATATTTAGCATGTATTAGATTACCTGTGATCTAGAGGTGGGGGGTAGGGGGTGGGGGGAAGGAGGGGAAAAGCTTGGAACAAAAAAAAAAAAGTTTTGCAAAGGTCAATGCAGAAAAATCACTCATATGTTTTGTAAATAAAAAGCTTTTAATAATTTTTTTAAAAAAAGAAAGAAAACACAGGAATATATAACTATTAATTCCCTCAGCCTAAGAAATTTGTGATTAATTCCATTGAGAAAGAAGGAACTGTTTTAGCCAATCTAGCAGTGGGCAACTGTTGGTCCATCTCAGAGACTGACAAGGCACCAGATTATATAAAGTACTCAACAAAAAGTTCTACCATTCAAACTGTTTTAGAAGCTAGAGAACTGTTCAGGAGAACTGAGTCAAATAAGACAACCAAGTCATGAATAACTGGACATAAGTTGTAGGCATGGATTTTCTCTTTCCTTTCCTAGTTCAGACATTAAATTATCACCTAATTACTCAATTGAAGAGGCCTTTGCCATCAAATACAAAGATTGAAAGATATATTAGAAGACAGTCAAGTCTCCACATTTTTTGACTCATAGAGCTCAAATAGCCTTTTTTTTTTTTTTGCTTTTTGCCGAGGCAGTTGGGGTTAAGTGACTTGCCCAGGGCCACACAGCTAGGGAATGTTGTGTCTGAGACCAGATATGAACTCAGGTCCTCCTGACTTCAGGGCTGGTGCTCTATCCACTGCGCCATCTAGCTGCCCCTCAAATAGCCTTTCAATAAGCTATTAATTTAATATGCTACAATTCATCAAAGATCAGATTTAACTGCTGCAAGTATTCTCTCTAAAGACAGAGATCACAACCAAGCCATGCATGTTCATATTTTGTAACTCTTTTCTTTGCCCTTCCATAAATTCTACTGGCTTCCTTCCTCTCTGTTTGGCAATTGTATAAAAAGCAATAGAGTACATGGGCTATCCATTAAATATCCTTCTGTCTTACTTTATAAATATCCTACATTTATTTCTCTGATCACATTCTTTACGCTAGTTCTTCATAATTTCACATTTATAACACGCTGCCTTCTGCTTATATGCATTTGTTCCTCTTTTTGATGATCAACTTAAATTTTTTTAAAGATTGTAGATTTGCCATAATTCAAAAGCTAAGCAACAACACTGGAAAAGATAGACCCCTTTTTCAAAGAAAATCTTGGGTTCATCAAAAGGAAAAAAAAAACCACACACGTTTTTCCCCAAAACTGCCACTTGGGAATGAATATTGAAGCCCAACTCATTCTAGGCTCAGTTTACTGGCCCATGTGTGTGAAGTCTGATAAAACTTTATATAATGATGGACAAAGTATTTGGTCATGTGTCTACAAAAAGACCTTTCTAAACTTCTAAAGAGCCGATGAGAATTTTGAAGTTTCACAATACTTTACACTACTATTTATACAGTCCAAGTGAACAACATGATTAATAAACGCAGTTTATTTTCTACCATCATATTCCCTTTAATACCTAGTGAGAGGGGCAGCTAGGAGGGGCAGTGGATAGAGCACCAGCCCCGAAGTCAGGAGGACCTGAGTTCAAATTCGGCTCAGACACTTAACACTTCCTAGCTGTGTGACCCTGGGCAAGTCACTTAACTCCAACTGCCTTAGGAAAAAGACAAAAACAAAAAACAAAAACCTAGTGAGAGTCTTTCCAGGTGTTTCCAATTTCATTTTGTCCTGTCTCTTCCCTTTCTTTTTTTCTCTCTCCCTTAGCTGCCACAATATGCACTTAAGTCTATATTAAATTGAGACAACTCTGAGGTACCACTACACACCTGTCAGATTGGCTAAGATGACAGGAAAAGATAATGACGAATGTCGGAGGGGATGTGGGAAAACTGGGACACTGATACATTGTTGGTGGAACTGTGAACAGACCCAACCATTCTGGAGAGCAATTTGGAGCTATGCTCAAAAAGTTATCAAACTGTTCATACCCTTTGACCCAGCAGTGTTTCTGTTGGGCTTATGGCCCAAAGAGATCTTAAAGGAAGGAAAGGGATCCACATGTTTAAGAATGTGGCAGCCCTTTTTGCAGTGGCCAGAAACTGGAAACTGAATGGATGCCCATCAATTGGAGAGTGGTTGAATAAATTATGGTATATGAATGTCATGGAATATTATTGTTCTGTAAGAAACGACCAGCAGGATGATTTCAGAGAGGCCTGGAGAAACTTACATGAACTGATGTTGAGGGAAATGAGCAGAACCAGGAAATCATTGTACGCGGCAACAACAAGACTATATGATGATCAATTCTGATGGACGAGGCTCTCTTCAACAATGAAATGTTTCAAACCACTTCCAATTGTTCAGTGAAGAAAGCCATATACACCTAGAGAGAGGGATATGAATGTGGACCACAACATAACATTTTCATGTTCTCTATTGATGTTTGCTTGCATTATGTTTCCCTTCTCAGATTTTTTTTTCTTGTAGATCCT
>JAJPUD010000095.1:733572-765212 GCA_023553655.1 Myrmecobius fasciatus | reverse complement strand
ATACACCTAGAGAGAGGGATATGAATGTGGACCACAACATAACATTTTCATGTTCTCTATTGATGTTTGCTTGCATTATGTTTCCCTTCTCAGATTTTTTTTTCTTGTAGATCCGACTTTTCTTGCACAGCAAGATAACTGTAAAAATATGTATATACATATTCGATTTGTCAAGTATTTTAACATAATTAACATGCATTAGACTACCTGCCATCTAGGGGAGAGGTGGGGACTAGGGAGAAAAAGTTTGTAACAGAAAGCTTTGCAAAAGTCAATGTTGAAAAATTACCCATACATATGTTTTGCAAATAAAACGCTTTAATAAAAATAAATAAATAAGTGAAATCCCATCTTCTACAGGAAAAAAAGAAAGTATTCAGCAAATAGTGGCAATTGACTTCCATTCTAAATACCTAACTTATAATATGACAGACAATAACTTAGTTTTAGGTGAAGGAGGGGAGGTAGAGAGGAAAAAAGACTTAAAAAAAATACATAACATAATCATGTGCAGCAGCAGAGATTTTTACCTCAAATCATTTATTTTGGAAATTAAACTTTAACTGAGAGGGTTTACAGAGCAGCATAAAAACCCACAGGTGAAAAATCACTAAAAAGAAACCATCTCAAGTGCCTGTGAATAGAGGAAGTAAGCACTCAGAAATGTAAGACTAAGTGACAGAATAGACAGATCTACTTTCATCATAGTAATGCTAAGTCAGATCAATATACCCCAATCTCCACTGCATTAAGAAGCAATCCCTAAAACAGAAAGAAGTCATATACAGAAGGAACATTTACTATAAAAGTTTCTATATAGAAAAGCTATGTAAAATTTCACTCATTCCTTAATTACTTAACCAACAAAATAATGTTTAATCACCTGCCTTTTTAGAAATTAAAGTTGAGATGTATTAGGAATGGAGAAGTGTTAAAAGGAGCCAAAAAGAAAGAATGGCCAACAGAACAATTAAAAGCATATATAGCCATAGCAAAAATCAGGACATTTTATATTTTGAAAAAACAAAACAAAACAAAACAAAAACAAACAAACAACAAAAAAAAAAAAATCCCTTCAAAAAACAACACAAACTTCAGTAATATAGCAAAAGAAATCAGAACAGACTTTGAATTTCATCTCCTGGTTATTACCTTGGAGGAATGAACAACTAACAAATAAGCAGAAATAGCAGAGAATTAAACTAAGAACCCCTATCCTGGTTGTCACCACCACCACCTGTAAGGAAGGAGAAAAAAAAACAAACAAGGAAGGGAGGAAGTGTGGGAGAGAGGAAGGAAGGGAGGGAGGAAGAAAAGGAGAGGGGGAAAAAAGGGAGGAAGGAAGGGAGGAAGGGAGAAAGCCTTTTCCTTCTGAGATTATAGACTCCTACATCCTTCTCTACCATTCTTTCTAGCATCCCTTTTGCCAAACACCCTGCTGTGTGTATAACCCAAGCAATATGGTTCTTAAATCTCTATTCAATGCCTGTCCGAGAATACAGATATACAAAAGAGTTTTAACAATATATAATATTAAAAAGATATCAAATACATACAAATCACATCTGTGGTTTTACATTATTCAGGATATATGTGGCTTGGTTTTGTTTCTTAAAAGAGTGGACTGATTTTTTTTTCCCCCTTAGATTTATTTTGTAGAAAAAGTGGTTATCAGAAAGAAAGGTCATAGGAACCAAGAAACCACTCAAACCATTTAACTGAGGGATTCAAATTGAGAAAGACATAAGCACAAGTCATTCTACTTTATTCACCTAACACATATTGTGCTATTACTACCATCTCAGTAGCAAAAGACAAAGGATCTTGGAATTTTTTTTCTCCTGAGATATCTTGAGCCTCGAGATGGCAGTAAGTTCTCCTATTTTAATCAGATTTTCATTAAGGACACCCAGAAAATGCATAAATGTTTTTTAGGTCACAGCTAGTCCTACCTACCCACTTACTGTGAAGTTCTGGCATTGCACAAAGCACAAAGCAAAAAGCTCTCAGTGAGTCAGCTTGCCAAAACATGATGTAAATTCATGGGGGAAAGTGGAGGTGGAAGGGGCAGTACCAGGGGAAAGGGAGGGAGAAACATCACTTTCCACTATAAATTTAGAGAGGTTAAAAGAGTCTCATAGAGTAAAGTCAGCCTAAACTTTAATTCTTAATTTCTTCCCAGCAGATAAATAAAAAAGGAAGGTCTTAACTTCCATAGAAAAGAATTCTGGCCCCAACCCAAGTGAATGGATGGCTTGCTGCCACCAAAGGCTCAAGTCTGTTAGTTTCCTTTCTACATTCTCACCCTCGGTATTTCTAACTGTGATGGAAGATTGCATTCCTCCTCTTCCAGACAGAGGAAGAATACAAGGTAAATTTTAATGGGTTCTTTTCATTTTTATATCAGTTTTTTTCTGCTACTAAGATCTTGCTGAGCTAGCACCCTAGTAAAATTGAGTAGTTAATAAAGGAAAATTAACAACAAAAAAATAAAGATAACAAATTTGGAAAAGAAGGAAGCAAAGAGAAAGTCTACCTACCAATACTTCAACACATAACACCAACAAATTAGGACTAATTCCTGTTCATTTAAATAGGTCAGAAGACACTCTAAGCTTTAAGCATATAATACACTCTAGACTGACTTATTTTTGCTAGGCTTATAGGGAAGGTGAAATAAATACACATCAAGAAGTCTTACTCCCCCCCACCTCCCCACCTCTCACCCCTAACTCCAACTGTACAAGCAGCCCTGAGGAGAGAAAATCACAGAAATGATGAAAACTAGGAGAGATTAAATTTCCCAGGCAAGCCAGGGACAATTAAAACTATGTTATTTTCCAATGATAATAATTCCAACTTGTCTGAACACAAACAAATAACATTCTTAATTACTTTCTATGCTTATGGGGGGGTGGAAGGATAAAGAAAGAAAAAGGAAGCAGACATGGAAAGAGAAATTAGGGTACTGATGTCTAGTGAACAGAGAACTTTTTTTTTTTTTTTAAAGCAAACTCTTTGTTCAAGGAATTAAAAACTTTTAAGACTTCTTGGGTTATTTTTTTCCGGGCCACAACTTCCAACATCCCTAAATAAGTGATTCCCCTTTAGCTAAGAATGGCAGACATCTCTAAATAGGGTCAAACAACCTGCCAACATTGACAGAAGCTTATCGTGTAGAATGCAAGGAAGACAAAGAAATATGACATATGACTATTACTTTCAAGAAGCTTAATAATCTAGCTAGATTTCATTAAAAAGACCTATTTGTACAAAAAAAAATTCAGAGGCCTTATTTGTAACTAAAAAATAAAAAACATACCTGAAACAACCTATTTTAAAAACAAAACAAAAACAAAAAACTTGTTCAATGGTCTCTAAACATCAGTATCTGAGGCCAATTGTCTTAATTCCAAATGGCACACACACCATACACCTTACCCCCCCAACTCTTTTCTGGAAATTTTCACAGCCTTTACTTGTGCATGGAACATAGAGCAAAAGAATTTTTATTATTATATGGTAATCAGTTTGGTTTTACTTTGTTATATACTAGGGATTTATGCAAGATTGTATTCTCAACTCTTGTCTTTCTTGATAGCTATTTTGTTTTCGATTAAAAAAAAAATTCTTGAGACAGAGACTGTTGAGGTCCTTGGTTGCTAGGTGGGACAGCAAAGAAAGCCTAGAGATTATAATATTCCCTGGAGCAAGCAGGCAAAGGCAAAGATAGGAGTAGCTCTGCCTTACAATCCTACTCTCAGTGGAGGTCTATGGATGCCTATACCATCTTTGCTGAATGCCTTTTAGGAATTAGTCTGCCACATTGCTTTGCCCTATGGTGTCTGTCTTCTTACCTCCCTTCCCCCACGCCGCATGCTAAACTCTTAAGTTACTAACTCTTTTAAGTTACTAAATCCCTTGTAGGGTTAGCCTACCAGTTAATAGTATAACCCCCTTTCCCTACTAACACCCTTTTAGGGTTAGTCCGCTAAGCTCTTTAGACTGCAAGCCAATAGCACATTTTCTTTCTCCCTGTTAAGTATGAGTTCCATAAAAATTTACCCCTTTCTTTGGGGCAGCAAATATGAAACAGTGAATTGAGCACCAGTCCTGGAGTCAGCAGGACCCAAGTTCGAATCCAGACTCAAGACACTTACTAGCTGTGTGATCCTGGGCAATTATGTCACTTATGCCCAATTGCCTTGTCAAAAAAAAAAAAAATCCTTTTCCTTGCTAACTATAATATTCTTTCTATTGCTCTCCTGAATCCATTTCATATTTACTATGCCTGGTGTCTATTTATCCTCTTCATTTTGTCTGTAATCTCTTCTTGTAAATAAAGGTACCTTCTGGCAAAGGAAATGCCACTGTGAATTCTTCACATGTATCTTGAACCTCAAATTTCGAACTAGGAATTGCTACCCTGACCCCATCACCTAGTGTACTCCAAATTTTAAGTTTCATATTTGATGATCTGGCTGAAACAGAACGGTTTAATATGAGAGAAGTTTGGAGGGTTGTCCCCCCACTTACATTTTACATGTGTAACTAATTGTTAGGACATATTTGTTTGTTTAAAATAAGATAAAAAGAATATTTATGTGCATAAGTTGGCTGTTTTAGTTAAATAAAATCATTTATGTCTCTCATTTGGTGATGGTTGCTATTTTTATGCACTGTGAAAACATTCCCCAAATATCCATGTCTTGCAAAAAGATGGTTTACTTTCTTATATGCCTTTTCAAGTAATGATTCCAATTAGCTTTGGTTAGTAAAATTAACCATATAATCATTCAGTTTTCTGGAGAAACTTCAAAAATAATCTGGAAAAAAGCAACACAAATAATTAAAATGTAACATAAATGTAAACCTTCTAAAAAATGAAGCCTATAACATTGTAAAGAAAAAGGAAAACAACTTTCAAAGGCTTCAAAACTGGCCAATACAAAGAATAACGACAAACTCCAAAAGGCTGATGATGATACTTCCTACCTCTTTGAGAAGGAGGTAATGGAATAGAGGTGTACTACATTTTGAGACACAGCAAATGTGTGGTTCTGTTTTGCATGACTATACTTATTGCTGGAGTACAGTTGGTTATAAAAGTAGTAAAAGTGATGGGAGAAAAAAGAAAGCTACAAGAAAACATACAGAAGAAGAAAATTCACAAAGAGCAAACAAGAAAAAATTGTAATTCTTATGTCAAATTTATTATGTGCTCCACCAATGATAAGTTTGGAAATATGTATACATATATTCGATTTGCCAATATTTTAACATAATTAACATGTAGTGGATATCCTGCCATCTAGGGGAGGGGTGGGGAGTTGGGGGGAAAAATTTGTAACGGAAAGCTATGTAAGGGTTATTGTTGAAGAATTACCCACACATATGTTATGCAAATAAAATAAAAAATTAAAAAAAATTTATTATGTGCTCTTTAAAAAAATACTACATAACAGAGATTCAGTTTCATACATAACTCTGCGGAAAGAACTGTATTTGTTGATATGTCAGTTTTGTTTTGTTTTTTTAAAAGAAGGAAGAATTCTGCCAGTTTTCTCCCAAGAAGCAATACAAACATCACAGAGGGCATAATCACACAGAACAAGGATGTTGCCTTTCAATTCTGTTAATACAATAAGATCCCTCTAGAACAATGGTTTCAGGAAAAAGAAATAACATCTGAAAATGGTCAAATTGATTTGAGTGACTTCTATAACTCTCCTTACATCTTCAGGGACAACCATCTGACACAAAGCATATGCAAATTTGTTATTAACAGTTAATAACCCAGTTTTCTACATTATCTGAATATCTACATAACTTACAGCACCATCTATAGTAGATAGATCTCTATAAGATGAGGAGGAAATGGTTTTCATACATAATGCATTTTTGTTACACTATTTTTTAAGAACTTGTGTTATTTTGTAAAAGAAAAAATAGAATCTGCCCTTTTATAATTTTGTATTATTCATCATCAGATTCTCACACAAAGCATGCAATAGTTTTTTCGTTAACCACAGTGACACCTAGAGGTAAAATTCCTTCAAGGAAAAGAACCAAGGCAATGTTTCTGTTATAGGTACACACTAATTTCACAAATTACATCATAGTATTTAGAGGTGGAAGGGACCTAAAATATTCTAGTTAAAACAGTTTTAGTCCATTATTTCCCCTGAAAAAAAGAAATGCTAGAATCACACTGAAACAATTAAAAAAACACGACTGATTATGCCCCCATTGATAGCTTTTCAAAGAAAATGAAAAAAAAAAGATGCAAAAAAAAAAAAAAGGAAAAAAAAAGAAAAAAAAAGAAAGAAAAGAAACAAGGAACTCAATTACTCTGTTCAATAAACAAGAATATCAACTGCTCAGGCTGGCTCAAAATCAGAAAAACTATTACCATATTTGACCATATCAATAACAGAACCAACAAAAAATCATGATAATCTCAATAGATGCAGAAAAAGGTTCTGACAAAATAAAGCACCCATTCCTATTAAAAACACCGGAGAGCACAGGGATAAAGGGAGCTTTCCTTAAAATAATAAGCAGTATCTAAAACTAAAAGTGAGCATTATTTGTAATGGAAAGAAGCTGGGCACATTCCAGTAGGATCAGAGGTGAAACAAGGATGCTCATTTTCAACAACTATTATTCAACATTGTACTAAAAATGCTGGCTCTAGCAATAAGAAAAGAAAAAGAAATTAAAGGAATTAGAATAGGCAATGAGGGGGAAAAAAAATACTTAAAGAGAATCCTAGAAAATCATCCAAAAACTTATTGGAAACAATTTACAGCTTTAGCAAAGTCACAGGATATAAAAAAAACCCACACACATCATCCATTTCTATATGTCACTGACAAAGCCCATTAGCAAAGAGACAAGAAAAATTCCTTTTAAAATAACTGCAGGCAAAATAAAATTCTTGGGGGTCTACCTGCCAAGACAAATCCAAGAATTATAGGAACGCAATTACAAAATACTTCTCACACAAATAAAGTCAGATCTAAACAAATGGAAAAATACCAATTGCTCATGGGTAGTCAAACTAATATAATAAAAATAATAATTATTCCTACATTAATCTACTTTTTCAGTGCCATACTAATCAAACTACTAAAAATTATTTTATAGAACTAGAAAAAATAATAAAATTCACCTGGGAGAACAAAAGGTCAAGAATATCAAGGGAATTAATGAAAAAAAAATACAAAGGACAGTGGCTTAACAGTACCAAACTTAAAACTATATTATAAAACAGCAGTCATCAAAACCATTTGGCACTGGCTAAGAAATAAGAGCGGTAGATCAGTGGAAAAGATTAGATAAACATGACACAATAATCAAGAGCCATAGGAACCTAGTATTTGGTAAGCCCCCAAACTTCAGCTTCTAGAATAAGAACTTATTATTTCACAAAAATTGCTGGGAAAACTGGAAAATGATATTGTCAGAAACTCATCACAGAACTACATCTCACACTCCATACTAAAATAAGGTTAAAATGGGTATATGATTTAGGCTTAAAGGATGATACTATAAACAAATCAGGAAAGTAAGGAATAATTTACCTATCAGATCTTTGGAGAAGGGAAGAATTAATGACCAAAGAAGAACTAGAGAACATAATGAAAGGCAAAATGGACAATTTCGATTATGTTAAATTAAAAATTTTTTGCAAAAACAAAACCAACAGATTAAAAGGGAAGAACAAAGCTGGGGGAAAAAAATCTTTATAGTCAGTGTTTCTGATAAAGGTGTCATTTCTAAAATATATAAAGAATTGTCAAATGTATAAGAATATAAGTCATTCCCCAATTGATAAATGGTCAAAGGATATGAACAAATAATTTTTAGATGATGAAATTAAAGCCATTTATAGTTATATGAAAAAGTGCTCTAAATCACTATTGTTTAGAGAAATGCAAATTAAAACAACTCTGAGGTACCACCTCATACTTCTCAGATTGGCTAAGACGGCAAGAAAACAAGATAAAAGCTAGAGGGGATGTGGGAAAACTGGAACACTAATGCATCGTTAGTGGAATTGTGAAATGATCCAACCATTGTAGAGAGCAATGCCCAAAAGCCTATAAAACTGCCATTACTGGGTCTGTATCCCAAGGAAATTTTGCCAAAGGGTAAAGGACCCACATGTACAAAAATGTTTACAGCAGCTCTTTTTGTGATAGCAAAGAATTGGAAAATGAACAGATTTCCATCAATTGGGGAGTAGTTGAACAAGTTGTGGTAATATGAAGATAATGGAATATTATTGTTCTATAAAAAAAGATGAACAAACTGATTTTTAAAAAGTCTGAAAAGATTTACATGAACTGATGCTGAGTGAAACAAGCAGAACCAGGAATACATTGCACACAATAACAGCAAGAATGTGCTATGATCAACTATGAAAAACTTGGTTCTTCTCAGTGGTTCAGTGATTTAAGGCAGTCTCAATAGACTTTGGGCAGAAAATGCCATCTGCATCCAGAAAAAGAACTAAAGAGACTGAATGTAAATCAATACATGCTATGTTCACTTTTTTTTCAGAGGCCAACTTTTCCACCTAAGCAACTAATAATGTCTACTGGCAGCCAATATTATGTTAGAAATAAATGAAGCCCTAAACATCACATTATAGCAAAGCTTCTTATAAACTGTGGGTCTCAACTGGGGCCACAAAAAATTTGGCAACACTAAAAGGTATCAAATATCCAACCAAGATTTAATTCTTTTTTTTTTTTTTTTTTTTTTTGGCTTTTTGCTGAGGCAATTGGGGTTAAGTGACTTGCCCAGGGTCACACAGCTAGGGAATGTTAAGTGTCTGAGACCAGATTTGAACTCAGGTCTTCCTGACTTCAAGATTTAATTCTTTATGTAAAAATAAACAAGCATATCTCATAAGTATGCAATTTAGCTTCTATCTTTAATAAATGGTAAATGTATATGTATATCAAAGGGTTGTTTTAAAACACATTTGAGGGGCAGCTAGATGCCGCAGTGGATGGAGCACCAGCCCTGAAGTCAGGAAGACCTGAGTTCAAATCTGGTCTCAGACACTTAGCACCTCCTAGTTGTATGACCCTGGGCAAGTCACTTAATCCCAATTGCCTCAGCAATAAAATACATTTAAGATTTATTATTAGTAAATGTTTAATTTGCATATTTTATATACCTATATACCCAGGATCACATAAAAATTTTGTGGGTAAAAAGGGGTTACCAGCAGAAAAAAATTTAAGAAGCCCAGTATTATAGAAAAAGAAAAACAGCAAGTTATTAATACAACCAACCTTATGCACAATTTTAAAAGTTATTAAATTATAAGCTCTTTGAGGACAGGAACCGTATAGTTTTTTACCTCATATCTTCAGTACCTAACACTTTGTACCTTATATTTACTTAAAAAATATTTGTTTAATTAAATTAATCTGATAATTTTTGAGTCAGTTCCATACACTAAAGTACAAACATTCCTTCTTCTTTGGGGCAGGATGAAACTTTACAAAGAAATCCTGTGCAGAATCCAAAATAAAAAAGAATCTACTGAAGATGTTCTTTAAAATGTTCCTGTTGATTGACTAACAATTTATATAACTGGAAAAATAACATGGATTAAAAATGTCTATTATTTAGGATATGACTTCATAGCCAAATGGATAATTTTTATCTATCTTAGGGACAGGAAAATGGAAAATGAGTTAGATCCAAAATAGAATAGAGACAGGAAACTTAATTTCTCAGTAATCTCAAAATGTTCATTACTATAAAAGCCCTTCTTTTTAAACATCAATACTCTCCAGTAAGGTTAAATGGCTAAAAATTAATGACTTTAAAAAAAATTTTAGGTGAGTCAAAGAGCAACTGAAAGATACATAGCAGGCATAAATAGGCTGCATCATATTATCAACAATGATAGCACTAGAGAAGCAACAACAACAAAACACCAACAGGGATATCTGAGATGAGAAAAGGAGAAAAGTTGATTGTTTTGCAAGATTTAATGAAAACACAGAAACTCCAAAGACTATTTTGAGATATTAAAAGAACCACAGGAAGGCCCCAGACAAGTTCTAGAAAGATCTAGATAATAAAAAAGGATTAGAGGAATAAAAGGGTTGTAATCAGCACTGATTGAGTGAACAGTCATGAAAATCATAGATTTATGAAAGCATTACAATACTGTTCTGTATTAAAAATCATCTAATTAAAATGAGAGCCATTTAGACTTTTGTTTTAAGATTCATCTAGAAAAAGGAATTGTTGATTTGTCAAAAATGTTTTGGCCATTCTGGTTTAACTAATGTAGAGGTACTTTGCTGTAACAATTTTCATTATAGTACTAAGAGTAGAATACCATAGTATCAAATCAATCAAAAGGCAGGTAATTCTGCTGTTTCCTTCCAGGGCATAGTGGTGACAGTTACTGATGAACAAAAGAGTCAAATTATTAAAACAGTCTCTTAATAGTTGAATAATATAGAACTCTAGCTAAATAAGTTAAACATAAATATAGTCAATAATCTTTTAAATATTTTGTATTCCCACTTGTTCATCTACTGCTTTCCAAAATATCTAAGCTAAACAGTAGAAAAAGAGAAGTAAAATTTTCTCCTGCAAATTTTTTTTTTTTTAAAAAGCAAGGACAAAGAAAGCAACATCAGTTTTTAGCAGGCCAAGATACTATTCTACCTCAGAAAATAATGGTACAAAGTAGCAATATCCTTTTATTCTACAGCAAGGGAAGAAAACTTATTTAGTAGTGGATTTCCTGCCATCTAGGGGAGGGGTGGGGACTAGGGGGGAAAAATTTGCAACAGAAAGCTTTGTAAGGGTTAATGTAGAAGAATTACCTGTACATATGTTTTGCAAATAAAAAGTTTTAATAATAAAAAAAACATTTAAATTTGAAATTAAGTTTACTGATACAGATATCTGTGTAAGTCATCTCTTTTGTTCCAGTACCAGTTTATTTACTCTGTAACTCTGAATCATTTAGCAATTTCACTATTGCTAGAGGAGTAACTTCATCCTGTATTACCTAATTCATATCTGGAGTATTTACCTCACATTTGTTGTGAAAATCAAATGAGAGAATTTATGTAAAGCCTTTTGAAACTTTAAAAGGCTAGAATAAATATTAGTATTCAACGCTTTACTATAGAGAGGTGAAACTCAAGCTATTAGTATTAAAACATCTGCAGGTAGCAATGATTAAAATACTGACTACAGCAAAGTAAAAGAATTCACATATTTATTTCATTTAACTATGCTACATATTTCCCTATTACAACAGACACTCAAATTCTAGCTATAACTACAAGAATCACAGCAGCCAACAAACTTAAGTGAGCAGTAACTGCAATCTCCTCAAGACTTCTGACACTTTACAAAGGCAGGTTTGGTCATTCATTTTTATTGGCATCTTCTCAAATTAACAACAAAGGATTTGGTTAACTGTAGGCATACTGGTATAGTCTGAGGTAGGGGACAAATACCTGCTCAGCCATACAACAATTACACTTAGGCACTGCCAAACAGAGGCAACAATGAAACCTCCACATTAGTCCCTATTTCTTCACTATAAAACATGCTCTACTTATCTTTTAGAACAACTCCTCATTCTACTCAAGCACATTTCCTGGAGAGCTCAAGAAAGACATTAAAATCATTAACCTCAAACTTTCCAAAATGCCCTCAGCAATATCAGACAATGAAGCCAAAAACAAAGTGGGGGGGAGAGTATATAAACAAATCCTAAATTACTAACTTGTTAGACCAGAAAAGTGGTTTGTAAGTATTAGTACCATTCACTTGCTTTGCTTCACAGCCTGAAAGAATGAAAGTAGGACATTTTAGGCAACCAGGGAATAATTCTAATTTTCACTTATCCTAGTAAATTGATACCAAAGCCAAGCCAAGTAGCAAGTGGGGAAAAAATGAGAAAAGTTCCTTCCACTAGTATCCCACAATTGGTAAAACTAAGCACATCAATGAAATAAGAATTTGTTAAATGTCAGAAATGGGGAGAAAAATAATTAGTGATAGTCTTATTAAAGAAAAAAAGGAAAAGTGGTTATTGAAAAATAATTTTAAGTGCATACAAGAGAAAGAAACAGACAAGTTTTGACACCTTTAAAAATTGCATATTAGAGGCAGCTAGGTGGGGCAGTAGATAGAGCACCAGCTCTGAAGTCAGGAAGACCTGAGTTAAAATCTGGTCTCAGACACTTAACATTCCCTAGCTATGTGATCTTGGGCAAGTCACCTCAATTGCCTCAGCAAAAAGGGGGGAAAAAAAAGTTGCATATTGAATTTATATTACAATTAAAAGGAAAAGACATTCATGGTTTCATGAACAATTTTCTTTCTGTTTTAACTGTTATAAGTAAATACTCATTTTATTTGATGTATAAGTTCAGAATAAAAATAATTATTTTTAAAAAGAGTAGGCAGAACCAGAAGAAACTGTTAAATGCCCGATTATTGCATTAAAAGTGTTGTCTAAGGATCAATGCTGAAAAATTACCCATGCATATATTTTGCAAATAAAAAGAAAAAAAAAAAAAGTGTTGTGCTGTAATGAATAATAACAAGGCAGCATGTATGAAACTGGTAAAATGAAGCTAAAGATCCTGGGGGAAAACAATTGATTAAGCTCCTATAGTATGCCAAGCATTACTAATCCAGGGACTGGGAACACAAAGATGAAAGTGACAGTCCCTGCCATCAGGGTAGTTAACAATTTAGCAAGGGAGGATGACATGAACATACATAGATAGATATAGCTAAAGTAGATACAAAATAACTTGGCAAGAAGGCATTAACAGTTGGGGGGGGAGGAAGGGGAAAATCAGAAAGTTTTCATATGGAAGGTAATGTCTGTGTGGAAACCTGAAGAAACCTAAGAATTCTGAGGCGGAGGTAAGGAGGAGACAAATTACAAGCATGGAGGAAGATAGCCAGTATAAAAGCAGGAAAGCAAGAGATAGAAGTACTGTATATGAAAACAGGAAAAAGCCAGTCTGGCTGGACCAAAGGTACCTAGATGGGAGTAATGTCTAATAAGAAAAAGGAAAGTGGAATGGGATCTGGCTGAATAGCTTATATATGATCCTAAAGATCATGGAGATTTTGCCGAGTACAGAAGTGGCATAGTCAGACTTACACTTCGGGGGAAAAACCATTTTTACACTATGTGAAGAATGGATTAGAAAACACAAATACCTGGGGAAGTGAAATCAAAAACGAGGCTACTGCAGTATCCAGGAAAGAGAATATGTGAACAGAGAACAGACACAAGAGATTTTATGGAGGCTGAATTAACAAAACTTGACAAATAATTTAGAAGAGAATGATATTAAGATAGTGAACTTGGTATTTTAACATAATTAACATGTAGTGGATATCCTGCCATCTAGAGGAGGGGTGGGGAGTAGGGGGGAAAAATTTGTAACAGAAAGCTTTGTTAAGGGTTAATGTTGAAGAATTACCCACACATATATTTTGCAAATAAAAAGTCAAAAAAAAAAAAAAAAAAGAAGATAGTGAACTTGGGTAAATGGAAAAAAAAATGGATGAATGGATAACATAAATTAAGTACAAATATGGAAACTCAGAGAAACTCAAAGAAGTTAGCTGATATTAAAAACAATCAATTCTGTTTTGGACATGTTAGATTTCAGATGTCTCTATGATATCCAGCTAAAAATCACCAGTAGGTAGCTAGTGATGAGAGCTTAGAGCTCAAGAGGGAACTGGGGTTGAAGATTTGGGAGTTATTATCATAGAAATAATTAAACCCTAAAGACAATATCCAAGAGAGATTACCAGACATTAGGGCCAAGGACAAAGCTTTGTCTACAGTTAGGGGGCTGAAGATGAACCAGGAAAAGAAACTAAGGAGCAGTCAAGCAGAAGAGCCAAAAGTCATAAAAACCCAGAGAAAAAAAGGGCATTCAGAAGAAAAGCAGTATCAATAGTGTCAAATGTCACAGAGACCAAGCAGGACAAAAACTGAGAAAAAGGTATAAGGAGTTTTGGTGATTAAAAGACTGCGGGTGACTTTTAGAGAGAGCAGTTTCAATTCATGAGGTTGGAATCCAACTTGTAGAGGGTTAATTAGTATGTAAAAGGGGAGGAAAAGGAGATAATGAAGATGGACAGTTTTTCTAATAGTCTAGCTAAGAAAAATAAGAATAGGAACAATAGGAACACTAACAGGGTGTATGTTAAGAGAGATAGGAATAAAATCCAGGTTTGCCTAGCTTCAATGCCAGGTCTCTATACCCTACACCAGATGCTTTCATAGCAGGATCTAATGAAGTCTTTTTTTTTTTTTTGAAAGATCAGAGATTTTTCAAGTAGTGCTTAGCAAAACCAGAGGACCTATTCTAAAAGAAAAGAGACCACTATACAAACTGTGATAAAGAGAAAAAAGATAAGAGTGAAAAAAAAGTCTAATGCCTAGACACCACATATATGATGCAGTCTTGGGGGAAAAAACAGAGCAGTACAATGTACTGAATTTCAATTTTGCCTCTTTCATTTATCTGCAATATGCCCATGGACAAATTAGCATCTTATTCTATTGATTTCTTTAAAAATAAAATGGAAGGAATACCTCATAAACCTGAGTTTTTATTCAACTATCAAAATTCTAACTACAAATTACAATATGAATATTCAACTGAAGAGACCTGGAGCATGACAAAAATAAGACCAAATACCTTAAGATATGCTTTCTCAATCTTTTTTTTTTTTTTTTTTTTTTTGCTGAGGCAATTGGGGTTAAGTGACTTGCCCAGGGTCACACAGCTAGGAAGTGTCTGAGACCAAATTTGAACTCAGGTCCTCCTGACTTCAGGGCTGGTGCTCTATCCACTGTGCCACCTAGCTGCCCCTCAATCATTTTTTAAAAGCTGCAAGCTGTAGTACTAAATTTTCACTTAGAACTAATGAGATACTTTGTCACTTCTCTGGCTACTTTACTTACACGGAACCAAAAAGAAGCCAAAAGCTGAAAATGCTTCCTAGTGTGCTACAAGATAATTCTTGGCAGTGGCTAAAACAACTAAATCATAGGAAATGTTGATGAACAGATACACATGATGTCCTTAATATATTTATAACTCAATTTAAACTTACAAACCATCAAAGCAAATCTGGATTGTTAACAAGCCTACAAAAATTAAGGCAAAAAGCAAAGCCAAGAGGACCTTTAAAAGACTTCTGAAGAACTATTTTAGCCATACTTATAATAGTCATAAATATGTATTGTCTTAAGTTCCATCAGGCTTTGGTCCCTTAGCACCTGGATTCTACTATATAAAAATTTGACAGCATTACCAATTGACCATCTCTGTCACCAGCCTTTTTCATTCCAGTTTAATCTGTACACAAATCGCCAAAATCTTAAAAGGCTTTTTAAAAAATCATGTCTCTATCCTAATCCACAACCTATGGTTACAAGCAATGCTCTATTAAAATTAAAACCTAAATATCTCAGTCCACCTCACAACACAAAACTGTCACTTCCTGGTGACACACACTTATAACATCTGCACCTGCATATTTCTACTGAGGTGGTAGTTCTCACCTCAAGCTCAAGAGGTCTGAGCAGCAAAAAGGCTAAAACTAACCAAGTGTCTACACAAAGTCTGATACCAATATGATAAGCCTCTGATAAAGATGAAGGGTAGTCCAGGATGCTCAAGATAGGGTGAACCAGCCCAGGTCAAAAACAAAAAGCAAAGCTTCCCCATGCTAATCAACAATAGGGTGGAAACCATGAGTGGTGATTGCTCTTCCAGACTGGGTGAGACAGGAAAAACTAGTCTCAAAAATAAAACAAAATTAGAAATGGTATCTATGTTTCACAAACCATGTACACTAAGACTTGAGTCAAAAACCATCTCTTCCAGTAAGCCTTTCCTGCATACTACACATAACCCTGGTCAAGTTACTTTTATTTCTCTACATCGTTTCTTCATCTTTAAATAAAGGCATTAAACCAGATATCCTTTACGATCTTTTCCAACAACTACATTCCGTAATTCCAGTGTTTTTAGCATTACTGAGCTCTGATCATCCCTTTGATTTAAATTTCTTAGTACTTATAAAGTACTTATACAGTATCTTTTAACTGAAATTTATAATTAAGGGATGAAAGTTCTGATGTTGCATCTTTCAAACAATTATGTGTTTCCAAATGGAAAATATCTACTTTGAAAAGTTTTCAAGTTGGCATTCTTATTTATTGAATCACATGAGTTTTTATAGTTTTTTTAAACAGTAAGAATGAAATTTTGTATTTTCTGTATGTTTAATTGTAAAGAGGCAATGTGCTATAAACTATCAGTTGCAAATATACCCAAAAAGCTGGACTATTAGTTCACACCCACAATCACCCCTATATGAACATATACAATGTTGTGTGTATTGTGTGTATGTGCACACATGTGTAAAACAGGGACAGCAACTCTTGTGAAAAATAAAGTGGGCTAGATTGCACTCGTGAAATTGTGCAGTTTTTAATGACTTTAAACTTTTCCCTAAAACAAAGCCTCATATTTTTAATACCAATATTTTTCCAGTGATACTATGCAGCTAAATAACATGTATTCTCTGAAGAATCAAAGTTGCAAGTTACGCAAAAGGCGACAGAAGGATTCACAGTGGGTGTGAATACTCTATAATATCTTACTAACAAAGAACTGCACAGAAAAAGCAACACAAAAGATACGCTTTGAGGAACATATAACTAGAAAAAGAGATGTGCTGATCAGCAGGCGCTGTTTACTCTGTTAGTACCCACACAATGTAAAAATAATTTAAAGCAATGCTCCCAACATACTGGACATAGCTCTTATGGAGGACCTATCCACGGGGAATAAAAGAGTTGCACAGGATGGGTTCCAATTTACACCACTGGAGGGAGTACTCAAAACAAGATCAGAGAACCACTGAAAAAGTAGCCATCAAAAGGGCAGTTAAATGGTACAATCTATAGAGTACCCACCCTGAAGTCAGGAGGACCTGAGTTCAAATGTGACCTCAGAACACTTAACACTTGCTTGTTGTGTGACTCTGGGCAAGTCACTTAACTCCAATTGCTTTGCCCCCCCCCCCCAAAAAGACATCAAAGAACCAATAAAATTATAACAAGATCACTATGTATTTGCAAGGAGTTCTGAAAGGAAACCAGGCAGATCATTCATAGTAATAAGAAATCATAAAATTAAACAGTCAGTGATAAGATGAGAAAATTCTTTAAAGAATGATAAAGATTAGTCCTCAGCAATTAAACACTTTCAAGTTAAGAAGTATTTCTACTATTTCAACAAAAATGCCAAGTCTATCCCTCCCTGGCTTATGGGGGAGAAGGAGGGGACTTCAGAAAAAAATGCGTTAAGAACTCAAGTACACTAAGATAAATGATAATGAACATGAATCTGAATAATAAGAACCAAATAGACCTATAAAAAGGTATAAAGATCTACTTTTATCTTTTAAATCAAAAGAGATTCACCCAAAAAAGAAAGTTTATCAGGATATACAACTTCTTTTCCTATAATGTCACACTTCAGATATAACTATCAAGCTTTCTACAAAGGGGTTTCAGCTTTATTAACCTAAAGAGAAAACTGAATTGCCTGGAGACCCCTAAAAGGGCAACCTTTGTAACTTGTTTGAGTCATCTGAAAAAAAATGAGCATTTAAAAAATGTTACATAATACAACTATTATAGAGGTTGCACTAAACTACACATTACAGGAAAAAGTAAAAATTTAAGGAAGAAAAGCTCCTAATCATGCTCAAAGAGTTTATACAAGATCATGTTGGCTTCAGAAAAACAAGCAAGTTGGAGGTTCTGATTCTGGCTTCAATACTAATTTAGCATATATTCATGAAAAATAAATTCCTATGCTACTCTACTAATTTCCATAGAGACAAAGCAGGGAGGAAAAAATTCCCTATTTTTTAAACAACCCATTGTGGAACATCTGAAGGACCATGATGCATTATGAAAATGTATTGTGTGCTCAATGAACAAAAGGACAAAAAAGCATGACTATCATATGAAACCCCATTTAAACTAAACACAATTGCTAACATACAGTGGAAAAGAAGCTGTCAAACTGAAATACTTACTTGGGAAGGGCTGGTGGTTCAACCGGCACATCAACAACAGCCACTGCTGGAGAATTTGCCTCCGTAGAACTGTGGCTTGCCTCCTGCTCAGCTCCTGAAGGTGCAAGGGGCTTTCCTCTCTTTGTCTCCTGATGCCCATCAGCCCCTTCAGTAGGGCCACACTCGGTGGCGGAGTCTATCTCTACTTCTTGGGCTGGGGCCGGCACTTTTTCAACAATTGCTGCAGCCACAGCTTCCTCTTCTTCCTTTCTTCTCATTTTTTCTTCAAGTTCCTTTCTTCTCCTCTCATCATCTTGACGAGCCATGTACTCAAAGTTTTTGAACACCTAAAGCCAAAAGAATAATAAGATAAATCCAACTATCCAGTATAGTACCAGACTTTTCTGTCATAAGTCAGAAACTATTAAGTTCAATATCAAAATAGAACAGGAACAATAGAGATCACAAGCACTATGTTGTAATTTACTCCATATAATTATTACATTATTTATATTACACATGCATTATATTGTTATATATCATATTATGTTATGTTATATATCATATTATAAATTAATTTATTCTATATAGGTTCTAAAGTTAGTCTTTTATTTTCACCCTGTGCCAAAGCTATTTTTTTTGCTCTAAAACTGTGTTCTATTTGTTTATTTTTATTTTTTTAAATATTTAATTTTATTTATTCCCCAGTTACATGTAAAAAGAATTTTTTACATTTGTTTTTAAAACTTTTGAGTTTCAGATTCTCTCTCTTCCTCCATCTCCCCCACTTCCCATCCCTGCTATTGAGAGGGCACATGTGAAGGTATGCTAAACATTTCCATCAAAGTCATGTTGTGAAAGAAAACATAGATAGCCTTCCCCTCCCCTCTCAAAAAAAAAAAAAAAAAAAAACCTCAAGAAAAATTAAAAAAAAAAAAAGTATACTTCAATCTGCATTCAGACACAACCAGTTCTTTCTCTGGGAATGGATAACATCCTCCATCATACGTTCTTCAGAGCCACCCTGGATCATTTCATTGCTGGGAAAAACAAAGTCATTCATAGTTGATCACTCCTACAATCTTGCTATTACTTTGTACCACAATATATCTCACTTTGCATAAGCTCATGGAGGACTTAACAGGTTTTTCTGAGAGCATCCTGCTCATTATTTCTTGTAGAACTATAGTATTCCATTATAATCATATATCACAATTTATTCAGCCATTCCCCAATTGATGTGTATCCCTTCAATTTCCAATTCTTTGCAAGGCTTTCTTCTCTGCTAAATGGGAAATGTACTTTAACTTCACCAAGCTACTGTACAAATCAACACAAACAACATCAGGTTTAGCAAAAGTGTCCCTAATTTCTTCTTCAGCAAGAAATGAAAAAGGGCACATGGGTACTGCCCTCAGAGGACTCACCATCTCACTGGTTATAAGGTGATATAGCCTGCCTGTACAAGTAACCACAATACCAGGTAGCATATGATAAAGTAAAAGGAGATACTCAGACAAAGTGCTCTAAGAATTTAAGGACAAAGGGATCGCTTTCATTTGAGGTAGGGATCAGGGAAAGCAATATGGTTGAAGTGACACTTGAGCTAGGCCTTGTAAATAAGATTTCAACAGTTAATATAAAAAGAAAATACTTCTATTCCCCCATCAAAAGCCATCCAAAGCTCAGTGTGTCACCATCCTTTTAACTAACATTTGTCAATATACCTTTTTCTTGAATACTAAATTAAATAACTGAAAAAAAGATGTTATAATCTCTTACTAGAAAAATACATAAAATATAAAACAAATTTAAAGCAACAGTCATTGTTCTACATTTCAGAGACCCTTCTTTAGTCAGATTAAGTGTTGTTAATCTCCAAGGGATACTGTTTACTTTACTATGGAGCTGCTCACAAATAAAAATGTGTATCACTGCTTTCTTTGACATATGGGATGGTGGGGGACAAAAACTAATCTCAGATGAGCTATATAAATCAGCCAGTCTAAAGGAACAGACGAGAGAAATAGAAGTTATCTAACACACACACACACACACACACACACACACACACACACACACAGAATTCATCAAGAAGAAAGGAATAACAGTAGCAAAAGGGCAAAATAGAAATGTGAGTTTAAAAAAAGTTATAGGAAGAAAAACAAATCTTTTCATTTCAAAATTAGAATCCTTAAATAGCCTATTTCTACATTCCTAGATAACTAACACCTTATTGGCTCTCACCTCCATCTCTACTACACATCAGAAGACAAAAGCATGGCACCCTGGAAGGACTACTCTTCACCTTCTCTCCAATCTATCATCATTCATAAATCTTACTACATGTGGGATACCTCCACTATTTCAGCACCCATTCTAGCCTCAATAATGTCTTACAACTGTCTAGCACTTTATAGTACACCAAGAATTTTCACACATTATTTTATTTAATGTTAAGTATCTATAGTTTGGTTTCCCACCCTACAATTCTTGTAAAACACTCTCCATGAGGCACTAATGATTTAGGTTGAATTGGTTACTTATTTTTATATGTCGTTTTCAGACATACCTTTTCTCTTCACCCTTCTCACATCAAGAGCTTTCCTTAGCAATAAAGGCAAAAACAGCAAAGCAAAATGTCAGTCTAACAGCATCTGCAACATTCCATATACATAGTGCCTCACTTTTCCAAACAAAAGAAGGAGGTACATGTCCTCATCTTTTCTCTGGGACCAATATTAGTGATAATTACTTCATTATAGCATTCAACATCATTCTAACTATTTAACAAATAACTAAATTCAAAGCCACCTTGCCCTCTGCACTGTTATATTGCAACTATTGCCCACTTCTTCCTTTGGCTTCCATGATACTATATATTCCTGGCTCTCCTATAACCTGACTTCTTTCTCAATTTCCTTTGCTGGCTCTTCCTGACCCCTAAGCATGGCTGCTTCCTAATAGTCTGTACTGTCCTCTCTCTACATATTCTCACTGAAGTAAGTTTCATGGAGGTAGGTATTATCTTTTTATTTTAAATCAACCACAGCATCTAGTAGAATACAATGCCTGTATACAAGAGCATATCAACATATACTGAATTGAAATCACAATGACTCACATCTGTGTAGAAAATTGCAAACTCCACCCCCTAAGCTCTATTCTATCATTTCCAAATGCCCAATCTGTTGGGCATTTTTTCCTAGATGCCCCATCAGTGCTTCAAATTAATCATATTTCCCCAACCCAGGTCACCATTCTGATAATCCTAGCCACATTCTTCTACTCAACCTGTCTTAAAATCTTGGGATTCAAGTTTGACTTGGTAGGCTACTAGGTGGGTACGATGGATACAATAGTTGAGGCTGGAGTCAGGACACACCTGAGAACAAATCTAGCTTCAGACACTTCCTACATGTGTTGAATCTCTCTTAGGCTCAGTTTCTTCAATTGCAATATGGGGATAATAATTGTAAAATAAGGATAATAATAATCCCATGGTTATTGTATCAATTGAGATATTTATAAATACTTAACACATTTATAAAATACTTAGCACAGTGCCTAGCATATAATGTACATGTTCTTAGTAACTACTTTTTCCCCGCTTTCATTCCTTATTTCCTTCCTCTCACCAAATCAGCCACCAAGTCACAATTTTCATCAAACTTAGCTGGTCATACAAGCAAAGATTTAGAGCTATAAGAGATCATAGAGATCACTGAGTCCAATGATTACCTCTTATTCAAGAGGAAATCAATGTCCAGAGATAAGAGTGATTAGTACTACTCATCCAAGTAATAAGTAACAAAGATGGAATCTGAAGCCCCAATATCACAGAATGTACTCCCACACTTTAAAAAACTAATATACTACCTAGTATGGTGAGAAAACATCAGTCTTGGAGTCAGAAAGCTTTGCTTAAGTTCTGACTCTCAGTGGTTTTGATATGTCATTTCACTTCAGTTTGCTCATCTGAAAACTGTGAGGAATCTAAATTAGGATCTCTTCTAGCTCTAATGCTAGGATTTTAACATTATTCTTAGTATAACAACCATTACTACAAACTCAGTATCTCACACCTAAGCCTACCAAGAAAAGGGCCCAGCCCTTTTTCCTGACATGTTCTCTACTCTTTCCAATTCATCTTGCATACCAGATTATTCTTCCTAAAACAATATGTTAATCATAGATAACTGTCCTAATCAAATTCCCTATCAAATAATGTTCAAATTCTTTACGTGGAACTGGAGACATTCGGACCTGGTCTCAACCCACCCTGCTTTCTAGCTTTACCTTTCAATTAACTCAATAAACATTTATTAAGTGCCTGTTGCATGCAGAGTATTTTGCTAGGTTCTGGGGGAATAAAAGTTTTAAATCAATATCTGCCTTGATGGAGAGCACCAAGTCCTCAATTTAACAAATACTAAGTGCCTATATGCGTTCATGTACCAGCTCCTCCAGGAAGGATTTTTAATTCTCTCTCACCTTGCCTTCACCTCCCTTCTGTTACAGTATATAATAACCTTTTCCCTATTGTATCTCACACAGTACTTTGCATTTATAATAGAAACATGGCACAAACTGTAATATAGACTATATTATAAACTAGCTAGCTTAAAAGAACAATAAAAGCTCGAGAAAAGTAAAAGAAATCATCTTAGCAACAAAGAACGCACTGAGAGGAAAGGAATGAAAGCTGTTAAAGAACAAAGCAGAAAAAAAGTGTTAAGAATTATAAACAGATAATCTAGTAAAAGAGCATACTACAAACAAGTATAATGCAAACTATATAATAAATGTGAACACCTATATGAAACCCAATGGGAAAAAGATGAGGAGAAAGGACTAATGAAGAGACAAGCAGGAATCCACAACAAGTGAAATGAACATTCCAAGCATATGGAACAGCAAGAGCAAAGACAGGGAAGAAAAGAGAAGTGTAAAGGATATCTATAGATGGTGGTATATAGCTTCCATTGGCAGAAGCATGAAAAGAAAACAAGCTGGTAAGAGAGAAGGGCATCTGTAAGGATCTTAATGCCAAGCTAAAAAGTGTGAACTTTACTTGGGAGGCAAAAAGGAGACAATGCAGAGTCTAAGAGAGAAGGATTATATAGATCCTATCAATGATATAAAGAACTGGTTGAAAGGAAGACTAAAGTAGAGGCAGTTAGTCCTATTTGGAAATTATTACAATAATCTATGCAGCTGATAACAAAGACTAGGTATTAAGACGGTGATAATGAGAAGAAAAAATAAAATCAAAGATTGGAATTCAGAGAATTTGGAATCTGACTGGATATAAAAGGGGGAAAAAAGGAAGAAAGAGTTTAAATATAATGCTAAAATTTTAAATATGTGAGAATATACCTTTTTAAATTCTCTCTCTCCCTCCACACTGTAAACTGGTCTACTTACCACATCCCAAACTTGGACACTCTAACTCTACATCTTTTGGGATTTTCCCCCCAAGTATTCTTCAGTATACCCTCCTCTTCCACTGAGCAAATTTTAAAAATACAAACCCCCTAAATAAATCCCACAATACATATCTACATAATCTTGGGAAAAAAATTTCTACATTACCCATGTCCAATAATTTCTGTCTCATTCTACATTCTAAATTCAACATCCCTCTGTGTCAGGAAGTGACCAGCAAATTACTCTTCATTCTTTTGGACTCATAATTTACTATTTAGCAAAGTTGTTTTTCTCTACATCTTTATTGTATAAATTGCTTTCCTATTTCTGTTTACTTTGGGCTACATGAGTTCATAAAGGGCCTTCAAAGGTTTTTTTGAAGCTGTTCATTTAATCATTTCTAATGGAACAATAATAACCCATTGTGCTCTTATAACACCATTCATTTAGCTATTTTCCAATAAGAAAACAAGCCTTAATTTCTAAAGTTTGGCCACCAAGAATAGAATTGCTATAAATATTTTTATACAGAGATCCTTTCTCCTTTCTTTAATTTCTTAGATTTATACATGGGATGGCTGAAACAAGACATATTTACAGTTTTGCTAACTTTCTGCATATAAAACCAAATTACTTTCCATAACAGATTAGTTTATAGCCCTACCAACAGTTAATTGTTTTCCTAAAGCCTCTCCAATATATGTCATTTTCTTCTTTTGTCATCTTTACTAGTCTGATAGATGAAACTTATCTATGAATAGTGAAAAGTCTTTGAGGCAGAGCCTTAAAGATGCTTTAAAATTATTAGTGATTTAGAGCAATTTTTGTCTGATTTTTGATAGCTTGATTTCTTTCTTAGAAAACCGCCTGCCAATTCATGTTCTTTGAGGTGTTGGGGAATGGCACTTAGGCCTATAATTTTGAATGAGTTTTTTTATATATCTTGAATATAAGACTTTTATAAAAGAAATTTTTCACAAAGATTTTTTCCCAGTTACATGCTTCATTTTGAATTTTTTTTAATATTTTTGTAATATAACAAAGTTATAAGAGTTGTTTTGCAAAACCTTTTTAATTTTATCACTTGGATTCCATAGATCTAATAATAAACCCAAAAAGTTAATTAGTCAATTATTCAATTCAGATTTATCAAATACTGTGCTACTGTATTTTTTGGCTTCTGTATATTGTGTACCTGCTTTACTGATTTAATTTTTTCTTTTAAAACCAGTTCCAAATTATCTTAATGATCACTATTTTGAGTATAATTTAAGATCTGGTACTGATAGTCCTTTCTTCCCACCTTTTTCATTATTATCTTTGAAATTCTTAACCAATTATCTCAATTTCATTACTAATTTTTCTAGCTCTGCAAAATATTACTTTGGAAGTCTGATTGATATAGTACTAAAGTAAATTAATTTGTGTACTATGGTTATTTTCATTATATTTGCTCAATCTACATCAAGAACAATTAATTTTAGTACAATTATTTAGCTGTTTGTATTCTTGCAACAAAGAACGTTTTATAGCCAGATTCACACAGTCCCTGAATTTTATAAGATCCACTTCTAAGTGTTATGTAGTTTCTCTAGTTATTTTTGAATATAATTCTCCCTCCAGCTCTTCTTACTGGGTTTTGTTGAATATAGTATATAAGAATGTTGATGATTCATGTAAGATTTGTCTGATATCCTACAACTTTGCTAAAGTTATTTCTTTTTTTTCTGGATGCAAATAGAGTTTTCCCATCCAAAATTTATTGAGACTAACTTGGATCACTGAATTGCTGAGAAGAAGCAAGTCTATCATAGTTTATCATTATACAATCCTGTTGTTGCTGTATACAATGTTTTCCTCATTCTACTTGTAAAGTTATTTCAATTAAATTTTAGTTGACTCTCTAGGGTTCTATATGCTATCATAATCTGTAAAAAGCACTAATCTTGTTATCGCTTAGCCTATGCTTACCTGCAAGCCTTTGTCCATGCTGTTCCTTTCTCCTACTGTATTTTCATCACCTCCACCAACTAAAATTTTAGCCAGACTTCAAGGAGTAACTTAAATGTCAGCTTCTCCATATAACCTTCCCAAATCTTTCTGGTCAGGAATGACCTTTTCTTCCTCTCTATGGTACTTTCTTTATATATGTAATACTTATTTTATATAGCTTTGCATTGTATCCATTTTTGTTTTATCTCTCTTGTTAGATCATAAACTCCTTAAAGGCAGAGATTAGGTCTTATGCATCTTTGATTCTCCAGTCTCTCTGACAATGTGGCTTTCTACATAGAGGGTATTCAATGAATATGATAAATGAATGACCCACCAAATCCATTGTTACTACATGTCACATTTCTCAATTCATCAGAATGTTCTTGCTACAGCATACTCTTCTCATCCTAGACTGTACTCAAATAATTCAGCACTCTGCACTTCCTTATTTTTTAACTAGTCTCACTGTGCCTACCCCTTAAACCTAGATCACATTGTTTATTTGCTTCTTTTTTTCCCTCTTTTTAACTAAAGGATACAAAAATACTGCATAGTTCTGACTTAAGCAACTATAGATTCATATTGTGTATCTTTATCTTCAATCCTCATTTCTGTTCAATTTTTTTAATCTCATTTTTATCTAGCATATTCTCTACAGCAATTCTTTGTTACTCTCTCCTAATAGTCTTAATTCCTGTTCTCTTAAAACTGTCCATTAATAACCACTTTCTATTTTACTGAAAAGAGTAAAAATATCCAGGAATTAATTCCTATCCTAAAATTCATACCCTCTAAGCCAAGAAGCCTTTTTTTTGTACTCATGCACCCCATTCTTTCCTATTTCTTTAGAAAATTATTCTAATAAATTGAGTTACAGATTAGAGATAGAAGGAATCTTATTTTATCAACCTCTTCATTTTATAGATGAGAAAACTGACTTCCTTTAATTATCTTCCCCCACAAGCTCCCTCAGTTGTCTTCAAACATGTTTACATCTCCTCTATCTTAAGATAGTTAAGCAAGAACTTGCTGTTCACTCCTGCTAAATGAGCAATCTCTTTCCAATTTTTCAATTCCATGAACTTGAACTCTACATCCAAACTCTTTATGTCCTAGCTAACTATTACATGCATCTTCTTAATGCCTGCTATCTACCTTCTTATCAACACAGTCCCACTGATTCAATGTTCTCTAAAGAAGAGGTTCTTAACATTTCGGCATCATGGTTCCCCCCTTCAGCAATATGGCAAAACCTATGCATCCCTTCTCAGAGTAATCCTTTTAAATGGATACATCATTACCAAGGAAATCAATTATACTGAAATAGTTTTAAAAAGTAAGTTCACAGACCCCAGGTTAATAAGCTCTACTCTATCTTCCTTACCAACTCTACCTGAGACATTTGACAATCTATTTCTTTTATGAATGTTTACATGGTAAAAAGGAAAGAGTACTGGAATTGGATTCAGAAGACCTCGGTTTGGCGGAGCCAAGATGGCGAACTGCAAACATCATTCTCTGTGAGCTCCTCAGATCTTCCCTCAGACCCAGAACAAATTAAGCCTCTCAACTGGTTCTGGAGTGAGGGTTCCATCAAACACTTGGAGTACAATGCACTTCTATCAAAAATCTATTTTGAAAGAACTCGGGAGCAGGTCAGTTTCAAATGGGCAGGGGATCTAGCCGCTTGTCCGCTCAGACGCCAGCGCGCAGCCAGGGCAGAAGTCCGGGGTTGGGACAGAGCAGCGGATTTTAGGCACCCAGGAAGTCCCTGGGAGAAAATTGGGTCACTTTGCTCTGCTTGCGGACAGGTGCTTTGGCAGATCTGCCTTTGGTAAAGGGTGGATTGAGAGCAGCTGGAAGCGTGGTCCTAGTGCAGATCTAGCCCAACCAGCACCACACTGGAAATCACCTCCTTGAACTGTCCCAGGGCAAATTGAAACGGCTGCAGAATTCCCTGCTTTGAATCAGACCTCAAAATCAAAAACATGAGTAAGAAGCAGAAGAGAGCTCTCACCATAGACAGCTTTTACGGAGAGAAAGAAGGGCAGACCCCAGATTCTGAGGTTCCTAAAGGGAATGCAACCCCAGAGGAAGCCAAAGGCGGACATGAGCTAGTCCCCATTTCAAAAGGCTTACCTGGAAGATTGCACAAAGAATCTCAAAAGTTAGAAGAAAAATGGGGAAATGAATTGAGATTAGTGCAAGAAGAAAATAATGCCCTGCAACAGAGATGTGAAAAACTGGAAAACAAGATCGGTGAAATGGAAAAAATCACCAATTCACTGGAAAATAAAAATGGTGAATTGGAAAAAAACAATTCAATGAAAACCAAAATTGTTGAATTGGAAAAAGGCAACTCCTCACTGAAAAATAAAATTGGCAAAATGGAAAAAGAATGCAATGAACCAAAAAATTCAATTGGCCAGTTAGAAAGAGCCAAAAAAGATAACTGAAGGAAATAATACTTTAAAAATTAAAACTGTACAAATAGAAGTGAATGACTCAATAAGACTTCAAGAATCAGTCAAACAAAAACAAAAAAAAAATGAAAAAAATAGAAGAAAATATGAAATATCTCCTAGGAAAAACAACTGACTTGGAAAACAGATCCAGGAGAGACAATCTAAGGATTATTGGACTCCCTGAAAGCCATGATGAATAAAAGAACCTTGATGCTATCTTCCAGGAAATCATGAAAGAAAATTGCCCTGATATTTTAGAATCAGAAGGCAAAATTGGCATTGAAAGAATTCACCGATCACCTCCTGAAAGAGACCCCAAAATTAAAACCCCAAGAAATATCGTGGCCAAATTACAGGACTATCGCACCAAGGAAAAGATATTGCAAGCAGCTAGAAAGAAACAGTTCAAATACCGAGGAACTGTAATTAGAATTACACAAGATCTGTCAGCTTCCACATTAAAGGATCGAAGGGCCTGGAATCAGATATTCCGAAAGGCAAAAGAACTTGGATTAAAGCCAAGAGTAAGTTATCCAGCCAGAATGAGCATTATCTTCCAGGGAAGAAGATGGTCATTCAATGATACAAGAGAATTTCACCTATTTCTAATTAAAAGACCAGATCTGAACAAAAAATTTGACCACCAAACACAGAACTCAAGAGAAGCATAAAAAGGTAAAAAGGAAAGAACTCTTGAGAACTATATTTTTACTATGGGTATCCTTAAAGAATGGGGATATAATTTGATTTAACTTTGATAATAATGGAAAAGAAATTAGAGGTGGAAGGGATATCATACTGTAAAAAAAGGGGAAAGGAGGCAAAATAAAGTTTAAAAAAAAAAAGGAGGTAAAATAAGGCAAAATCTCCTGAAGAGACATAGAAAATCTAATATAATTGAGGGAAAAAAGGGAGGGCGATGAGTATTGTGTAAATCTTACTCTCATTAGACTGGGCTCTAAAAGAGTATATCAGACACATTTGGCTTCAAAGAAAAACTTGGCCCTCCTTATAGGGAAGTAGGAGGGAAAGGAGGAAAAGAAAGGGATAGATTAATAGAAGGATTAGGGGAAAGGTGTAAAAAAGGAGGGGTTCTAAAGAGGGAGGTGGTCTGTTAGAGGGAGGTGGTCATCAAAAACAAAATACTGGGGAGGAGGGAAAGGAGAAAGGGGAAAGGAAAGAGAAAATCATGACATTGGTTAAATAAGATGGCAGGAAATACAGATATAATTATTTTAACTGTGAATGTGAATGGGATGAACTCTCCCATAAAATAGAAGCAGATAGCAAACTGGATTAAAAACCAGAATCTTAAAATATGTTGTTTACAAGAAACACATCTAAAACACAGAGATACAGAGTGAAGGTAAAGGGCTGGAGCAGAATCTTTTATGCTTCAGGTGAACAAAAAAAAGCAGGGTAGCAATCCTTATCTCAGATCAAGTAAAAGGAAAAATATATCTAATTAAAAGAGATAAGGAAGGAAACTATTTTACTAAAGGGTACCATAGAAAATGAAGCGATATCAATACTAAACATATATGCACCAAGTGGTATAGCATCCAAATTCTTAGAGGAGAAACTAACAGAGATGCAAGGAGAAATAGACAGCAAAACTATACTAGTGGGGGACCTCAACCTTGCTCTCTCAGAATTAGATAAATCAAACCACAAAATAAATAAGAAAGAAGTTAGGGAGGTAAACAAAATGCTAGAAAAGTTAAGTTTGATAGATCTCTGGAGGAAATTGAATGGCAATAGAAGGGAGTATACTTTTTTCTCAGGGATTCATGAAACTTATACGAAAATTGATCATGTGTTAGGGCATAAAAACCTCAAAATCAAATGCAGAAAAGCAGAAATAGTAAATGCATCCTTTTCAGATCATGATGCAATAAAATTCACATGTAATATAAGGCCAGGAGAAAATAGACCACAAGTTAATTGGAAATTAAATAATCTAATCCTGAAGAATGAATGGGTGAAAGAGCAAATTATAGACACAATAGATAATTTCATCCAGGACAATGACAATAATGAGACAACATACCAAAATTTGTGGGATACGGCCAAAGCGGTTATAAGGGGTAATTTTATATCTCTAGATGCTTACTTGCATAAAATAGAGAAAGAGAAGATCAATGAATTGGGCTTACAATTAAAATAGCTAGAAAAAGAGCAAATTAAAAACCCTCAATTAAATAACAAATTGGAAATTCTGAAAATAAAAGGGGAGATTAATAAAACTGAAAATAAGAAAACTATTGAATTAATAAATAAAACTAAGAGTTGGTTTTATGAAAAAACCAACAAAATAGATAAGCCTTTAGTTAATTTGATTAGAAAAAGGAAACAGGAAAATCAAATTGTTAGTCTCAAAAATGATAAGGGAGAACTTTCCTCCAATGAAGAGGAAATTCGAGCAATAAAATTAGGAGTTACTCTGCCCAACTTTATGCCAATAAATTTGATAATCTAAATGAAATGGAGGAATATCTACAAAAATATAAATTGCCCAGGTTAACAGAAGAGGAAATAAATTATTTAAATAGCCCCATTTTAGAAAAAGAAACAGACCAAGCTATTAATCAACTCCCTAAGAAAAAATCTCCAGGGCCAGATGGTTTTACATGTGAATTCTACCAAACAAAGAACAATTAATTCCAATACTATACAAACTATTTGAGAAAATAGGGAAAGAAGGTGTACTACCAAATTCCTTCTATGACACAGATATGGTGCTGATAGCTAAACCAGATAGGGAGAAAACTGAGAAAAAAAACTATAGACCAATTTCCCTAATGAATATTGATGCAAAAATCTTAAATAAGATATTAGCAATGAAATTACAGAAAGTGATCCCCAGGATAATACACTATGACCAAGTAGGATTTACACCAGGAATGCAGGGCTGGTTCAATATTAGGAAAACTATTAGCATAATCAATTATATTAATAATCAAATTAACAAAAACCATATGATTATTTCAATAGATGCAGAAAAAGCCTTTGATAAAATCTAACACCCATTCCCATTAAAAACACTAGAGAGTATAGGAATAAATGGGCTTTTCTTTAAAATGATTAGTAGTATCATTTTAAAGAAAAGCCCATTTATTCCTATACTACTTAAAACCATCAGCAAGCATCATATGTAATGGAGTCAAACTAGAACCATTCCCAATAAGATCAGGAGAGAAACAAGGCTGCCCACTGTCACCATTATTATTTAATATTGTCTTAGAAATGTTAGCTTTGGCAGTAAGAGAAAAAAAGAGATTAAAGGAATTAGAGTAAGTAATGAGGAAACCAAATTATCACTCTTTGCAGATGACATGATTATATACTTAGAGAACCCTAGAAACTCAACTAAAAAATTACTAGAAACAATTTACAACTTTAGCAAAGTTGCAGGATACAAAATAAATCCACATAAATCATCAGCATTTTTATATATTACCAACAAAGTTCAGCAGCATGAGATACAAAAAGAAATTCCATTCAAAATAACTGTTGATAGTATAAAATATTTGGGAATCTATTTGCCAAGGAAAAGTCAGGAACTATACAAACTAAACTACAAAACACTTTCCACACAAA
>JAJPUD010000095.1:647433-726800 GCA_023553655.1 Myrmecobius fasciatus | reverse complement strand
CAGCGGTCATCAAAACCATTTGGTACTGGCTAAGAAATAGAGTAGTCAATCAGTGGCATAGGATAGAATCACAGGACAAACTAGGCAATAACTATAGCAATTTAGTGTTTGATAAACACAAAGACCCCAGCTTCTGGGATAAGTACTCATTATTTGACAAAAACTGCTGGGAAAATTGGAAACTAGTGTGGAAGAAATTAGAGCTTGATCCACATCTAACACCACATACCAAGATAAGATCTAAATGGGTTCATGATCTGGATATAAAGAGTGATATTATAAGTAAATTAGAGGAATGTAGTATAGTTTACCTCTCAGACCTGTGGAGATGGAATAAATTTATGTCCAAAGAAGAACTGGAACTCTTAATTGAACACCAGATAGATAATTTTGATTATATTAAGTTAAAAAAATTTTGTACAAACAAAACCAATGCAGTCAAGATTAGGAGGGAAGCAATAAATTGGGAAATCATCTTTACATTTAAGGGTTCTGATAAAGGTCTCATCTCTAAAATATATATTGAATTGTCTCATATTTATAAGAATTCAAGCCATTCTCCAATCGATAAATGGGCAAAGGTTATGAACAGACAATTTTCAGATGATGAAATTAAAACTATTTGTAGTCATATGAAAAGGTGCTCCAAATCACTATTGATCAGAGAAATGCAAATTAAGAGAACTCTGTGGTACCACTACACACCAGTCAGATTGGCTAAAATGACCGGAAAAGATAATGATGAATGTTGGAGGGGATGTGGGAAAACTGGGACACTAATACATTGTTGGTGGAACTGTGAACGGACCCAAACATTCTGGAGAGCAATCTGGAGCTATGCTCAAAAAGTTATCAAACTGTGCATACCCTTTGACCCAGCAGTGTTTCTACTGGGCCTATATCCCAAAGAGATCTTAGAAGAGGGAAAGGGACCCACATGTGCAAGAATGTTTGTGGCAGCTCTTTTTGTAGTGGCTAGAAACTGGAAACTTAATGGATGCCCATCAATTGGAGAATGGCTGAACAAATTATGGTATATGAATGTTATGGAATATTATTGCTCTGTGAGAAACAACCAGCAGGATGATTTCAGAGAGGCCTGGGGAGACTTGCATGAACTGATGCTGAGTGAAATCAGCAGAACCAGGAGATCATTATACAGGGCAACAACAATACTATATGATCAATTCTGATGGACATGGCTCTCTTCAACAATGAAATGTTTCAAACCAGTTCCAATTGTTCAGTGAAGAAAGCCATATACACCCAGAGAGAGGGATGTGAAATGTGGACCACAACATTTTCATGCTCTCTATTGACGTTTGCTTGCATTGTGTTTCCTTTTTCTGATTTTTCTTTCTTGTAGATATGATTTTTCTTGCACAAAAATGATAAGTTTGGAAATAAGTATACATATATTCGATTTGTCAAGTATTTTAACATAATTAACATGTAGTGGATATCCTGCCATCTAGGGGAGGGGTGGGGAGTAGGGGGGAAATTTTGTAACAGAAAGCTTTGTAAGGGTAAGTGTTGAAGAATTACCCATACATATGTTTTGCAAATAAAAAGTTTTAATTTAAAAAAAAAAAAAAAAGACCCGGGTTTGAGTACTAGTGCTGTCACTTACTCTATAAGATGATGAGCTGGTCACTTGACCTAAACTTCAGTTTCCTTATCTGAAACAAGGATAATGATACTTATTATTTGAGAGGAAAGTATTTTGCAAACTACAAAGCATCATATCAACATGTGAACTTCATTATTATTGAAATTTCCCTCAGTTCCTCTGAAACTGCACTTTCCTGGTTTTTTTTATTGATATTCTTTGCACCTCTCACTTCTGGATATTCACCTCAGGGCCTGTCCTTGATTCATCATTTTCTTATATACTCATTTGACAACTTCACTCTTCAACTATGTTCCTAAAACATTTTTCTGGGCTCAAAATTCTCTACTACATGCCTCTGTCTGATCATAAGCTTCCTCAGGGCATGCAGGTAGTTCAATTTATACTTCTGCATCTCTTCTAACACTTAGAAAATAAGCTCCAACATAGAATCTATGATTTTGTTATTTGGAGAAATCCCCCCCACAACTCAGAGAGCTATTCATTTAGACTGACTTAGCAGAAAGTTGCCCAAAGCACATACAGTAGCTGAGGAACTTGGCCTGAATAGTATGGTTAAATGTTCAAACTAGCTCTCCAAGCCTCACACTATCTCTATATCAACCTTTCCTCTGTATATCAAGCATTCTATTAGCTATTTATATATTTGCTTTATCCTCCTAGAATACAGGCAATCACATATTCCACACACTCACCTCAACCCCTACAGTCTAACACAATGTCTACATAAGATATATATGAGCTCAATGTGAGCTCAAGTAGATTTAGCAAGAAAGAAGTCATCTTATCATTGCAGATAAAGTAATTTCAGTAGAATTGTGTGGATAGATGCTATTTTGCAGAAATTAAGAAAAGAAAAGGTAGGCAGGAAATAAGTATTTTGCATATACAGAGCCAATTAATGAAGTCTGTGAAAAGCTGGTAAAAAGCAGACATGTAATTAGTAAAGCTAAAAGAGATAACAGAAATTACCAATTCTACTACTGTTATCTCCTTTATGTAGATAAAAAAACTGTGGCTCAGAGGCTAAGTAACTTATCCATGGTCACTAAGTACCTGAGATACTAACCTAAGATCTCCAGAATCCCACATACAGTACAGAACTTCATTTACTAAGCCAAAATGACTCTCATTAATTGAGTAAAATAAACTATCAAATATTAGTTGACTACTTCAAGCAGAGTACTATAAAACAACAACCATTTAGCATTTGACAATACATGGAATACTAGAATTGGAGTCAGGAAGACCCAGAATCAAATTCATCATCAGTGAGACAGAGCTAAGATGGTGGAGCGATAAGAAATACTGCAGCAAGATCTACTCCACAAAGCTCTTTCAAACAGATCTAGAAAATGCACCAAACTAAATGCACCAAATCCTGTTGAGGAATCACAGTGATATCACAGTGAGTCATTTGTCCAGCCCATTTCAGCTCAGGGAGACAAACAAAAAGGTCTATGGACACTGGGGAAGAATCTAACCTGAATCACAAGGTGCATAAAGCATTGCAGTGCTCAGAATTGTGTACTAGGGCAGGAGATCCCAAACTCTCACAGGGCACTCCCAGACTCACACCAGGGCATCACAACAGGGACAGGTACCAAATGATAGGTTGTTACTCCCATCCAGTTTCAGGTCACAGATACTATAAGGAATGCAAAGAGGACTTTCAGGAGAGGTACACACCCACAGAGAGGCCTTAGGCTGTGTACAAAGATATCAGGAAGTTCAGAAGCAATCAGCAATGGCATGGCTCAGAACCCCATTTCAGACCAGTGTCTCACTTCTAGTATCTAGCCCAGCCTACAAAGGAATAACCAAAGCAGGAATCCTTAAACAGAGGGGAGCTTTTGCCCCTGTCACTATGAACCAATATGGCTTTCACTTGGCTGATAGGGGATGAATCCAACAGCAGTTTACTCTTGCTCAGACACAAACTTAGGTGAGATGCTTATAGAGTTTAGACCAGGGGGACAACTTCCAGGCCTTACCCAAAATCAGACCAGTCTATGTATGGATAATTTTTCAACATTAACCCTTGTAAAAACCTTGTGTTCCAATCCCCCTACCCCCCTTCCTTAGATGGCAAGTAATCCAATATATGTTAAACATCATAGAAATATGTTAAATCCAACATAAGCATACATATACAATTATCTTGCTGCACAAGAAAAATCAAATTAAACGGAAAAAAAAAGGAAAAAAAACAAAATGCAAGCAAACAACAACAAAAAGAATGAAAATGCTACGTTGTGATCCCACACTCAATCTCCACAATCCTCCTTCGAGGTGCAGGTGGCTCTCTTCATCACAAGATCAATGGAACTGGTCTGAAATCATTTCATTGTTGAAGAGACCCACCAGATCACTCTAGAAGCACTGAAAGTCCTTGCAGGTCGACTGAGATTCTAGAAGAACACAAACTCAATATCCCAAGAGAGCAGCAACAGGCACAAATCAGAACTTCTCTCTAGAAATGTGGCACAGCCCAGCTTGAATGTCAAACCCAAAGTCATTAAATATTTGGAAGAATAGACAAACTAAAAAAGAACCCCACCACAATGGGTTATATTAGTGGCAGGGAAGCTCAAGATAGGCACAGATAAGGAGAATGACGCTATAATATCTATGAACAATGTCTCAGAGAAAAATAGTTTTGGCTCAAACTAAAGTAGAATTCTTCAAAGAGATGAAGCAAGGAAAAAAAATTTAAGTTAAAATAAATTTTTTTAATAATGAAATTGCATGAGAAAAAAATTGGAAAACAAATGAAAGTTATATATAATTGTAAAGGAAATTAACATTTTGGCAGTATAAGCACAAAACCATATCTAACCAAGGTTTGAACGCTTCAATGACTTTGGGAAGCATCAAGAAATATTAAGACAGTATTAAGGAGTGGAAAAAATAGTAGAAAAATAAGTTATCTTAAAGCAAAAATAAGTGAACTGGAAAAATGAGACAAAAATTTTAAATCATTCATCTATTTGTTGGGGAAAGGATGAATAAATCATGGTATATGAATGTTGTAGAATCTTATTGTTCTTTAAGAAATGATGAGATGCTAATTTCAGAAAAGCCTAGAAAGATTAACTGAACTGATGCTGAGTGAAGTGAATAGAATCAAGAGAATATTGTACATAATAACAATAAGATTATGTGATGATCAACAACGTGGTGTACTTGGCTCTTCTCAATAATGCAGCGATTCAAGGCAACACCAATACACTTGGTTATAGAAATTGCCATCTGCATCCAGAGAGATAACTATGGAGACTGAATATGGATAGAAGCATAATAGTTTTATCTTTTTTTGATTTCTTTTTTCCTTTCTTGGGGTTTTTTCCCTTTTTGTCTTGGGAACATATTTTGAAAATATGTTTAAAAGAACTGCACATATTTAACCTATCTATATTAGATTGCTTGCTGTCTTTGAGGAAGAAAAATTTGGAATACAAAAGTCTTACAAAAATGAATATCGAAAAGTATTTTTACATCTATTTGGGAAAATAACACACTATTAAGAACAAAAAAAAACAGTAAAAAAAATTAAGAATGATGATTCACTTTAAAAAAAAAAAAGCATTGATTAAAAGATATAAAATTTCAAGAAAGTTTAAAGAAAACTGTCCAGATTTCTTAGAATCAGAGAGCAAAGTAGAAACAGAAAGAATTCACTGGTTACCTCCTAAATGAAATCCCAAATTGAAAATTTTCAGGAACATCATAGCCAAAATCTAGGAACTTCCAGAACAAAGAAAAATACAGTAAATAGCCAGAAACAAAGTTTCAAATACTAAGGAGCCACTGAATCACACAAAAATTAGCTGTCACCATTATAAAGGAAATGAGAACATGGGATATGATATTCTGGAAGGCAAAGGCTTATAACCAAGAGTAACTTATACTGCAAAACTGAATGTAATGCTATGGGAGAAAAAAAATGAATCTTTAAAGAAATAGAATTTTCAAGATTTCTAACTCAAAAGAGAAAGAAAGGTTAAAAGAAAATTATCTTAATCAGGATGAATGAGTAGATCCCTATATAAACAAGGAGTTTACGCGGGCGGGAAGAGAGCACAGAAAGACATCTAAATCTCCCTCTCAACCAAAATAAAAGAAAAGAGAATACATATATACATATGAAAATAGAAATACATTTCATTCAATAGAAAAATAGGAGGGAAAAGATAAAGGAAAGGGAATTTGAGAGAAAGTTTAAGTCAAAGGAGGGATTATTTCTAAGCAAAACAAAAGTCTAATGATGTACAAAAACATTAAGTTTTTTTTGAAGTAGCAAAAAATGGGAACTTGAAAAGGTACCCATAAACTGAATAACAGATGAACAAAATATAGTATATAAATGGAACAGAATGCTGTTGTGCTGGGCTCTTTATCAGCATAATGACTAACCAGGATTCCAGAAAACTAAAAATGAAACATGCTACCTACCTCCTGATTAGAGAGGTAAAGTGTTCAAAATGCTCTTATCTGTAAAATGGGATTAATAGCATCTACTTTACAGGGCTCTCATAAGGATAAAATTAAATAACATATAAAGCATTATATACATATATATATATATATATACACATATATATATATATATATGATCTATATCATCATCATTTGTACAGAACTTTAGATGAGATTTCTGATCATAAGATTAGAAGAGACACAATACTGGCCCAGAAGTAATTCACAGTTCATGGTACAATGGAAAAAGCACTTGATTTCAATTTAAAGGACCTAAATTCAAATCCCAATTCTGATACTATCTGTGTCACCTTAGGCAAATCACTTAACTTCTCTGGACCTCAATTTTCTCATCTGTAAATGAGAGGGTTGGACTGGATGTCCTCTAAGGTCCCTTCCAGCTTTAAATTTATAATCCTAGTAGAGGCATAAGACACCAAAACTCACTAATATGACAAATTTCTTTCTACCTCAGATACAGATTAATATTTTTACTTCTGGACTTTGTATATTAAAATTTCATCAATCTTTGAACAAAAAAAAATTGTACCCTTTCCACAAATTGTCAGAATATCATACTGGTTCCCTAGAACCTCTTTGTCAATTCTATTTTAACATAGTTCTAGTTCTGTTGAGGTTATTTGTGTTTTCAGCTCAGGAGGTGGAATTACGTGGTGCTCCTAAGCCTCCAGTGAAGTCTAGGCCACACTATAATATTAGACAATATTTATACTCCTTTTTTAAGAATTGCAAAGTCGTTTTACATACCTCATTTGAGCCTCAAAATATGTATGAGATAGATGCTACTTTTATTTCCCGTTTTACGGATCAGGAAATTAAAATCCAGAGACAAACTATCTTATCCAAGATCATAGTAAAGATCACACTGTGATACTATAAACATAGCTGGATTTGAAGTAAAATAACCTGGGTTCAAATGCCAGTTCTTCAGCCTGGTTTTCCCAACTGTAAAACGAGGGGGTTGGCACTAAGATAACCTCTAGAGAGTCTAAGGCAGGACTGAAAACCCAAGTTTCTTACAGATTGTTTCCAGGGCCACATGACCCCTCAGCCAGAGCCCTGTCACGCCCTTCAGTGACTGAAGGCCTGGGATGGAGAGGGGGACACCAAGTGGACAAAAAATCCCTCCAAACCAGACTCCTCGAATGTCTGAACTAGAAGAGGTCTTAGAGGTCATCCAGTCTAACCCTGTCATTTTACGGAAAAGCAAGCAGCTAACAGCCCCAACCGCCCCGAGAGTGATCCCTCGGCCCCACTCCAGCCTTAGGACAGAGGGAACCGGCGAAGGGTCAATTCCCCGGACCCCGGCGACAAAGGGACGCAACTCTCGGGCAGGGTCGTGCTGAGCCTCTCCGCCCTGGTGGTTCCCCCTTTCTCCCCCCCCCCCCCGCGAGTTACCTGCAGCACCATGGCCTGGGCCGCCCCAGGGGGGAAGCCCATGCGATCTGCCGAGTGGCGCAGCAAGCGGTAGAAGTCGGTCTTGCGGTAAAGGAAGCCGAACAACACCCGTAGAAAGTCTTGGACGTTGCCCACGTGCTGCAGGATGCCCAGCAGCGCCTGGTCATACAGCTCCGCCGCTCCGGGCTCCATGGCTACCGGCCCGGCCGGCTCAGCGGAGGGAGGAACGCTGACACTCGGGGGACAGGAGGAACCGCGGCCTGCCTTGGCCTCGATCTCAGTATCAGCCGCCGTCTCCGCCTTTGAGCAGCGGCTTCTGGTGTGTATGTGTGAAAGTGTGTGAATGGGCGAGTGAGTGTGTATGAGTGTGTGTATGCAGACCCACTCAACGGCTCCGCCACACAGCCGCCGAGACAGAAGCACTTCCGGCCTGCTGCCCCGCTGGTCTCCGGAGACTACGTCTCCAGTTCACCGCCGAGGCCCGGCCGCCGTCGGGATTTCCGGCGTGGGTGCCCTTGCTAAAAAGGCTCGATGCAGGGTAGGGGGAACCAAAAGCCCAGACAAGAAAGTCGGGGGGATGGTGAACACGTGACACCCGACGACCCCGTAGGGAGAGGACAGAGGAAGTTTTCTCGTCTTCCAACCTTCACGTGACGCACGAGCGTCACATACACAAAACACTGCCAGGTGCCGTTGCGCGCGCGCTTGCGGCCCTACTGTCACGTGACTGAGTTTAGACCAGCTTTTTCTGAGAAGTTTCTTCCCTTTGCTAAATGCTGAGTGGGCAGTCACCTTGATCTATTTCTGGCTGCTGGACTCAGATGACTCTGGAGGGAAAGTGAGGCAAGTGAACTTACACAGTCCTCTTTAAATCCAATTCACTTGCTTGTCAAGGTATCGCCTCCCTGCCGTTTTGGTCTTTTTCCAGAGCGAAGGACAAATAACTGCCCCTAAGGTAGACCCAGATCTAAGGTCATTCGCCCGAGGGTTTTAACTAGTGTGGAAGTTAAGCTTTATTAGGTTTCAGGGTTCTTGTTTTCTCCCGGATAAGGGAGCCTCAAAGAGATTAGAAATTGCTCGGCCCGACTGAATCCTGAACCCCGGTTTTTGGACTCCCAAGTGCAGTGCGAGCTCCGCCGATCCCCAAAATGCTATTCATTGAGAAGGGGATGAAGCTTTACCTGTTCTTTCCGACTAAATTCATGTGCTCATCTAATTTAGCTAAACCATTTTTTTTTCTTTTCTTTGTAATTCTTCAAGTGAGATAACTCATAAATGCCCCAGGAGCCCTGCAAACCTAAAAGCTCTATTCATATGATAGCTTCTGTGTTTTTCTCTGTCGGGGAGAATGTAAGATTATGAAAGATTATAAAAGTTCAAGTTATTTTAAGTCTTAAAGGCATTTTAAAAATCGAAAAACTTTTGCTTTAAAAGTAAATTGGAAAGTATAAAAAAACTGTTTTGAGCTAATAAAAAGATGAGTTTTCTGCAGTCCCTAATTTGCCCTGTCAGGCCAAGTCTGGAATGCTAAATTCAGTCTGATGCATATTTTGGTGACATTGATAGACTAGATGGATAGCATGTGGGCCCGGAGTCAGGAAAACCCGAGTTCAAATCCATCCTTAGATACTTACTAGCAGTGTCACACAGGGCAAATCACTTAACCTCCATTTGCCTCAATTTCCTCACCTGTAAAATGAGCTGGAAAAGGAAATGGCAAACCACTCTATTACGTTTATCAAAAAAAAAAAAAAAAATACCTGGGCAGCTGAGGTGGCGCAGTGGATAGAACACCAGCTCTGAAGTCAGGAAGACCTGAGTTCAAATGTGATCTCAGACACTTAACATTCCCTAGCTGTGTGACCCAGGGCAAGTCACTTAATCTCAACTGCCTCAGTAAAAACTAAAAAAAAAAAGTTGGGAGAGAACCTATAAGAATCAATCAAGTACAATAAAGGAGGTCATTTTGATTCCTGCAGTTTAAAGAAAAACTCCTATCTCTTCATCTGATGAAGGTGAATGAAACATATTTCCTTGATTAAACATTTTAAAATAAAGTTTAAAAAAAGAAAAAAAAATACCAGATGAGGTCATGAAGTGTCAGAAATGATTAAGATAACAATAAAAACATGCTGAAGGGTGACCAGAAAGGTGAAAGTATTTTAAAATGATAAGATTTAAATCTGAAAGGGACCTTAGAAGATTATCTAATTCGGCCCCTCATTTTACATCTTTCAGAGTTTAAGTGGGTTCCAGAGAGTTTAAGTGGGAGACCCACGATTAACAATTGACAAGAAGCAAACCCCGGTCTTATAATTCTAAATCTAAATTGGTGCCAATAGATTGTGAAATAAGATCAGTTGATGAAACTGAAGCAGTGGTGTTTAACTCAAATAGAAACTGGGACCAGTATTGACTTACTGAAAACCACATATTAGCCAGGAGCAGTTAGGAAATTGGTGGGGGAAAAGTAAGATTGTTAAATGGCACCAAGGTGTTGGAGAAAAAAGCCTTAAATTCTGTCATCATTGATTCATCAAAAATTCTTAAACTCAAGCTGCTTAGAGATTAGCTATATGTGGTGAGACTGATGGACCCATTCAATATGAAATATAAGGCAGATAGTATATTTATGAAGGCAAGACATTTAATTCCTGGAAGAGACAAGTGCAGAATGAGCAGTATCTGAGATTTTTCATTTCTGTAGCAATTTGCCTAGTTGAAACAATCTTCAAAGCACACCCAGAGAATGCAGATCATTTTGTGGAGCCACTTGAAATTTCCAGACCCAGAGGTGATTCAGACCAGTTCCAGTGATAAGATCCTGGTAATGGTTGTTATGATAGAGCCATCTGCACCCAGAGGGAAGACTGTGGGGACTGAGTGCAGATCGCAACATAGTATTTTCACTTTTGTTGTTTTGTTTGCTTAAATTTTGTTTTATTTCTCATTTTTCCCCTATTTGATCCAATCGTGTGCAGTATATAATTGTGGAAATATGTATGGAAGAATTGCACATGTTTAACATATATTGGATGACTTGCTGTCTAGGGGAGGGGGGAGTGGAAAGGGAGGGAGAAAAAAAATCTGGAACATAAGGTTTTTGCAAGGGTGAATATTAAAAACTATATGCAGGTGTTTTGAAAATAAAAAGCTCTATTTATAAAAAATAAAGGGCAGCATTTGCCAAATGGGGAAAAAAAAATTTCCAGGCTGAGAAATTCCTGGAAAATGAAGAGAAAAGGGTATAGAAGGAAAGAGAAGATGAAGAAATAAATAACCCCTTCCTTGAAGGTGCTAGAAAACTGATTAAGGTCTCACCTGGAGATGGATACTAGAAGTACTAAGATAATGTGGACTTGGGAGTGATGTTACAGCAATATCAGATATCTGAGGAAGAGAAACTTCCACAAAATTAGGAGAAAGCCCAGAAGGAATGGAGAGAACAAGTCAGGAATGGTGACTGATCAAAGACTCTGGTGAAGAGCCCACCCTTGTACCTGCCCAGCTGCCCATTCCAGCCAACCTCACAGCCATCTTGGAAGAGGTCTCACAGCTAAAAAAAAAAAAAAAAAAAAAAAACCAGAAGCTGAAGAGCTGGGAACAGTGTGGATACAGTCAGTAGCAAGTCAAAGCTGGCAAGCCCAGGTGAGGTAAGGATGCCAGCTGCCCCAGGACTCAGCAGCAGTCACGTAGCTGTGGCCTCCCCCTCCCCTAGCACAGGTAGACAGTCTATCAGAGATTACCTGGGATGCCATGCCTCCTCCCAGAGTCACATGGGGGCATAGTCAGTCAGGAAACTAGGGAAGCCTTAGGCCCTCAGGCCCCTCTGAAGTGGAGTCAGGTTGGATGGGGTGAGGTAATTTGTTCCCTGAGCACAGTAATGAGAAAAGGAGGATCAAGGTGGAAGCTTTGCTCCCTGAGGTTCTGTCTGGTGTATTCAGTGTGGTTTCTCCACTCCTTAGCTTCCCAAGGACTGACTGCTGCTCTCCAGGCCTTAGGCCCCAGTAGGACTCAGTGGTATGGACACTTTCTCTAAATCTTTCCAGTTTAGAAAATGATATTTGAAAACCTGACAGCCATTCCTAGCCTAGTGATGGATCTACAGAAGATATTGGGCCTTGACCCTGTTTCCTTTGGACCTCTGTGTGTGGCATATGTGGTACATTTGCCTCCCCTCATTCCCATACCAAGTAGCTAGGTATGATAGTAGATAAAATACTGGATGTGGAGTCAAGAGGGCCTGAATTCAAATCCAGCCTCAGACAATCACTAGTTGTGTGACCCTGGGCAAGTCACTTAACCCACTTCATCTCTAAAATGCGCTGGAGAAGAAAAATGACAAACCATTCCAGTAATTGGTTTTGCCAAGAAAACCCCATATTGGGGGTATGAAGAGTCAGACATGACTGAACAACATGAGTTAGGCACTGTGCTAAACACTAGAAATATAAATATGAAAAAAATAACGACCATCCCTGCCCTCCAAAGGAGTTTGCAATCCACTAAAGGAACACAAGACTCAAAGGAAAGAGAAGAGGGGAGAAGATGAGAACTACTAAGTAATGTTGAAAGTGGAAAAGTCTGTCACATAAGTCCCAGGTTAGAGTAGTCAGGTAAAAGTGAGTTTTCTAAATTAAAGTTGTTTTAAATAGAGATTGGGATTCCATGGCCCCACACTTTAGTCAAAAAGTCATTTGGAAGAAGGTTTGGATTTGGAGTAACCTGGAGTCTATGAAATTTTTCATGTTTGCTATGTTCTAATATAATTGATTTCCTTTGTAATTCATTTTATTTTATGCATTTAAAAACATTATAACAAGAAGAGTTTCTGAGAATAGGTTTTAACACAATACCAGAGATGTCAATGGCACAAACATCGCTCAAGAACTAGAAAAGAGAATTAGAAATAAGGAGTGGAAGTTGCAAAAAAAAAAAAAAAAAAATCCTGCATTTTCTCCTCAGTGTAAATACTCAATGTAAAGAATTTCCAATACTTCCCACTAGCACTGAGGAGAATTTCAAGGAAGAGCTAGGTGCCAACTTAGTAGGAATCAGATTTATCATTTTAGAAGAGGGCTCAGCTCAGAACATCTTTTTCTTACCTGGCTGAACATTCTGGGACATATCTGACTTTCCCACCAAGACCCTGAGTATCTTCTCTCTTACCATCCCCTAGCTAGAATTTTCAGCTTCTTTGTGTTGTCTTCCCCCATTAGATTGTAAACTCCTTTAGAACAGAGCTTAATTTTTTTTGGTATTGGAATCTCCAGTACATAGCACAATGTCTAGCACACAGTAGTGCTCAATAAATGTCTATTGACTACAGCTAGAACTAGAAGAGATCTCTGAGATCTTCCAGTCCAACCATCTCATATTATAGATGATGAAACTGAGACCAGAGATTAACTGATTTGCCCAAGATCAGACAAGTAGTTAAATGGGAGAACTAGAATTCAAACTTAGATCTTTTGATTCCAAATATAGTGTCATTGGGCAGTGAGGTGGTACGGTGGATAGAGCACCAGTCCTGAAGTCAGGAGGACCCGAGTTCAAATTTGATCTCAGACACTTAACATTCCCTAGCTGTGTGATCCTGGGCAAATCACTTAACCTCAATTGCCTCAGCAAAAAAAAAAAATAATAATAAAATTTTTTAAAAATAATTTAAAAAAACAAATATAGTGCCATTCCCCACTATTTTAGAGAAGATTCTTGTTCAGTGTGGATCACAGTATTTTCACCTTTATTTTTTGTTTGGGTTTTTTTTTTTTTCTCCTCGTGGTTTTTTCCCTTTAGGTCTGATTTTTCTTGCACAACATGACAAATATGAAAATGTTTTCAAGGACTGCACATATTTAATTGATATCAGATTGCTTGATGTCTTGGGAAGGAGGGAGATAAGGTAAGAAGGGAGAAAAATTTGGAACACAGAGTTTTACAAAAATTAATGTTAAAAACTATCTTTACACATATTGGAGAAAAATAAAATACTATTGAGGGAAAAAAAAAAGCTGGTTAGTACTAGTTGACCTCAGAGGTCCCTTCCAACTCTAAAATACTATACATCAGTTTTGGTGAGTTAGGGGAATGTCCACCCAAGCATATGAAAATTTTCCCTAGTGGGATCAATGAGAATAGTTTGTTCCAAAGGCAAAGAAGGTGACTGAAGCAGGTACTGTGATGCTCTTAGAACTTGGTCAGACATCAAAGAAACCTAGGTCATCCATTGCATCTTCATCTATAGCCAGACATCTTGATTTTTGTCTTGTCACTAGATTTCATTAATTCAAGAGGAGAGAATAAGACCACTAATGACTTTGTTCAATTCTACCTCACCTAAATCCAATTCAGACACAAGTCAAAATATCATTAATGATGTCATTGGTCCTCTTCAAAAACAAGCACAAATAATTTTCCTTCACCATCACCTATGGCCCTGTTTAATTCATCTTTTTCATTCTCACATCGCCTAACACAGAGCCTTGCAAGTTACAGATACTCAATAAATGTATGTTGAATTTTTTATTTTTATTGAATTATAGTTATTATTTTATAAGGTTTATAAAATACTCCATTCAGGGAGCACTTTGAGTTCTCCTTTTAGTTTCAGAATTAAGAAATTTTGTCCAATAATTTAATCACCAAACAATGATTAAATTGTAAGTTATGTTTAATTGTGTCAGTGACAAATTGTAAAATTATAATTGTTATATTTGGTTCCCGTTCTTTTATTAATTAAACAGACTCTTGATTGAGCTTTGTAAGAGAGGATTGGAAAGGAGTAGGGCAAATTAGCTTCACCATGTGTTCTATATTTTTAAAAAATACTAGTTGAATGTCAGATTTTTCAAGCTTATCTTCAAATATATATATACAGTTACCTCCATTAGGAAATATCTTGGAATGCAAAAGGATGATAATAAATTACCTCTTCTATCCAGGGTCACATTTGTCACTTTTGAAAGAGGCTTCCCAGAAAGCTTGAATTGTCTAATTAACATACACCTTAATTTTGAGACAGCTAGGTGGCACAGTGGATAGAGCACCAGCCCTGAAGTCAGGAGGACGAGTTCAAATCTGGTCTCAGACACTTCCTAGCTGTGTGACCCTGGGCAAGTCACTTAATCTCAATTGCCTCAGCAAAAAAGCAAAAAACAAAAAACAACAACAACAACAAAAAAAAAAAACCTTAATTTTCAAAAGAAATTATTTAGACCTTGCATTGTCTAAATAATTTCTTTTGAAAATTAAGATATATGTTAATAGGAACAGGTTGATAAAAACAAAAAACAAAAAAAAAAACTCTGGACTTGGAATCCATAGAGACCTGTATTTGAATCCTGTCTCTAATACTTTACGACTATGAGCAAGTAATGCCTCTCCCTGAGCTTTAGTTTCCTCATCTCTAAAATATTGGGGGTGGGTGAGAAATAATAACCTGTAGAAAGAGAGGCAACCTGACATACTGCATAGAGACCTAGCTTCATTGTCAGGAAGACCTAGAATTAAGTTCTACTTCTGACACCTAGCAATATGACCCTCAGCAAGTAACAACTACTGGGTGGTCCAGAAAGTCCCAAAGATTATAAGTTACTAGTACTTATCTGAATTGGAAAAGAAAGTTTCTGTACTGATTGCCTCCACCAGTGAAATCACAGGTCTGGAAGTGATTCAGTTTCCTGGCATGACCCTGGTACACTGTCCAGGTTTCACAGACAGCACAATGGCTCTATGGACCTTTAGTTTGGTGGTCAGTCTAATACCTCTCCTCTCCCACACTGTCCCTCGGAGATTCCCACCCAATAAGCTAGCTCTAGAAATGTGTGTGTCAACCTTGTTATCAATGTGGACATCCCTGGAAAGCATACTGCCTAAGTGAATTTTTCCACAGCATTAAAAACTTTTCCATTTGCTGTAACCCATGGTTCCACCTATGAATGGTGTGGTGCTGGCTGATGAAGCACCTGTGTTTTCTTGGTGTTAATTGTTTGGACAAAATTAGCACAATCAGCAGAGAACTGATCCATAGAATCATCAGCAAACAAAAAATCATGCACCAGAACTCCCTCCACTTTAGTTTTGGTTGGTAGCCTTTTTTCAAGTTGAAGAATTTCCCATCAGTGCAATAGTGGACTTTGATTCCATGTTTGTCTTCATTGAAGTCATTTAACATCGTGGCTGAAAACAAAAGAGCGAGCACCCAATCTTGTTTCATTCCACTAGTGACTAGGAGAGTTCTAGAGCATTGTTCACTGTCCAGAACCCAGGCAAGCATGTCATCAAGAAAATGACAAACTATACAAATGAACTTCTCTGGGCAACCAAATTTTGACAAAATTTTCCATGAATCCTCATGACTACAGTATCAAAGGCCATGGTCACAAATGTACAAATATTGTATACAGACATGTGCTCTGGGTATTTCTCCTGGAGTTGTCGGGCAGCCAACGCCACATCAACAGTTCCTCAACCCCTTCTGAAGTCCCTCAACTTCCAGGTGTAGGATCAATCTATTTAGGAAGACTCTGGCAAGAGTCTTGCCCAGCGATGACAGAGAGAGACAGGACAATCTATTCCCTTTACCTTTATAGAGAAGTGAAGGCATCCTTGAACTTCTGGGGCACACTCCTCTTGCCATATGCATAGTGACAGCCATACAATTCAGCTTGTGAGCTACCTTTCCAAAGCCTAAGAGATCACACTTAAGATCTCGCACATAATACATTTAATTATCCAGCACAGGAATATAATACTTAAATTATCCATCAGGGAGCACTCTTCTAGAGCCATCACACAATTCTATTATGGAAGCAGTTGGTTGCATAGTAGATGGAGCACTGGGTCTGGAATCAGGAAGATCTGAGTTCAAATTCAGTCTCACATATTAGGTGTATGATCCAGGACACTTCAACTAAACCCTGTTTCCTCAAATGCAAAATTAAGATCATATTAGCAGCCTCTCAGGATTGTTGTAAGGATCAAATGAGATCTGTAAAAGCAGTTAGCATAATACCTGGCACATAGTAGGTGCTATATAAGTACCTATTCTTTCTTTCTCCCAAATGTAATCACTGTTAATTTTGCATAATGAAAAATAACAAGAAAAAAGATGAAAATCTACATGAAGCAATCATATCAAGCTATTTTCATTATAATCCTGAGAAGTATTAATATGCTAAAAACTGAAATTTGCCAAGAATCACATACTAGTGAAAAATTTTATTACATGAATACCTCTCAGGATTATGAGGAAAGAACTTTGTAAACATTAAAGTCAATGATGGAAGTGTGATTATACCTATTTTCCAGATAAGAAAACAGACTAAAGAAGTATTTAAACAATTATGTCTCAAATTCAAAATTATGCTTATCACTGAATCATGAATTTATTGTTATTTTTATAAATGACATTAGATATTTAGTACCTATTAAGGGAAAGGGACAGTTCTCAGTATCATTCCTAGAAAGCCTTTCCATGTTGACTTAAGCTGATACATTTTAGAACCAGGATCATGGCCAAAAATCTTACTGGCTATGGGATAATGTATGTTTATTCCCAGGCTTTCATCACTTGACCCATTCCCTGTCACACTCCCAAACACAAATGACTTGTTCTGTTTGACTTTAGGGGAAAAACCAAGAGTAGAATGTGCAGTGCCAATTCAGACTTGATATCAAGAAAACCTTCCAAAAGCAGACAGAATGGCCTCAAGAGTGGGTGAGTTTTCCCAGCCTGATGTGTATCAGAGTGCAGATTCTTTATATATAGATATGTTGGACTTGGCCACTTTCCAAAGCAGGTTCTTCGACTTGAGCTTACTCTGAACTCTCCTAATACTCCTCTCTCTTTTTCATATTTAACACATTCTTCTTTGAGTTATAATTATTTATGGGCAAGTAAGTGGCACAGTAGATAGGATGGACATCTGTGTTGTTTGTCCTTTGTTCTAGAAGAGGCAGGGAGAGGATGCCATGACCTGCAAGTGAGTTGGATTTAAGGGAGGGAGGCTGTACAAGGTCACCTGCCTTATTCTCTCCTCTGGAGCTATTTGGGTCCAGTGGCCAGATTTAGAGTTGGATAAGTGGAGATGGCCCTAAGTCAAAATGCAACTTCCATGAATCCTTATGAATTATTAACTGGCCCCCATTTCTATTTGATTTTGAACCACTGATATTCTGGGTCTAGAGTCAGGAAGATTCAATTTCTTGAGTTCAAATACAGACTTTTACTAGCTAAATGACCCTGAGCACATAACCTTCTTTGCCTCAGTTCCTTATCTATCAAATAAGCTGGAGAAAGAAATGGCAAATCACTCCAATATCTTTGCCAAGAAAACCCAAAGTGAAGTCATGAAGAACAGACTACTGAAAAACAACAAGCTTCAGATTATAGTTATTTATAGAGGTATGATTAGGCAGGAGTTTGGGGAAGGTGGTTCCAGGAGAAAGCAAGAGAACAGAGTCATTTGTGGCAAAGATTGAGTAAAGAAGGAAAGGCAAGATACTTTCTTTTCCCATCATCCCAAAATTGTACCTACACCTTTGTCCAGAGTTCACCTGCTTTATAGGGACACAGACGAGGTCCTTCAAGAAATGATTTTCTTCTACCTCATTTTTACCACGGGGCCAAAATGCAGAGTTAGAACCATTATCTTTCTAATTATTTCCCCTTTTTTAACCTAATGGTTCAAAGCCTACAATGCTGTGCTTTTAAGCAAGAGTTCCAGACTTCTATTTTCACATTATTGAAAAAAACATTAAATAACTGGGAGAATCATATTTCTTTTGCTGTGGAAAATTTCAAATCTTCAGAATTTAGAGCATTTTTACATTTTAATTGGAAGGCAAGTATGTCACTAAAGTTTATCAAACTCTCCAAGGAAAACCTAGTATAGTGCATAGTTTGCCAAACAATTCCAACACATATCAAAATAAACACAGATTATTAAACATTCTTTTGGAGTGTGTCTGAAGCAGGAAAAAGCTAAAAAGGGTTACATGCTCATCAAACAGAAACATTAAAAACTAAGAAGAAATCATCCTGGGAAAGAAGGTACATGGGGACAAGTTACAGCTGGAAACTCTGCTTGCTGATGTAAATTCTGGAGAGTATGCTGAAAGCAATGGATGGTCAGTTAGTTACCTTTTGGAGTAATTTGACAAAGCTTCAAAACAAATTTGGACTGTTCTTCTCTTACTGAATATAAAGTTCCAGAAGAAACCAGTGATAATGGGGAAAACTTGGATTTTCTTGGTGGATTACCTCAATTATGTTATGCTAATATAATTTGTAAAAAAAAAAATCATTTTTGTTGAACATTTTAAGTAGCCATTAGTGGGAAAATATAAATCACTATAGAAAATTTTCAGTTATCCAAGGTAATAAACAATAGGGTAGTATGGGTAAAAATCACAAATAATTTAGAAACATAACTTTCAATCATTTAAATTTTCACATTGTTTTCCCTTTATTCTAACCTAATCAACAAAGAAAATCTTTTATCAGAATTGAATAGAATTAATTTGCTGAGAAAAAATAACATTCTATACTAAATACTATACTATTAGCTGCTTAAGGTCAAAGACAATACAATTCATCTTTGTATATGTGATGTGTTATGCGTAATAGATTCAGTATATTTGGATCAATAAATAGCAAATGTCCAGAAGTACTATTATTGACTAGTATCCATTTTAGGAACTTTTTTTTTAAAAATACATATTTCATGTATAACATTCTTGGTGTTCCAGTCAATCCTACACCCTCAGCTCACCTTTCATAGGCTTCTTCTGCTTGAACATCAAGAAAAGTTAAAAATAAGAACCATAAGATGGTACAATTTGAAAAAAAAAACCATAGCTCATGATTTTCTACCAAAGTATTTAATTTTACTTGTCAAGTAAGAATACGCAACTATTCAAAACAAAAGCATTCATGGTTACTTATTAAGAAAAGTAGTTAGAATTTCTTATCAAACTTGGAGCCACAAATACACACACCATCCCTGAGGAGTAGACAAACATAGGGATGTCTTAAGATCATACAAACAGGATCAGAGAATGAGATTTTTTGAGTTGAAATATAACCTCAGAACTCTCATTTTCCAGATGAAGAAAATAAGATATAGAGCTATTAAGTAACTTTCCTAGGATCACACAAATAGTAAAAATCTGAGGCTGTATTTGAACCCAGCTCTTTGTGACTGCAAGTCTAGTGCCATAATCATGATACCACGCTGCTCCTTGGTATAGGAAACACTTATGGCCAGAGAACAAGTGCAGAAGGACACGTACTTAGAGAACGTGTCTGGCCTGTTCCCATATGTGGAGAGGAAATACATACTTGTGATGCTGTTGGGGTATCTGATTTCTACTGAGATCTGTTTTGTAATAGAGAACAGTGAGCCAGTCAAGCTTTCAGTTTGCCTTTAAATTCATTTAGAAGGATCATTTTACCTGATTAATGTAAAAGCTAATTCAACAAACTTTTACTGGATCTACCATGTGCCAGGCATGTTATTAGACAGGAAAGATACAAACAAAGCTAAAAACAAGCAGTTCTTCCCCTTACAGAGCTTACATTCTGCTGGACTACCATGAAGACCATTCTCTTTTTCAGACATTCATTAAGCATTGCTGATACAGTATAGTGATCCATTTCTATTTACATAATTTTCATTTTCTAACAAATTTTTCTTAAATGTAAAATATAGCTGAATTTGGCAAACTTTTAATGAGTGTCTCCTTTGTACAAGGAGACACTCTCACCCTCAATTCTGGAGATACAAGCATAAAACAGTTTACTCTCAAGGCAAAGTTCTGGAGGGGGGGCCCCCCACACATTTTTCCCCTGAGGCAATTGGAGTTAAGTGACTTGCCCAGGGTCACACAGCCAGGAAGTGTTAAGTGTCTGAGACCAGATTTGAACTCAGGTTCTCCTGACTTCAGGACTGGTGCTCTATCCACTGTGCCACCTAGCTGCCCCAGGGGGCCACAGTTTTATAGATATAAATAAACTGGAAAGTGTCTAAAAGAGGGCTACTTGGTTGAGTGAGTCCATCAGCCCCTGCCATATTAAGATGGACTGAAGATGTATTAGGCACAGCCTTAATCCTAGATCCAAACAGGATGGAAAGGAGGAGTATCAGAGGGATGGAAAGGGACCAGTATAAGCTGGGCTGTCACACAGGAGAGGAATGAGAGCTCATTCTATTTGCCCGCAGTCAGAAGAACCAGGAGCAAATGTAGAAGTTATGAAGAAGAAAATTAGTCTTGATATCAGAAGAAACTTTCTAATAATTAGAGGTATCCCAAAGGGGAGTGAGCAGCCTGGAGAAGGGGTGTGCTCCCTCACTGAATTTTTCAGGCAAAGAGATGGGATGACAACTTATTGGAATATATGGCAGAGAAGATTCCTTTTTCTGATATAGGTTTGGCTCTGTAATCTCTAAACTCCCTTTCAATACATGAGATGCTTCAGTGTTATGATTCTATGACTTGGTAATCAAGTTAAAATCTAATGTCCAGGTTGAGGATTCATTAAATAATGAATTCTTTGGAATATTTGCCCTGTACCCTGAAAACCTACTTCCTATTCTCTGATCCTGGATCTCTCATCTTCTGATCACTTCTACTTCAATCCTGCCTTCTCCCTAGAAGCACTGCTTCCTGGTTAGGCTACTTATTATGCTTATCAGAGTTTTTCTCCCTGATAGAATGAGAAAAATTGAAGTATGAAAAAGGAGATAATTCCAGAGATGGAATGGGCACTTGTCACTATGCTGGAAAGAGCACTGCATCTGCCATTGCAGGAACTGGGCTTGAATCTAAGCTTTCTTACCAGCAATGTGACCTTGGGAAAGTCCCTCACTTCTGAACCACAGTTTCCTGACCTATAAAAAGAAGAGGTTGGACTCAATAATATCCCTGCTTAATATTATGATCCAAATGACAGGGAATATGTCCTGCATGTGAAAGATACCCAACAAGAACATTTGAAAATGTAGGCAGGAGAACCTGCCCAAATAAAGCCCCATGACCATAGGATAAGTTAGGAAGATACTCCTAAAGACGAGCCCTCCTGAGGGACCTAGAACTTTTCCTAGGATCAAGCTGAGACTATGTCTTCAGAAATGCTCCACTGTAGGTTCAAAAAATTAACTATGCAAATACAGGATTGGCAGGAGATATTTTTAGGTAATAGTTCCTCTGAAAAAGATCAGGGGATTTTAGTGGACTACAAGTTCAATGAGAGTCATCCCTGTGACAGCAGAAACACAAAAACAAAAAGTTGATATTTGGCTATCTTAGGAATGATGAAGAAAGGAAGGTGATGAAACTGTATTCAGTCCACAATTTATCTGGGCTGTTGTGTCCAGTTCTGAGCATCACCTTTTTAGGAAGGACATTGACAAGCTGTGATGTGTCTTGAGAAGAACAAGTAAAGGTGTAAGGGCCTGGGGACCATTCCATGTGAGATCAGTTGAAGGGATGGAGGAAATCATTTTGTTGTGTTATGATAGCTGTCTTCCAGTATTTGAAGAACATGGTGTGGAAGTGAGATTAAAATTGTGTTCTGATTGGTGCAAAATTGAAAAACTAGGAGAAGTGAGTGAGATGCAGCAAGGCAGCTATTGGCAAGGAGTAAGTAAAACTTCCCAAGAATTAGTGTGATGGAAAAGTGCAAAGGTTTGCTTTCTGAGGTAGCAGGTTCCCTCTCGTTGGTATTTGTCAAACATAGATTGGATGACCACTTGTTAAAGTTGTAGGCTGAATTCCTACCTAAGTACTGCTTAGACTTGCTGGACCCTGAAGTCTTTGCAACTGAAATTTTGTGCTTCTATAACTCAGTAAGATTTTTCAGTTCTGAATGACTGAGCCACAGACTAGAGAGCTTTTGTCATCATCAAAGAGATGTTTTCAGCTCAAGTTCTTTGGTGCCACTGGGAAATTTGGTCACATCATTCTTAAAATTAAGGTTAATATAGGAGTTCAAGTTAGAACAGAATGGAGGAGGAGACTTTGAGCAAGAAGCTGCTGTGGCAGCCTCTGTCTTGTTCTCCTTCTTTTCCATGTTCTCTTCTGTTTGCTGTTGTGCCAGGACCAGGATTGGTTTGACATCCGGCCCTAAGAAAGACAATGAGAAGAAATAATCAAATTGCAGATATAATAGAATATTATTATAAGAATATCACTGTGTTATAAGAAATGGATAGAAATCCAGAGAACTATGGGAATGAATGAATGAATGAAAAAAACATTTATTCAGGGCTTAGTATGGGCCAAGTTCAGTGTTAAGTGATAGAGATACATATGGAAAAGTATGATAATAAAAATGAATGTTGTTAACTATCTTTACATGGAATTGGAAAAAAATAAAATACTATTAAAGGGGGTGAGGTATAGCGTAGTATCTGTACCATAAAAAAAAAGAAAAAAGAAAAGTAAAATAATCCTAGCTCAAGAAGCTCACATATCTAATTGGAGGAGCCAACAAAAAAAAGATTTATGTAAACTGATGCAAAGTGATATAAGCAGAATCAGGAAACAACAAAATGATGAAAGCATGCTAAATGTTGGTCATCCAAAAACAAAATATATCAATAAAATGTATTTTTTTTGCTTTCTTGAATTATTTTATTTCAAAAGTACATAAAAATATAGGAACTATTAAAAAATTTCAAAAGCCTCTTTTAAAATATTTAAGCTAGAAACTTTAATGCAAAATCTAACACTATCATATCCTGTGTTTTGTTCAATGTTATGTATACCAAAATATCTTTTCCCAGTGGCAAATGAATAACCACATCATGAAAACTTTGTTCAGTTAGTGAGAAGGATTTACTAACCAATTATGGCTCTTTCACTTTTATATTGTCAAGGCTAATTAACTTGAAACTTATACCTAACTAGAACAATAACGACACAAATACAAAGAACTTTAACTTCACAAGATTATACTTTAAACTCATCCTGATCCTCGAATAATGCTTCTCATAGAAATGCTTAGCCAAAACAAAACAAAACAAAAAGTGATGTGATAGAAATGGCCCAAACTCAACCAATATTTATTGGTATTAATTATTATACAGATAATCTAACAAATTATTTGAAATGCTAGTTTAAGTATAAACAAAAGCATAAATTTATTGATCATTCTTCTAAGCTCATATAGTATGAGCTTACATATATTGTTATTATTGCTGTGTTAAATTCTATTGTTAAATGATGGCTTGATTGGAGCTTTTATTTTTTTAGATTTAAAACTTGCCCAAAATATTTTATTATAGTGCCACATATAAGGAATGTATAAATACAGTGAAAGTAAATGTACATTTCTGTAAGCCAAAGGAAAAAAGTTAAAATTTTGCCAATTTATACATGCTACAAGTTTTCTTTGACTAATATTAAAAAATCAACTGTGTACAATTTTTTTATTTGTACTGCTTTATAGCTTTTAAAAATGTAATCTGCACAGTTCAAAATGATACTTTAAATTTGTGCCCATGCAAACAGACCCAAGCATTGAACCACTTATCTGCTTCAAATCAGACAATTAATTACTAGCTATGTGATCATGGGCAAGTCTTTTGACCTCTTTAAGGATCAGTTTCCTCATCTGTAAAAAGGAGACAAAAATAGCTCCTACCTTGCAGTGTTGTTATGAAGATCAAATGACATAATATATATAAAGTTCTTTGCAAACCTTAAAGTACTATATAAATATAAATGTATTAAATTGCCTAAAGAATTTAGTATAACTTTGAGAGCCTTGTATATATTTGGGGAACTTTTTCAGGATCATTAAGTAACTCTTCGATTTGATCAGATTTACATGATATATATTCCCCCTTTATACACACACACACACACACACACGCACACACACACACACACTACAAATATACACAAATATATATGGCTAAGTGCAGTTAGTGTACTTATTAGTGCAAATAATGAATCCCTTGAAGGGGCCACATATATTCAAATTCACACTATTCAATGTTGTAATTATCTAAAATATGCCATCTGGTTCCAGCCCAATGGAAATATGCAGTGCAGAGTCAAATAATGTGAATCCTTTAGGGGGGATTTATTATTCACACTAATTGTGACCTAGTTGTTATATATACATATAGATTTAAATGCACATATATATACATATATGGATATACAAATATATATATACAAATATATATATACATATTATTCACACACATATATTTATACTAAGCTTCTGCCTCATACTCATACTCCCATGGTGAATGTAAATGTTGATCAAATCTATGATTTCTTGTGGTAAGTCCACAAAAATAAGTAAATATGAGCTCCTTCCACCAATTCAGATGAAGACTTCTTGTAACTTGGGACCTTAGAGAATGTTCTGGACTAGGGAGAAGTTAAAGGACTTGAAACCAGGCCAGCTCTCTATCATATATTAATGGAAATGATCATCATCAGAAGAAATCCAGAGAAGGCTGCAGATACTTCCCCCACAATACCTCCATGAAGAGTAGGTAGTGGGAGCATTACTAAGTATTTACATAAGAACAAACTGGGCTTGAAAAGGTTATAAGCATAGCCCAGTCTAAGAGGGTTCTTCTTACAAGAATACATCACTTTTCTTACAGAAACACTCTTTCCATCTCCTTCTAAACCACATCTCTTTCTATTTGTCCTATCCCTCCTTACTTCCTTTAGAAGAATCCAAGAAAAATCTGTTGTAGGCAAGTGTAAGTGGCCCCTCTCATGAGCCACTCCTCCGTGGGAGCTCTCCACATGCCCCCTCTCTCTCTGAAGACTTATAAAGACAAGATGCAGGGACCTCCCTTTTGGGAAGATTTCTGGGGCCTTACCAAAATAACTGAGGATCACCGGCAGAAAGATGAGGCCATGCAGCATGCCGAAGATGGTGATGAGGAGGTTGAGGCGAAAGAAGAAGATCTGGATCAGTTGGGCCTTGGCAAAGGCCAGAATGATGATGCCGGGAAGATTGGTCATGGCCACTCCAGCAAAGACCTACAGAGGCCCAAGATGCTACGGTCAGGACTGGGGAGAGAATGGCCCAATGGGGCTTACTGGTCCGCTGAGTAAATCCTGGGAACCCGCACGGGGCCCAGCCTCACTTACCGCACTGCCCATAATGATGGTGGCCTCTCTGGCCCTCTCCAGCCGAGTGGGCTTGGTACTGACAGCAAAGGAGCGGGTGATGTGAGAAACAAACTCCACCGAGATACCCACAGCCTGAAATGCACAAGAGAGATTGGTTAGGTAGGAGAACATACATGGGAAATGGGAGGAAGGAAAAAACCAGAAACAAAGGAGACATCCAGCAATCGGGATGGCCAGACAAACTGGAATGTATGAAAGTCATGTCATGTTATTGTGCTGTAAAAAGTGTTCAGACGCTTGGAAAGCCTGTCTGAATTGGTACAGAATAAAGTAGGCAAGACCAAGAGGATGACTGCAATAATTTTAAGGAAACTGAAAGATATCAGAATTCTGGGTACGAGACTTGGAGTCAGAAAGGCTTGGATTCAAATCCTGCCTCAGTGACTAGCTGTAGGACCTGGGGCAACTTCTCTGTGCTTCATTTCCCCATCTCTAAAATGAGAAGTTGAACTTAATGGTCTTTTAGGTCCCGTCCAATTCTAAATCTGTGATCCTATGCGTGACCCATCTTGATTCCAGAGAATTGACAGTGAAATAGACTTCCTTCCTTTTTACATAGAGAGGTGAAAAATGAGGCATTTGTTATCATACATGGGCAATGTGTTTATTTTACTTAACTACACTTATTTGTTAAAAGGGAAAGTTCACACAAGGGAGCACAGCAGTGAGGAGAGCAGACAGAGGGAGAGTGATAGGGAAGTGACTACATTTTTTAAAAACATCATTTAAAATGTACTAAAAAGAAAATGGTGGCATGTGCTCATAGGAACCTCCACACCATGGGAAAATTGAGATCCTGTGGGAAGATAATTCCTCAAGATCTATCTGCCCTCCAGCCAGAAGAATAAAAGACATAAGCATTTTCAAGAGCTAAAGAATTTTCACGATGACTACAACACAATATAAAGAGCATCTTCAAACTGAATTTGGAAATAGCCATTACCAATCTGGATCCAGTAGGAGGAGCCAGTCTCAGTACTTAGGAAATTTCCCAGTGTTTAATGTCATGCTCAGAATCCTTGACATGTTCATGGAGGAACATTGCTCTTTGGACTCTTATGGAACGGGAGCACCATTTTCCACACTCTAACTCCACTAGCACTTTTCTAGAGTTGAATTCATAACTTCTTCCTCTATCCATATTTCCTCCTCTTTACTACAACTTGGTTTTTGTATCATTGTTACTTGTTTCTCTTTCCCCAAGTCCGTTTTATCCTAGCTAGGTAAGTGTGGGAATGAAAGGGATGAGAATTACAATGGTAGAAATGGAAATCACAGAGCTTCCATTTTTCTAAATAGCTGGATGAAGATTACAGTACAGACATGTCATTTAAAATTGTGGTTTGAGAAAGAAATTAGGAGCTGGGGGGGTAAATCAGGCCCTGATGAACATTGTGCTATGATCTTGCCCTGCCCTTTTCTTCCTGTATTCTATATTAAGAATAACAAATGATTAAAGGAAATTGTAGTGATATTGGTTCTGATTCATCACAGTGGTCTTTAAAAAGTGGCTATTTAGTAAAATAATAAGCTATTTTTAAAAAAAAAAGAACTCACATGTACTTGGGTATCATATTTCAAGAAAATGTAAATGAAAATTGACTAGGTCAATTAGAACCATAATGTTTAAAGGAATTCACTGGCCACATCCTGAAAGAAGCCCTTAAAAGAAAAAGTTCTAGGAATATTATAGCCAAAATTCAGAACCTCTTCACCAAAGAAAATATACCATAAACTGCCAGCAAGAGTGCCAAACAGAAAGAAGTAGGGGTGGAATTTGCTATTTTTCACTACTGGGCTACATGAGAAGAGTATAAAGTAAGCAGGATGTATTAGTATAAAGTGTGCAGGATGATAGGTAGAAGGCCATCAGGTGAATCTCACTTTTATTTGAACCAAACAAAGGAGTAAAATACACATATAAACAAAGCTAGATGTAGAAAAATACAAACTCAATAGGAATACAGGCAGGAATAAGAAGTGGAGACATAGCTATAATACTGGCATGGAAACAAAATCAAAATTAATTTCTTGATTCTGAAGGGACATTTAAATAGAAAAAACAGAAAAGATCTGAAGTTTAAGGAATATCTATCAAATGGAGAAAGATTGAACAAATTGAGGTATATGAAAATAATGAAATATTGTTGTCTTATAATAAATGACTAATAAAACTATTTCAGAGAATTCTGGAAAGTATGAACTGATGAAATAAACACAACCAGAACAGTTTATAGAATGGCATCATAAAAAAAATTTTTTTGAAAGACTTAAGTATTCTGATTAAAATAAACAATGACCAACAACATTTTTCTTTCTTTCTTTTTTTCTTGCTGAGGCAATTGGGGTTAAGTGACTTGCCTAAGGTCACATAGCTAGGAAATATTAAGAGTCTGAGGTCAGATTTGAACTCAGTCCTCCTGACTTCAGGGCTGGTGCTCTATCCACTCTGCCACCTATCTGCACTGGTATTTTTTTCCATCCCCACCAGTAACATTTCTAAAGGATTAAAGACTTCATCTAAAGATGAAGCAGTCTCTGTCCAATTTAAGGGAGATAGAAGATTTTCTTTTAATAGCTCTTTTCCTATCTGCTCTGAACCCCACTGATGTCCATCTAGTCTCATTAATATCTTCCTTGACTATGGTAATAGACTACTGGATCTATATAAATAAACTATAAAATACTCTTTCCAAAAATAGGCAGATCTGAATAATTTGAGATTTATTAATTGTTCATGTTTGAGCTATATCAATATAATAAAACAATATGACCTAAAAAAAGAATAACAGTGGCCTAGCTGTGTGACCTTGGGCAAGTCACTTAACCCCAATTGCCTCAGCAAAAAAGAAAAAAAGAAAATAGCAAGAAAACATCAAAAAGCAAAGTCCTATCTTAAAAGGAACAAAGAAATCATGAGAGATCTGAAGAAAGCCAAAAAGCTCAATTCCCTCAGTGCCCCACCTTCAACAATACCCTGTGATTCTTTCTGAGAATTACCGTAACCAGATTGATGAGAGACACAGCATTGTAGCTGATGCCCCACAAGGCCATGAAGCCTACAGTGTCCACAAGGATCATGATGATGGAGAAGAGATTGAGGAAGCCAGAGCGAAGGTCCATCCCAAGCAGGAGACAGCAGACAGCAAATGTGGGTATGAGGCAGAGACTCAGAATGAATAGTCCTTCTGGAACGATGGTTAGGTACTGTTCATAGAATACATAGGTGATTCTGCCACACAAGGAAGAAATGTCAGTTGAAGCTAGTGTTGATCCTTTCAAAACCCTACATTCTCCCCAGGGGCCATGAGAATGAGAAGGCCAGAAAGAATAGCTTCCCATTACCACCTTAGTGCCAATACTTTCCTTCCAATACATTGAAGGCCTCTGTGTTCCCCTATTTCCCTCAATTCTCTTTATTCTACAACATCTAACATTTTAACAGTTGATAAAAAATTTGGAAGGTAATTAGGAAGTATAGTATCTCGAGTCAGAAAGACATTTTCCTGAGTTCAAATCTGGCCTCAGCCGCTTACTAGCTAGACCTGGGCAAGTCACTTAACACTTTACTTCAGTGTCCTCATTTGTAAAATAAACTGAAGGAGGAAATGGCAAACCACTCTAGTGTCTTTGCTAAGAAAAGACCCAAATGGGGTCATGAAGGGTTTGATATGATTGTAAAACAACTAAACAACAACAATATAATAAAGCACTTTACATATATTATGTCATTTGATTCTCCCAAGAACCCCATAAGGTAAAAATGACTATTATTCCTATTTTCCAGATGAGGAAACTAAAAATAAAAGCAATTAAATTATTTGCTCTGACTTAGACAAGTTTCTATCTCAGATCTGACTCTTAAGTGCAACTCTCTATGCTACAGTTCTTCCACCCCAATCCCTACCCCACTTCACCTTATTTCTCCATTGGACTATATGGTAGATCAACCAATACTACTTATTAGGTGGTTCCTTTCCTGATAATATTCCCTGTACTCCACCTTTGCCCACTGCCCACACCCTGGTTCTCACGTGTAGGGGAAGACCTCAAAGTTAGGATCAGTCCCTGGAACAGTCCGCAGGTCAGCTGTGATATTGACTGCCAACTCCCGGGCAGCTCGAAGGGCTCCTGTATAATCTTGAGAATTCTTGAGGGGTGTATGGTAAGCCATAAATCGGGTAGCTGGACAGAAGCCAAAGAGATCCAAGGGCAAGGGATGAGCAGAATCAGTATTTCACAGATTAGTATTTATTAAGCATTCAAAATAGACTAAATGCTATACAGAATAGTGAGGAAATAGTAACTACCCTCTCTCTGGGAATCTATATTCATGGGATCATAGATTTACAACCAGAATGGACCTTAGAGATCACAAAGTCCAACCCCTTCATTTGGCAGATGAGGAACTAAGAGGTTAAAGAATTTAGTATATTGGTGGCAAATGGCAGAGAGAGGATTTCAATTCAGTCCTCTGACTCCACCAATCCATTAACTCTAAAATGATGACCAAATGATCACCCAAAAAGTTAATGTGATGGAAATAGAATTAAACTAGAAGTCAAGAGTCCTAGATTTTAGGTGTGACCTTGAGTGGATCCCTTCATTTCTCTCTGGAGATCATTTTTCTCATTAATAAAATGAAGTTTTCCCAGATGACCTTAAAGATCCTCCCAGTTTTAACATTCCACAAGTCTATGTTATTCTCCAGGTAAGTGTTTAAAATGTCATTAGTTTTGGCAACAAAGATAGGAGGACTGCTGACAACTTTCTAGAGGAAAGAACTTTAATGGAAGTTTTCTGAATAGGGAAAGATAAATTGCTTAACACTTGAGAGGAAGATCATTACAAGAGCAGTAGACAGGCTAAATGAAGAATAAAAGGATTATCAGAGGACTGAAAGAAAGGAAGCATAAGCAAAGGGTCAACCTAAAAAAGGGGGAAAGGAAAGAGGAAATGGGAAATTAAACAAAATACCATACATGATATCAGAAATTGGTCTCCCAAAAAGTATCAAGGAGTGATTTATCTTTTTTAGTAGGAAGCAGGTAAAGAAATAAACTCTAAGAACTGCTTAGAGGGAAAGATTAAAAAAAAAACAACTGGCATTTATGGAGCTTTAAGATTTGTAAAACTCTTTATATACATTATATCATTTGATCTTTACAACAACCATGTTATTTTTCTCCCTATTTTATAGATAAAAAAAATGTAGCTGAGAGAGAGATTCAGTGACACTCAGAGTAAATCATATAGCACTGGTATTAGATTGTAAATTGCTTGAGGGCAAGGACTTTTGCCTCTTTTCATATCTCTAGCATTTAGCAGAGTGCCTACCATATAGTAGGCATTAAATAAACATTGATTGATTAATTTATTGTAGTGCCTGAGGAACAATTAATCTCAGGTGTTCCTAACTGAGTCTAGCACACCATCTGTAAACTCCTTGAAAGCAGGGAAACTTTTTTTTTTTTTAATATCTTCAGCACTTAGCACCATGTCTGGTACATAATAGGTGCTTAATAAATGCCTGTTGATGGTTGATAGCCACAACTACATAGATTTAGAGCTGGAAGGGACCTTAGAGATCCATTCCCCTTCATTTTGCAGATCTGGAACCTTAGACCCTAACAGGGGAAGGGAGTCATGTCAGGTCACACAAGTAGTAAGGGAAAGATCTCGGATTTGAACTCAGGTCTTCTAATTCCCAATCCAGCACACCTTGCAACTAAATCAAGAAAGACCACTTCACATTTTATGCCTTCAATTTCTAAGTTTTAAAAATGGGTGGAGATGGACTCTTGAGACTCTAAAATCCCCACCAACTAACACAATAGTTATGCTTCTATATTAGGAGTCCAAGTAGTCTTTCATAAGAAAATTGTTGGAAGACAGAAGAAAAGGCAGGTGTTAGAGGAATTGTGAAGGTTGAAACAGCAGACCTGAGGAACAGAATCAATATGAGAAAGGAAGGACAGTGAAGAAGTAAAAACAGGAGGTATGATGATGTGGTACAACAGAACTTAGAACTTGGAGCCACAATACAGCTCGACATTTAGAGGACATATGACTTTAGGAAAGCCACCAACTTTTGGGAGCTCGAGGTCCTTATCAGTAAAATGACAGGATTAGAGTAGGTGTCTGAGGTTCCTTCCAATTTAAGATCTATAATACAAATATATAAGAAACAAAGGGTGAGAAGGGGGTTCTGTTACTCACACTACAATTACGCCTTCCACATCACAACTTACCCCATCATGGTTTTAATATATTGTGGGCTGGCATAAAAAATTAAATGGGAAATTTGGGGACATTTTGCAGAAGCTTCAGATGACACACACAAAGGCCAACAGACAGCACAGAAAAAATTCAGAAATTCAAAAATGCTTTTACACACAAACAATTGCATAATATCAACATATTTTCTCTTTTAAAACCATAATAATTCAGACTTTGTCTCTGGTAGGAAGGCAGGCCCAAAATGTCTACATGGATTTTCCAGATCACAGGTCATTACTATACTGACCCCCACGATGTGGAAGGGATGACTGTAGTTTTGTTTGAGACTCAAAGCTCCCACATGACTTCCTGTGTCTTCCTATGACTTCCAGTCAGCCTGAAGACTAGTTGCCAGTTATAGCAGCTTTATTCTTTTCAGAAATTTTCCAAAATTCTTACCTAGGATCTTGCCATCTGCACTAATGTTCACAGAATTGTCATAAGCTCCCAGGCCCCTACAGAGAGAATACCACCAAAAGTGTTACCCAAAGTAACTAATCCTCCTCCCCACTATCCCTGTTGATATAGATTAACCTTGAATACAAATCAGTGTCCCTTCTTTCCCCTTTCAGCTAACTCACCCCAGTGTACCAACCCAGTTTATACCTTCTCCCCATTTAGATTCCCAGACCCCACCTCCATCCAGCCCCAGGCCATACCCTTTGGGGCACTTGATATTGGCTCTGTCCTCCAAAAACCAAGGCAGGTACTTGTGGAACTGCTCCTCTGTGGGCCTCGTAGTGGTTATGCACTTCCTTAAGCAGGTTAAGAGACCTGTGGAGAGAGAGGACTTTCCTAAATCCTTATCCTTCCTAACTTCTTTGCTACACCAGAAATTGTTAAATTACCATGACCTCTTCTCATAGAATCAGAATCACAGGGTGTTAGTTCAGAGTTAGAAGAGACTTTAGTGGCAGAGCCAGGATAGCAGAGTAAAGGCAGGAACTGGCCCAACCTCTCCCCCAAACCACTCCAAATTCCTTTAAATAATGACTATAAGCAAATTTTAGAACATCACAAAACCCAAAAAGACAGAGCATTTTCCAGCCAAAGGCAATTAGAAGACCAGCAGAAAAGGTCTGTGACATCAGAGTGGGAGTCTAGGGTGCAGTCCTGGTGCAGACCAGCACAGCCTTGGCCACAGTTATGGCTCTAGCCCAGTCCATCGAAGCAGGAACAGGTCTAGGGACCTCTGAATCAGTGTCAGTGCTGGAAGTTTCTAGATCTCAACTCAGAAACACCAAGGATGAGCTGGAAGGTCAGCAGAAAAGTCCGTGGACTAGGGTGGGAGCCTAGCATGTAATTGAGCACAACCATGACAGCTCAGCCCCTTCCTCAGAGCCAGCAAAACAGGACTCTGTGGCTGTAGCACACTAGATCTTACAGCTATAGTGAGGCAGGATCACTACTAACCGCTCCAGGGCAGAAAAGAGTACTTGTGGTCAGTTCCCTAGAAGGAGCTCTGAAAACAGCTGCACAAAACCCCTGAAGCATAGTGCATCCTCCACTCTGGAAACAGAACCCTACTTTAACAAAGATAAAATCAGAATAATAGTCTAGGAAAATGAGCAGACAACAAAAAAGTTTGTTTGATGAAAGTTATGATGACAAAGAAGATCAAAACACACTCAGAGAAAATGACAAAGTCAAAGCTCCTGTCTCCAAAGTCTCCAAGAAAAATAAGAATTGAGCTCAGACCATGGAAAAGCTCAAAAGGGATTTTGAAGATCAAGTAAGAGAGAGAAAAGAAAAATTAGGAAAAGAATTGAGAGTGGTACAAAAGGAAATACAAAAAGCTAATGAGGAGAATGCCTTAAAAAGCAAAATTGGCCAATTGGGAAAGGAGTTACAAAAGCTCACTCAGGAAAATAATTCCTTAAAAATTAGAAGTGAGCAAATGGAATTTAATGACTTTATGAGAAATCAAGATACAAGAAAACAAAATGAAAAAAAAAAAGGGAAAATGGGAAAAATGGGAGATATCTCATTGGAAAACAAGGGACCTGGAAAATAGATCCAAGAGAGAAAAATTTTAAATTATTGATCTACCTGAAAGTCATAATCAAAAAAAAATGTATCAAGGAAAATTGTCCTGATATTCTAGAATCAAAGGATAAAATAAAAATTGAAAGAATCTACTGATCACCTCCTGAAAGTAATTCCAAAATGAAAACTCCCAGGAATATTATTGCCAAATACTGGAACTCCCAAGTCAAGGAGAAAATACTGCAAGCATCCAGAAAGAAACAATTCACATATAGTGAAGACACAGGATAATACAAGATTTAGCAGCGTCTACATTAAAGAACTGGAGATCTTAGAATATGATATTCCGAAGAGCAATGGAGTTAGAATTACAGCCAAGAATCACTTATCCAGAAAAACTGAATGTAATCCTTCAGGGGAAAAGGTGTTCATTCAGTGAAATAGAAGATTTTCAAGCATTCTTGATGAAAAGACCAGAGCTGAATGGAAAATTTGATTTTCATATACAGGACTCAGGAGAAGCATAAGGAAGGAATCAGGCAAGTGATGTCATAAGGGACTTCATGACTTATCTGGGAGGATTATACTTGTAACTCATTAGAACTTTTCATTATTATGGCAATTTGAAGAAGTATATATCAGGCACAGGTGTTAGTTGAATATGAAGGAATAATATCTAAAAATTGATGAAATTAATGGGTGAGAGAGGAATGTACTGGGAGAAAGGGAGAAGTGCAATAGTATAAATTATCTGCCATAAAAAAGAGGTAAGAAAAAGCTTTTACAAAGGAGGAGAAAACAGGGAGGAAAGAGTGAGTGAACCTTACTTTCATTAGAACTGGCTCATAGAGGAAATAATATACACACTCAATATGGATACAGAAATCTATTTTATCCTGTAGTCAAGTAGGAAGGGAATGAGAAGGCGGGAGAATAAAAAGAGAGGGCATATTGGAGGATGGTCAGTAGCAAAACAGTTTTGAGGAGGGACAGGATTAAAAGAGAGAAAGAATTGAATGAATGGGGGGGGGAATATAGTTAGCAATAGTAATTGTAAGAAGAATTCTGAAGCAAGTTTCTCTGATAAGGCCTTATTTCTCAAACATAGAAAGAACTTAGTCAAATTTATTAAAAAAAAAAATAAGAGCTATGCCCCAACTGATAAATAATCAAAAGATATGATCTATGCCCAAAGGGCTATAAATTCATGCATATCCTTTGATCTAACAATATCACTACTAGGCATGAATACCAAAAGATATTTTTTAAAAAAGGACATATATACAAAAATAATTATAGCAGCTCTCTTCTTGGGGCAAAAAATTGGAAATTGAGGGGGTGTCCATCAATTGGGGAATGGCAGAATAAATTTTAGTATGTGATTCTCATGGAATATTATTGTCCTATGGGAAATGATGAACAAGATGTCTCAGAAAAAAACCTGGAATGTCCTCCATGAACTCAAGCAAGTGAAATGTACTGTATACAAAGTAATAGCAGTGTTCTGGGACTGAAGTGTGCTCTCTCTAACTTTATTTTTTTTGAGAATTTTTATTTATTAGGATGGGAGATGTTTTCTTTACAACATGATTTGTATGGAAATGGTTTGTATAATTTTTTGTGGTTTCTTAATGGAGGCTGGGAGTGGGGATAAGGGAGAGAACCCAGAACTCAAAAGTTTTAAAAGACGAATGTAAAAAATTATTTAAAATGTAACTGGAGAAAAATATTAAATAAACTAATTAATTTTTAAAGGAATTTTATCATTCATCTGTCTAAGCCATAAACAAAAAGAAGCCCCACTCTAACATATCTTACAAGCTGTCTTCCAGACTCTGCCCACTGAGACAGCCCTTTCCCCTTTTACATGGCTCTAATTGCTAAGTATTTGCTAACATCAAGATTAAATTAATCTCTTTACAACTTTCACACCTCACTCCTGGTTCTGCCCTCTGGAGCAATATAGCAACCCTTCAAATATGAGGACAGAGCTAGCATGAGCCCTTCTCTTTCCTTGGATCTTCTCTTCACCAGACTAAATATGGCCAAATCCTTCAGCCAATTTTTATATGTCATAATGTCAAGGCCCTTGACCATCCTGGCTGCTCTTTTCTGGACAGTCTCCAGCTTTTTATAAGACTGCTGTCTCCTGGTCTTCCTCCTACCCATCTCACCATTCCTTAGTCTCATTAACTGGACCATCATCCATATCCCACCCACTATGTATGAATGTACCCCAGACTTCTGTCATGGGTTCTCTTCTCTCTCTCTCTCAGTAAGGTCATCAGCTTCCATCTGTTCAACTCTTACCTCTATGCAGATGCATCCTAGATCTCTATAGCCAGTCTAATTTGTCTTCTTAACCTCAAGTCTACATTATCATTTGCTATAGAAAATCCCCAAATGGATGTCCCTTAGGCATCTCAAATTCAACTTTTCCAAAATCGTTATCTTATACTCTCCCCTCCAAAAAACCTCTCCTTTATCCTAACTTCCTTATTCCTATTGAAGATGCCACAATCCTTCTAAGTACCCAGTATCATACCCTCAAAGTCATTCTCAAATCTTCCCTCTTGGGCACACCAGCCCATCAAATTAATTGCCAGGTTTTGTTGATTCTCTCTTGTTATCCTCTATTCATATGTCTACCAACCTAATTCACTACCACCCCCTTGAACTAATGCAATAGACTAGTAATTTGTCCTCCTGCCTCAAATCTCTTTTTTCCCCCACTCTATCCTCAACAAAAGTACCATATTGATATTCCTAAAGCATGGATCTGACTGTATCACTCCTTTACTCAAGAAGTTCCAGTGGCTCCCTCTTTCTTTGAGGATAAAATACAAACAATTTTTTTTTTTTTTTTTGCTGAGGCAATTGGGGTTAAGTGACTTGCTCAGGGTCACACAGCTAGGGAATGTTAAGTGTCTGAGACCAGATTTGAACTCAGGTCTTCCTGACTTCAGGGCTGGTGCTCTATCCACTGCGCCACCTAGCTGCCCCAAACAATTTATTTTTTAAAGTCTTTCATCATATAGCTTCAACCTCTTTTTCCAGGCTTTGTTCATATAACTTCTCTTTGTATACTCTATATTTAAATCAAGTGTTCTTCATATTCAGCATTCCATCTTGTCTATTAATGCTTCTGAACAGGTTATTTTATGGCTACAATATATTTGCTCTTTACTTTATCCAAATAGAAATCCTAACTAACTTCAACCACATAAAGCACCAACATTTCCATATACTACCAACAAAATCCAGTAGAAAGAGAAATTCCATTTAAAATAACTGCAAACAGGGGCAGCTAGGTGGCGCAGTGGATAGAGCACCAGCCCTGAAGTCAGGAGTACCTGAGTTCAAACCCGGTCTCTGACACTTAACATTCCCTAGTTGTGTGACCCTGGGCAAGTTACTTAACCCCAATTGCCAAAGCAAAAAAATAAAAAATAAATAAATTAACTGTAAACATATGATTTCAGAAAAGTCTGGAAAGACCTACATGAACTGATGATGAAGTAAGCAGAACCAAGAGAACATTGTACACAGTAACAGCAAGATGTGATAACCAAGTGTGATAGACTTGATTCTTCTAAACAAAGACAATTCCAATAAACTTGGGATGGAAAATGCCAATCACATTCAGAGAGAGAACTAGAAACTAAATGTGGATCAAAGCATAGAATTTTTACCTTTTTGTTTGTTTTTTTCCCTTTCTTGTGTGTTTTTTTTTCTTTTGGTCTGATTTTTCTAGCACAACATGACAGAGATGGAAATATGTCTAAAAGGATTATATTTAATCTATATCAGATTGCTTGCTATCTTGGGAAGAGAAGTAAGAGAGGAAGAGAGAAAAATTTAAAGCACAAAGTTTTACAAAAACGAATGTTGAAAATTAATTTTATGTGTATTTGGAAAAAAAATAAGATTCTTTTAAAAAGAATAAGAAAAAATAAAATAAAATAACTGCAGACAACATGAAATACTTGGAAGTCTACCTGCTAAGACAAAACTAGGCACTATATAGAACAATTAAAAAACACTTTTTACACAAATAAAGATAGATCTAAATAATTGAAAAAATATTAACTGCTCGTAGATAGAGTCAATATAATAAAAATGAGAATTCTTCCTAAATTAATTTATTTATCCAATTATGCCATCCCAAACTGCCAAATAATTATTTTGTAGGTTTAGAAAAAAATAATAAAATTCATCTGGAAGAACAAAAGGTGAAGGATATTAAGTGAATCAGTGAAAAAAAATGTGAAGAAAGGCAGTCTAGTAATAGCAGAATTCAAATGGTAATCATCAAAACAATCTGATACTGGCTAAGAAAAAGTGGATTAGTGAAATTGATTGGGTATACAACTCACAGTAGTAAATGACCATAGTATTCTAGTACTTGATAAACTCAAAGATTCAAGACAGTTGACAAAAATTGTTGGGAAAACTAGAAAGCAGTTTAACAGAAAGTAGGCAGAAATCAACATCTTATATATATACCAAGGAAAGGTCAAAATGGATAAATGTTTCAGACATAAAGGGTGATATCATCACTAAATTAGGGAAACATGAAAAAATGTCTGTCAAATCTATGGATAAGGAAAAACAAAACAAGATTTAGAGAGTATCATATTGCTTTCCTTTTCAATGGGTGAGAAAAAAATTTAAAATGCAAAAAAAAATTTTTTTAATTCTAACAAATAAATAATGAATTTGAAAGGGAAAATAAAAGCTCAATCCAAGTAACACTTCCCACGGGAAGCCTCTCTGGATGGCCCCAATTGTAAATTCTCAGCTAAATTACTTTGGATCTACTTTGTGTTTTGTAATTAATTTTTTATACATATGTACACATTATTTCCCTAGAATTAGATACAGTGTAATATCTTTGAGGGTTTTATCTTTCTATGACCATAATCCAGCACAGTGCCTGTCATAGAGTTGGTATTTAATAAATGTTTGTTGAATGAATCTGATCCCTTGAAGGGGATAAACACTATCTCCTGGACCTTCCCCAGAACATCAGGACTCACCTGTAGTAGTAGAAGGACAAAAAGTTCCATTATTGTAAAGACGACAACAATCAGACGTGGGTGATAGCCAGTCAATGAAGTCATCCACCCAGGAGGAAGCTGGGATAGCCAGATAGGACCTGAAGAGTAAATGAGTCAAGGCAGAAAAGGATGAGACAATAGTGAACTTCCTGATATGCTAGTAAATATTTAGAGGCCTTCTCTACAGAGGAGAAAATGTAGAAACAATATAATCAAATTCGATCTGCATTAACACATTCTCCATCACTTTCTTAAGTTTAAAAAAATTAACAAAAGAATAAAGCCCTAATTTTAGCAATTGCCAATTTCCAAGGTATAAATGCCCACAATGAAAATTTAACAGTTGACTCTCAGGAATCAGTTGGAGTTGGTTCCAACATACTTTTGCCTGTAAATTAGGTAAAATTTCTCCCCACTATTTCCCTTTTGATACCCTATACTCTCCAAATATCTAAAATCTTCATGCTATCTCCCCCTCCTTCCCATTTAAGGTGACCTACTGAAGCCAGCCTTTGTATATATATATATATATATATATATATATATATATATATATATATGTGTGTGTGTGTGTGTGTGTGTGTGTGTGTGTGTATATATATTATGTTTTGGATCTATCCATTCAATCAATACTGATCTTCAATTACTTCAAGATATTGCTTATTGTCTGACTAATTATTCTGAGCAAAGGAATTAATGACTTAAAATAGTTTGCTATGTTATCCTTCTACAGTAAAATTTAAAGTTTAACAGGACTATTTATTATATTTTAACCCAAATGTGAGTCATAAAGGAATTCCAAGAATCATGAAAGCTAGGGAGTGAGGGTGAGTAGGTATGGTAGAACAAAGAGACCTTTGAGCTCCCTTCCAATTAGAGCACTGAGGCAGCCCCTTCCTCCTAGAACAGAGGAGGGTAGAAATATAAAGATGACCTAACTCCCAGAATTTCTGAAGTGGAAGGAATTTAGGTGGCAACCCATACCTGGAAAAATGTCCCCATTATATCAAATTTAATAAATGATCATTGAGATTCTGCTCTAACACAGGAGTCATTACTCCCTGAGGCAGCCCTTCCTATCTGAGACAGCTCTAACTGACATCATACCTAAATTTGCTCCTTTGAAATTTCTATCAATTGCTCTAAATTCTGTGCTCTAGGTGTAAAAAAGAGTAGAGCATTATTTATACCCCCTTGCACAGTAGGTGCTTAATAAATGTTGATTTTTTTGATTGTTGATTGATTAATGTTTTAACCCTTTTCTACAAGACATCTCTTCAAGAACTTGAAGAAAGCTATCATGTTTCCCTGGAGACTTATCTTCTCCAATTCTTTCCACTGATTTTCATTTAGCAAGGACTCAAGGCCTTTTAGCATCCCACTTGTCCTCTTCTGCACATTCTCCAGTTATCAATGTCCTTCCTAAACCATGTCGCCTAGAATTGAGCACAACATTCCAGATGAGGTCTAAACAGGCAAAGGTACAGATGAGGAAGTCTGTAATAAAGGAATCGAGGAGGAGAAGGAATTGGGATCAAGAGGAGGGAAGCCTGGAGTAAGGGATAATGCTCTGAATACTCACTCTTTAGGGAACTCTGTGGCATACTGGATCTTCTGGGTGAGGGAGAAAGTATTGCAGCCAGAACTGGAGCAGATGGCATTCATGCCATCCAAGCTTGAAAAGTTATAGCCAGAAGTAGTCACAAAGTAAACAGGCACTCCAACTTCAAAGTAACGGTTCAGGAACAGGAAGTAATTGAGAAGGTAGGAATCCTGGGAAGGGTGCAAATTTGGCTTGATGATTCCTTTATAGCTCATATGCCTCTTAGAGAGCCTTCTTCACACCAAATCTGCATTAATATCCCCATTTTGATACAGATATTTAAGTAAGCATACACTTATGTATGCACATGCATGTGCACACACACACACACACACACACCCCAAAAAAAAAAAACACACACAGTCATACTCAGATTTACAATTAGGATCCACTTTTTCTACTTTCCTTCCATTCCACTTTCAAACTCAGGATCATGAAATTAGTCCTTCCCCTTCGTTTTACAGTTAGAACACTGAAGGCCAGAAAGATTGAGCTGACCAAGGTTACAGAAGTAGTAAGTAGCAAAGTCAGGATTGGAACCTATATCTTCCAACAACAAATCTATTACTTTTTCTATTGTACTGTGCTACCTCCCTTAGTATGCTCAGGGCCCCAGTAGAATGTAAACCTGAAGGAAGTTGTTTTGTTTTTGTCTTTACACCCCCAACACTTTACATGTAATAATTATTTGAAAGACATTTGTGGAAATGAAATGAATTAGGTCTTTCTCAAGTTGAAAAAATAAAAAATTCCCTTGATCTTAGTAGATCTAACCTCTATCTGTATCCTTTTTGTAATCTCCTTTTTAATAATCATTTCTAGAACTTCTAGAATTAGTGGGCTACATTTATTACTTCTACTTCTTTACCAAAAATTCTTGAATCTGGGATTCCACATTTCCACTAGTCCACTTAAAAGACTATATCAAAGATTACCAATGATTTCTTTATAGATTCAGTGGCTTTTTCTCAGTCCACAAATTCTTTGATTTCTCTGCAGCTTTGGATACCTCTGACCTCTCTTTTGGCTTTCACAATGCTCTATTTTCCTTATTCTCTGCCTCCCTCTGTTCCTTTTCTGTCTCTTTTTCTGTGCCATCTTCCCCTTTTTGGTCCTCAAATGTGGACAATGGCCAAAAGATTCAGTCTTTAGCCTTTTACTTTTTTCTCTCTACATTCCTTCCTTGTATTTCCTTTACCTCTTTTCCTCTAATATCTTATATATTCCCACTTCTCCCAGTTTCCACGCTATGTTTGATTTTGTCCTATAGATCTAGACCGGCATTTCAAACTACTTTCTGGACATGTCTATCTCCTATAACTTCAAATTCAACATGTCAAATCCTGAACTTGTTTTTCCCCAAAACTCTACTCTTCCTCCTCACTTCTCTATTTCCATTAATGATAGCAGTAAGCCAATTTCAAAATCCTTGGATCATTTTTTATTTTTTCTTCTCTCTGTCTTAGTCTATCAGTTCCTAAATCCTCCTTATTCTGCCTTTCCAACGTGTCTTGAATTTATTCCCTCCTTTCTAATCCCATTTCTACTTCCTTAGATCAGACTCCTAACTGATCCCTACTGCCTCCAGTATTTCCCTACTAGCTCACAGCTGCCAAATTAATATACCTAAAATACCATTTTTATCATTTCTCCCCTGCTCAAAAACCTTTAATAGCTCCCTTATTACCTACAGGATAAAATTTAAATTCCTTATCTTGGCATTCAAGGCCCTAAACTACCTGCCTTTTCAGTTTGATCTCCCATTAATTTTCTGATCTGAACTTACTCTAGCTAATCTGATCTATTCGATGATCTTCAAACATATTCCCCAATTTAAAATGTCTTTTTGTTTTCCATGAAGCCTTCTCAGATTACAATAATATTTCCTTCCTCCTTTCTATTTTTTTGGCAATGGCCACATAGAAGATGTTGCTAGAAAATCATGAAACTGATGTCCTAGATTTAGACCCAGAAGTGACCATAGAGAATATCTACTCCAATCATTTCATTTAAAAAATGAGGAAACTAAGGCACAGAGGTGAAGCATCTTACACAAGACCACAAATGGCAAAAGCTGGAATTAAAATCCAGGTATTCAAACTCCAAATCCAGTGTATTTTTTATTATATCCTTTTACTTCCTCATTTTCAAGAGCTACATACAAAAGTTTAGTGTCATTACTTGCAGTTAGTCACACTTCAACATCAAAATATGCTATAATATAAAGTGCCAGATTCAGTCAGAGGACCTTGGTTCAAGTCCTTTAGTTCTCTGTATCTGTAAAATTAAGTACTTTGGACTAGATAAATTCTCAGTGCCTAAAGTCCCTTACAATCTTGAATCAAACACTCCTATGATTCTTTGTCATTATCACTCAACATTGTTAATTTTTCATTTATGTTTTCTTCCCACCTAGATTTAAGCATCTTGAAAATAGGGCTCTATACCTTGTATTCCTTTGTCTACCCCTAGCATAATGTCTTGTACAAACCTGGAGCAAAGAAAACATTTGTTTATTGATTTCCTAGAGCAGGGGTTCTTAATCTGGAGTCTGTTAACATGGTTTTTTTTTAATATTTGATAATTACATTTCACTATAACTGGTTTCCTTTGTAAGGCTAAGCATTTTATTTTGTATAAGCTTCATCAGACAACTAAAGGAAATCATGATACAAAAGTGATGAACCCTTGTACTAAAGACATTCTCTAGAAACAGAGGAAGCATCAAAGGGAGAATAGTCTAGAAGAGTGAATTCCAAACAATTATATATGTTATAAAACTAATATAAAATATGCATTTTAAAAGGATAAGTTAAAAATGAAATAATATTTAAACCTAGAGTCAGTAGGAATTCAATAAGGCACATGATCAATCCTGTGCTTTAGGAAACATATTTGACAATTATGTGGAGAATGGAATGGAGAGGGAAAAGACTTGAGCCAGAGAGACTAATTGGGAGGTTATTGCAATAATCTAGGTGAGAGAAGATGAGTTGTGTTGTAGACAAGCCTTACAATTTGTTGTAGGAAAGGTATGATTTTGACCCATCATCCCACCTTCCTGTTGCTTGTTTACCCATTTCTTGGTCTTGGACTAGTTCTTCCACTTTGGAGACCAAATGGCTAGAGGACAATGAATGGGAATGTAGAAGGGGGAGTGGTATACCATTGCCAAAATGATCATCTCACCTCAGGTAGTGCGAGCTCCTGGTCCAACCCCACATTGATCTGGCACATGTAATAGAGGCTCACACCAAACAGGGCCATGAATAATCCAAGCTTAATGGAAGAACAGCTGGTAAGAATGACAAGAACTTTTCTCTTTGGAGACAACAAAAAAGCTCTTGAGAGTCCCTTGGACATCACATCCAGAAACTAGTCACTGGAAGAATTTCCCATAAGGAACTTAAACACTTTTTCAAGCAGCCTTAAGAAAACCACCTCCACAAAGGAAGGGAAAAAATTTACTCTGGTGGCATGGAGACCCTGGTGACTCTCTCTGAGCAGAGAAATAACATGGGACAAAAAGGACTTTGTGATATTTAACATATATTGGATTACTTGCCCTATAGGGAAGGGGGTGGGGAGAAGGAGGAAAAATTAGAATACAAGGTTTTGCAAGAGCTAATGTTGAAAAATTATCTGTGCATATGTTTTGGAAATAAAAAGCTTTAATAAAAAAAAGGAGGGGACTTTGTGACAGGGTTCCAACATGGGAAGAAACTATTATCTCTCTGAGGCCACTCTCCCCAAAACAATGGCTTTTAGGGGTCCAAACAATGTACAGAACAACACTCTCAAGGTTTCATCACAACAGTGCTCGTCTCCCAGAACCCAGCTTTCCTTCAATCCCCACTCCTTGAACTATTTTCTCCCCAATTTAAAAAGAAAAAATCTAGTATATTACTTTTGGACTGCTAAGTACAAAATCAAAACAGTTCTTGGAAATAGACACTATGGAGGAAATACTTTGGCTGCTGATTATACTGAAGTATTGCCCAAGGATCTCTTGTATTCACAAGTTCTGATAAGTCCAGTGGGCAATGTACAAAATGAAGGTTAATAAAGCCATAAAATGAGTGAATTGGTCTGATATCCAAGATGATATGTCCTAAAGACAAATATGACAAACGAATTGTCCAAAAACAAGTCTTTTCATTACATTTTGAGCTGAGATTTTAGGATTCCCACTTGGGCCAGTTCTAAGAAGTTTCCAAAATCTGGTCTCACTCTCTACTCTCACTTGAGACAGCATTTTTTTTATCCCTTGGGAACTAGAGCCTACAGCAAACCAGCTGCTCACAGTGCTTCCCCTTATAGCTTACCACAATGACACGGGTGAATCTATGCAGCAAGAAAGGGGCATAAAACTTGCGGAAGAAGCGAAGTAGCAGACTCTCACTATCCTGAGAGGGAGGCAATTTCCTGGTGCCCACACAACAGCAGACATCCAGGTGGGATGCCTAGAAGGAATTAGGGGAGGATTCTCATTAGCACAGGGAGAACACTATGTCCAAAATAGAACTCAGTATCTTTTCCCCCTTAAGCCTACCCTTCCCTCAAACTTTCCTATTTCTTTCCCTTCCTTCCAAATCATCCAGGGTCAAAATCCCAGAGTCATTCTTGATTCTCCCCTTTCATAGTCTCATCTCTTATATAGCCTCTTATCTCTTCTCATACAACCTCTATCCCAATTCAGAACTTCTCTACAAATTTATTGCAACAGTCTGCCAAATGGACTCTGAACTTTTTCTCTTCCTTCTTTAATCCTCCCTTCACACAGATGCCAAAATAATCTTCCAAAAGAACAAATCTGACTGTCATCCCCCTTTTCAAGAAACTTTATTGGTTTCTACTTATTTCTAAGATAAAATATAAACTTCTCAACTTGTCATTTAAAGGCCAAATGGTCCGTAAACTGACTTTCCAGGTTTGTTATACTTTATCAGTCCCGGAACTGAATTCCATCTTCTACCCTCTCTCCTCTGCCACAGCTTATTTCAAAACACAGTTGATATTCCCAATGGGAAGCCTATTCTAGTGCCTTAGTCATCAGTGTTCACTCCTTCCTTAAATCATCACAGATCTACTTATCTCTTTAGAATGTGAGCTTTTCCGGGGCAAGAATCATAATTTTACACTGGAAAGAGAATTTATAAATTATCTAATTCACCCATTTCATTTTATAGATAAGGAAGTTGAGTAACAGAGATTAAATGTCTTGCCCAGGCTTGCACAATCAGCAAGTGCCAGAGATGGGATTTTAATCTAGATCTATCTAATTCTAAGTCTGCTATGTCATGCTTCTTCTGTTCTATCTTTGCAGAACCAGCACATAGCACAGAGGTGATAGGATTGGATTGGATTTCCTTGAGTTTCTGAAAGGAAATTCCCAGAGTAAAAAAGATAGCCTTCTATTTTACTTTAGTCTTTCTATCTAGTATGGTGTCTGGCATCTATTAAGTGCTTAATAAATGTTTATAAACTGACTCTCACCCTTTCTTTCACACTCTGCCCTTGCCCCCAGATTCCTTTCTCCTGCTCTCTATTACTATGGCAGAGGCCTTTCTCCAGCTCTCTATTACTATGAGAGATAAAACCACTCCTTAACTCTACCCAGAGGTCAATCCCACCTTCACCTCCACCTCCACCTCCCAGAGCTCCCTACCTCTTGCCTCTTGCTGTCCAGAGAGAGCAAAGCAACAAAAGCTGACATCTGCAGCAAGAAATCAAGGATAATGGCCAAGCCAGCTGTCAAAGCAAAAGTACGTACAGCTGGCATCCGAGTCAATGCACCTGGTGGAAGACAGTACAAAGTGAGAAAACAGTGCCATTGAAAGGAGATGAAGGAGGGGCAGATACAGTGGTATCTGTACCACTGTAGTGGTACAGTGGAGAGAGCACCAGATCCAGGAGGACCTGAGTTCAGATCCGACCTCAGGCATTTGATGCTAGCTGTGTGACTCTGAGCAAGTCGCTCATCCCTGATTGCCTCAAAAGGAGATGAGGGAACAATATTGGAAATGGGGCTAGGAAAAAATCTGGCTGGGCCAGGGGCTAGACAACAGTATAAGGCAGTAAGCAACTGTGCTCAAAAATAAGATGAAGAATTTACTGGCATTTAGAACTGTGTTTTGCACTAATTTTCCAGATCCTCTCAGGTTGTTCTAGCATGGGTCAGGTGACCTCAAGTGTCAAAATAAAACCATATAAATCTTCAGCATTTCTATATACTACCAGCAAAACCCAGCAGCAAGTGATAAATTCCATTTTTAAAAATTGTAAACAATATGCTTACATTGTGTTTCCTTTATCTGATATATCGTTTGTGTAGATAAGATTTTTCTTGCACACCAATGATAAGTTTGGAAATATGTATACATATATTCGATTTGCCAATATTTTAACATAATTAACATGTAGTGGATATCCTGCCATCTAGGGGAGGGGTGGGGAGTTGGGGGAAAAATTTGTAACGGAAAGCTATGTAAGGGTTATTGTTGAAGAATTACCCACACATATGTTATGCAAATAAAATAAAAATTTAAAAAAAAAGAATAAAAAATTGTAAACAATATAAAATATTTGGGAGTATATCTGCCAAGATAATCCCTGATTTATATGAACTCAATTGAAAAAATACTTTTCACATAAATACAAGTTGGAGAAATTGGAGGATGACTGGAGAAATATTAATTGCTTATGGGTAGACCAAGTCAATATAATAAAAACAACAATCCTACCTATGTTAGTTTACTTATTCCATACCGTACCAATCAAACTACCAATGAATTATTTTATAGAGCAAGAAAAAAAAAGTAACAAAATTTACTTGGAAGAACAAAAGGTCAGGAATATCAATGGGGAAAAAATGAGAAGGAAGAAGCCTCACAGTACCAGATTTCAAACTACATTAAAAAATGGTAAGCAGTGGCACAATGGATAGAGTGCCAGGCCTGGAAAACTCATCTACCTGAGTTCAAATATGGCCTCAAATATTTACTAGCTGTGTGACCCTGGACAAGTCACTTAACCCTATTTTTCTCAGTTTCTTCATCTTTAAAATGAGCTGAAGTAGGAAATAGCAAACGACAATGTCTTTGCCAAGAAAATCCCAAATGAGGTCACAAAGAATGGGACATAATTGAAAATGACTGAACAATATAATCTGGTATTGGCTGAGAAACAGATTAGTAGATCAGTGAAACAGATTAGGCATACAACTCATAGTAATAAATGACAATAGTAATCTAGTGTTTAGGAAACCCAAAGATCCAAACTTTTGAGGTAAGAACATTTCACAAAAATTGTTGAGAAAACTGGAAAACAGTATGACAGACACCAGGATCTTATAACATATGCCAAGATAAAGTCAAAATGGATAAATGATTTAGAAATAAAGGGCGATTTCATTTGTAAACTAGGGGAGCATAGAAAATATACCTGTCAAATCTATGGATAAGGACAGAGTTTATTTCCAAGCAAAAGATAGAAAGGATAATGAGACGTAAAATAGATCATTTTAATAACATAAAATTTAAAGTCTTTGACACACAAAAACTAATACAATTAAAATTTGAAGGAAAGCAGGAAACTGGGGGAAATTTTTTTCAGCAAGTTTTTTCTGATAAAGGCCTCATTTCTCAAATATTTGTGGACCTGAGCCAAATTTAATTTTTTTTTAAAAAAAGAGCGCTATTCCCAGTTGATAAATGATTAAACAATATAAACAGGTTGTCTTCAAAAGAAGAAATCAAAGCTATCAATAGTCACATAAAAAATGCTCTAAATCACTACTGATTAGAGAAATGTAAATAAAAACAACTCTGAGATACCCCTTCACACCTATCAGATTGGATAACATGGCAGGAAAAAAAATACAAATGTCAGAGGGGATGTGGAAAAAAAAATAGGATACTAATGCATTGGTGAACTGATGTGGTTGTGAACTGGTCCAATCATTCTAAAGAACCATTTGGGTATTTAGATCTACAACCAAAGAGTTATAAAACTGTGGATACCCTTTGTCCCAGCAATATCACCATGAGCTCTGTATTTCTAAAGAGATCAAAGAAAAGGAGAAAGGATCTATATGTACAAAAATATTTGTAGCAGTTCTTTTTGTGGTGGCAAAGAACTGGAAATGAAGAAATGCCTATCAATTGGTGAATGGCTAAACAAGTTGTGGCATATGAATCTGGTAAAATACTACTGTGCTTTAAGAAATGTTGGGCAGGATGCTTTCAGAAAAATCTAGAAAGATTTACATATAAACTAATGCAAAATGAACTGAACTGAATGAGGAGAACACAGTAACAGCAATATTGGAAGGATGGTCAACTGCAAAATGATTAGATATTCTCAGCATTATAATAAAATAAGACATTCCTGAAGGACTTATGATGAAAAATGCTATTCATTTCCAGAGAAAGAACTAATGTAGTCTGAATGTAGATTAAAGCATACTTTTTTAAAAACTTTTTTTTCTGCAATTTTTTTTCACATAACTAATATTAAAAAGATATTCTGCTTGACTGCACATGTTTAACTCATATCAAATTGTTTGCCTTTTGAAGGAAAAGGACCCATATGTGCAAGAATGTTTGTGGCAGCCCTTTTTGTAGTGGCTAGAAACTGGAAACTGAATGAAATGGATGCCCATCAATTGGAGAATGGCTGAACAAATTATGATATATGAATGTTATGGAATATTATCGCTCTGTAAGAAATGACCAGCAGGATGATTTCAGAGAGGCCTGGAGAGACTTCCATGAACTGATGCTGAGAGAAATGAACAGAACCAGGAGATCATTATACATGGCATCAACAATACTATATGATGATCAATTTTGATGGACATGGTTCTCTTCAACAATGAAATGTTTCAAACCAGTTCCAATTGTTCAGTGAAGAAAGCCATATACACCCAGAGAGAGGGATGTGAAATGTGGACCATAACATAACATTTTCATGCTCTCTATTGATGTTTGCTTGCATTGTGTTTCTTTTCTCAGATTTTTTTTTCTTGTAGACACGATTTTTCTTGCACAGCAAGATAAGTGTGGAAATATGTATACATATATTTGATTTGTCAGGTATTTTAACATAATTAACATGTAGTGGACTTCCTGCCATCTGGGGAGGGGAGGAGACTAGGGGGGAAAAATTTATAACAGAAAGCTTTGTAAGGGTCAATGTTGAAGAACTACCCATACATATATTTTGCAAATAAAAAGCTTTAATTAAAAATTTTTTTTGCCTTTTTTTAAGGAGTGAAGAGGATTCAGAACTCAAAATTAAAAAATAAATGTAAAAAACATTTTACATGTAATTAGAAAAAATATTTTTTTTTTGCTTTTTTGCTGAGGCAATTGAGGTTAAGTGACTTGCCCAGGGTCACACAGCTGGGGAATGAAAAAATAAATTTTTAAAAAAGAAATTAATAGGGTTATAGTTTCAGAAAAACCTGAGAACATTTATATGAACCATTTCAAAGTGATATGATTAGAATCAGAAGAACTTTGTACATAGTAATAGCAGTATTGTAAGGATAATTAACTATGAAAAACAGCTATTGTGATCAAGACAAATTTCAAAAGACCTATGATGAAAAATGCTATCCATCTCAGAGAGAAAAGTGATAAACTGTAAATGCAGACTGAAGCCTTTAAAAAAGAAAAAAAGAAAGAAAAGAACTTTCTCTATTTGTGTTGCTTTATTTGTAATTTGAGGGGGGGTTGTAATATAGCTGGCTAATATGGAAATATGTTTTGCACAACCTCGCTCACATGTATAATCGATATCAAATTGTTTGCATTCTCAAGGAGGAATAAAGGGCAGAAAGAAAGGAGAAAATTTGGAACTCAAATTTTAGAAATGATTGTTAAAAAGTTTGATTACATGTAATTCGGAAATACTTAATAAAATCAATAAAAATAAATGGAAAAAATGCAGAATTTATGTCTTTGGACTAGGTCTCTTTTTAGTGTACCCTATTGCCTTCCCCCAGAAAGGGAAATTATGCTATTAATCATTTCTTTTATCTTCTACCTGCAGATGCTGTTCTGACCTACAATTCCTGAGTCCCTAAATACAACTTCATACCTGTTAGCAGGAATACCATTAAGAGCACAGAATGTTAGAGATAAAAAGGGGGAAATGGAAGGAAAGGGATAAAACATTTATAAAGTACCTAATATGTGTCAGGCAATTTACTAAGTACTTTTCAAAGAGGGCCTTTAGGCATCATTTTACCTAACCCCTTCATTTTACAGATGGAGAAACAGACTATAAAATGGGGAATTGATTTTTCCAAAGCTTTAAAGTTAGTGCGCAGAAGGGTCTCACCTAAGAAGAAACAGATGGCCTCAGACAGACTGCAAAGGAGCATGCTGGGAGCTACACTGCCCAAGACTCTTCCAATATGCATCTCTCGTTGTTCCCCTGGGAGACGCGGCAGCCTCTGAAAGAAAAAAAAAAAAAAAGGACAGAATAATCTTTTTTTAATGCACATATCATGGTCATGTCATGCTTCTGTCCTAAAATTATTAGTGCCTCCTTCTTGAAGACCAAGTAAATTTGCTGACCATCCCATGCCTTATTTCATTACTCTCCTTAATGCCCTTCCTGGTCTGGCTAAACTGGATTATTCTCATCCTGTTAGGACACATAGTGTTCCTACCCATGCAGTCCTCCCTACTTGACATGCCCTCCCACTTCCTCTTTGCCTATTGAATTCTCCACACTTTAAAGCCTAATTCAAATGCAGCCTATGCAATGAAGCCCTCCCTGACCTTTCCCCTCCTCTAACTGGTTATGATTTTCCCCTCAGACTTCATATATACTATATAGGAAACCTCTACACGTTACTTTGTTTTATAGCTTTCCGTATACTTATAGATGGAGCTTTTTGCATTTGTGTTTTAATCCTCTCTTCCACCATAAACCCCATGAGAGTAAAATCTATACCTTCCTTAAATCTGTACTCCTGTGCCAAACTTTGCTGTTCTGTCATAGACAGAACACTGATCCTAGATGGGCTTAATAAATGCTTGGTGAATGAATGGATGGTCTCCCTAAGGCCACCAGCCTCCCAACAACTAAAAAATGTACTACCTGTCTCTTTCCCTTACACACAAGCATAAAACGCCAATAGGCTCGTTCCTCTGCTTAAACCATCAGCATCTTCCCGCCATTGAGAATCCAACACCTTCAGAACTCCCAAAGCACAGATCAGCCCCAATCCTTCTCTAAATCCTCAGATCTCCCTGAAATTGTTTCTGATGAGGGATGGCAAGATAGAAAGGATACCCTCTGAAACACCTGTCTCAGCTTTCCCAATCCCGGCTTACACACACCTTCATCTCCCTTTTCATACCTGATACTCAAGAACAAAGATGAAGATATTGTCGGCTCCGACAGCCAGCACGAGGAAGGGAACGACTTGGATGATGACCATAGAAGAGGGGATCCCCAAGTAGGAGAAGAAGCCCATTGAGGAGAGCACAGATCCCAGCACCACCAGCACTCCGCCTAAGCCCAGAGTCACCTTGGAGTCCACCTGCAACAGAACCTGGTGTCTTAAGCTCCACACAAAACAGAGAAACATGGGGAAGAAGCCTCAGGGGAAAACTTCTGGCTGCCTCCCTCCCAGTGCTCGGCCCCCCTTCCAGAAGAGGAAAGGGAGATGCCCCAGTCCCTACACAACCCTGAACCCCCACCTCCTACAGGTTCCTCACCAGTATATGGGAGCATCTGGAGTATCTCCCCAAGGCCAGAGTAATGTACAGGAAGACAATGGCATAGCTGATGGCAAAGATGGGCAGATCCTCAGCTGTGGTACGGTTTATCTCATCTTCCAGAGAACGCTGTGGATGGGCAGGTTTGATGGAATTAAGGAAGGAATGGGAAGGCTTGAGGATTATGGGAAGAAAAAGGGGTCTCTCTGGTTAGGAAGACAGGTACACTCAGAGGAGTGGGAGAAGCTACCTGGTTTGTGTCCTATACCTCTGCCATGAAAGTGACTTCAAAGGTGCCACGGGTTCGGTTCTTGAAGTCTTTCATCACCTTCAGGAATTGGCTCTCCCAAAGCTGAGTTTGGGCAAGGCGGGGATCCCCAGCAGGGAAGTTGTTCAAGGAAAAAGTCAGGATGAGAGCTTCAGCACTAGAAAAATCCTGTCCTATGAAAAAGAGCAACTGGAACAATAGGGACCCTGTCCCTTCCCTCTTTGGTTTCCACAAATTTCCCTCCAACTCATCATCTCCTATCTTTTCTTCCCCATCCCTCACCTCCAGCTTATGAAACCTATCTCTTCAGAGCCATCACATCTCCTGCCATGACTAGACTCCTATTGCACCTTCCCCACTGCAGTTGAAAGAAGGTTGAAGAGGAGAACCTGTCTAGGGTTCTCCAGGCCCAGGCACAGAGAGATGCTTCCCTGGTGCTTCAGAGAAGGCAGAAGAGAGAGGCAGTATTCTGATGGTTTCAGGCCATCACTTCTTATCCCTTATCTCAATATGATAGATGGCAAGATCACAGAATTACAGAACCATACAGCTAGAAGGAACCGCAGTCACCATCTAGTCCAACCCATACCCAAAAAGGAATTTCCACTCAGACACATCCAACAAGTCATTATTCAGTCTTCTGCCTGAAGACCCCAGGGAAAAGGGAATTCATTATTTCTTAAGGCAGTCCATTCCTCTAGATAATAGGAAATTTTTTCTGACATCAATCTTCAATTTGCTTCTTAATAGTTTTTTCATCCCTTGTTCCTGATTCTGCTCATTGGGGTAAAATAAAATAAAACTGTCATGTGACAATCCTTTACATACTTGAAAATGATTAGCATATTCCCCTATACCATTCAATTCCTATTGGGAAAATTAAAACCATTTCTTGGCTTTTATTAAGAAATTTCAAACATTCCTTAATTTGAGCTCTCTCTCTCACTGACCACCCTAAAATGCCCTATCTAAATTGTGTCTTATGTATCTCACTCATTTCCCCTTCTCTGGTCAGTGAGATGGCTTGTCCCTCTTACCTGTGTACCCTCCCACAGCAAGGAAGGGAAAGACAGGAGCCCCATAATCAGCCATGCAGCTCAGAGCCAAAGACGTGCCATCCTTGAAGGTGAGGGGGGAACTGAAAAGAGGAAAGAGAAAGATAATTTGGGGAATGGCAACATCAGACACTCCCCTTATCCTTTCAACCCCTTCTTTCTACGCTACAACAGACTTACAAGTTCCCACCCCACCTACAATTTTATCTTTTAGCCTACCCCACTCCTACTCTCACCTCTCCAGCTACCACTCCCATATCATCTCATAAAATCTGAAAACTTTGCAGAAAGGGATCTCCAAGATTGAGTCCAATACTCTCATTTTTGCAGACTGCTCCCATCCCTGAAATGAATTCCTTCTTCCCTTCTATCTTTTAAAATCCCTAATTTGCTTCAAAATTCAGGTTAAACTCTATCTTCCATTTGAGGACTTTCTTGATCTTCCCTGTCCTTCCCCCATTACCTTATATTTATGGATTTATTTTGCATGTATTGTTTACATATTTCACAGTACATGCATGTTATTTTTCTTCAGTTGAATGGAAGCTCTTATAGGGCAGAAACTTTATTTTTTGTCCTTGTGTCTAACAGGGCCTGGCTCATAAGAAGACTTGTTGATAGATTCATTGATTTTGCAAATGACCTAGCTGAAGCTCATAGTTTCAGTAAGTTACTCAAAATGATATGGCTCATAGTGGCAGAGCCAAGATTGAGACCAGGGTCATTTCAGTTCCAGGGTGGCTCCTTCTACCTCATCTTTCCTCATATCTGTATGGATTGAACTTCAGCAGGTTAAGGGCAACCAAGAGAGGAACATATGCTCAAGTACCTTCTCATTCCTATCCTCCTTCAGCTCTGAATGCTTGTAACTTTTCTACTCATTTTGAAGCTTCAATACATGTGTGGAGATGGAAAAGAAAAGAGAGAAAATATAGCATCTACTTTGTGCCTAGTATTGTGTGAAAAGATCTCATTTTGTAGTATCTCATTTGATCCTACAACAACCCTGGGATGTAAGTACTTTTCTAAATCCCATTTTACAGATGAGGAAATTGAGGTGAAGCAACTTGCGCAAAATCACACAGTCAGTAAGTGTTTGAAGTTGTCTTTGAGGTCTTCCTGACTCCATCCCTAATTCCTTACCCAGCCATTTGTTATAGAAGTTGAGAGACAGGTTCTTTAGGAACAGAAGCCAACAAGTTCCAGAAAATCACAGAGTCCAAATGTGATCAAGGTTCCAGGAGAATTATGGTTGTCATTTGTGCCTTTTTCTTCTAAGGGGTCTCTATGGAATCCAGTGTTCCCCAAGTTAACTTAGACTGATAGGGTTGTTAGTAAAAAGTGGTATAAGTAAAAACAAGAGGATTAGTGAGGGAAAAAAAAAACTCCTGTATCGGGTCCATAGTGGGCTAGGTAGCAGAATTGCCAAAGCTAAAGATTTGGGCTGAAATTTCCCCAAATTCCCCTTACCATCTTTCTATGATCAGGAGATATAGACATCGGAGAAGTGCACAGCCAAGTCTAAAGAGCAGGTATGAGTCAGGAGAGCCAACTAAGGTAATAAGAACAAAGCCCTGAAATGGAAGTCAGGAAACCCTGTCCCTCTGAAGGCTTTAATTCCATCTTGATGGGGCCATACCATATAGACTCTCAGAGGCCTAGGATGTATTTTTCCAGGGCTCAGGTTTCCATCTGCTAGACTCAGCCCCTGTGGAGATGGCCAATGAGAATGGCAAGGTAAAAGGAAGCCTATCAAGGATAGGCAGCCCTGATAGACTAGGAGACATCACAGGAGCTACATTTTCCTCATTTGCACTGTTTCCTAGCCTAGGCAAGAAAGCAGCATGAGCCTGAATGAAAGCAGGGAGGCCCTGCTCACCAGAGAGCAAAGAAAGGCCTTATCTTTGGTGTCAGAGGCCCCTAAGGTCAGAGCCTCCAGTTGTGTTGTGTTGGCAGCCCAGTCAGAGCTTGAGAACTTCAAGCTGTGAATTTTGACAGATTTTTTTTTTTTGGCAAAGTGTGAATTTTTTTTAAAAAAGAAATTTTCAGTTCCATTTGTCCCTTTTGGTGTTGCTGAACAGTAAAGAAGGGGTGAAGGAAGATCCCAGGAGAGAAGTGGAATGAGTAGAGGGTTAAGTCTATGGCCTGGGTTAAGTCTATGGCAAAGAACTGAAGAAACCAATTAGAAAAGCAGCTTGGTATAGTGCCCGATTCATTGCAGGCACTTAAATGTTTGTGGGCTGACAATGAAGGCCTCAGAATCAGACTTAGGGCTGATTTTTGCTTGTTTAATGCTGGACAAGTCACTTCTTCACTTCTCAGTCATCCTAGGAAATGTGCTAAGATTATAACTATTGAGAGGCATTAGTAAAGGGGAAGGGGACAGGAGGGACAGATCCGGACACACACAAACAAAAAAGACCATTGATTGTCTTCCCTGATTTTGGGGTGACCTTGGGCAAGACAAGACTTGCTTCCTCTCTCAGGACATCTTTATTTGTAAAATCAAAGTTTTACTCGATGGCCTCCAGGGTCCCTTCCAGGTGGCTGTTTTCAAAGGCTAGTCCTCTGGATGGTACTTTGACAACATCATCTCATATCAGGCTGTCTTTTCTTCCTCTTTACTGTTGCTGGGACCAAAGACCATGACCTGGTAGACTTAACCTTCTAGTAAAACTCTGGCACTCTCAATTGTCCTGATTGGTGGGCACTTTCCATGGCCCACTCTATTTAGCAGCCCCCAGGTATGGCTCCTTTTATATCCCATCCCACCCTGATGCTTTCCTGCCATCTCTAGAATCAAAATCAAAACATGCTCCTAGAAAGGGTACATCAATCAGTCCCTTCTTTTCTATTCCACTACCAAACCTATGACTTTAGGAACTGAAACATCCCTCCCTGACCATCGTTTTCCTATATATGCCATTTCTTTATGATACAATGGAAGATCTTTGAGGGCAGAGTCTGTCACATCCCTGTATCAGAACTTTGGCCAGCACTTGGCACATAATAATTTAATAAATGCTTTTCTATTCATTGATAAAGTACTGAACTTGAATTAAGGAAGCCCTGAGTTCAAATTCTGTTACTATCTGGCATGATGATCTGCAAGTCACTTAATGACTTGGATCTGTCTCAATTTCCTTATCTGTAAAAAAGGAAGAGTAACTTGTAGACTGTTGTGAGCCTTAAGTGAATGTGCTTTGTGATCTCTACAGCACAGAAGAATAATCGGCTGTTATTGTGGTTGTTATTGCCCCTCGTGCTAACAATTCTCAGAAAGGAGCCTCACGCGGGACAGATGTGGGCAGTAGTGGGCAAGGGTTGGGCTTTCAGAGTTAGTTCTTCTTGCTGGCCCTCTCTCCCCGGCCCCCAAACCCAGAGGATCTCACTTGACACAGTAGAGAAAGTGGTCTCTCCAGTTCACCTCGGCCGTGTTGCCCAGCAGGGTCTGGTTGGCAGTCAGGAGGAAGTTGGTGCGGTTGCTTTGGAAGTACTGCAGGAAGCTGTTGATGCAGCAGTCCTCCAGGCCCGGGTTGTTGGGGTGCAGAGGGGCATAGCAGATGTCCCTCAGGGAGATGTTGCGCTGCTCCTCCTCCGACCAGGCCTCCAGATGCCTCAGCTCCTCTTGCAGCTCCAGCAGCTGAAGGAGCAGCTCCTCCCTCAAAATGCCGCTGAAGTTCTTGGGTCCCAGAAGCAGGGACTCATAGGTGTAGCCAGGCTGGCTGGGGGCTGTCAGGATCACCTGGTTGGTGCGGAAGAAAGGCCCAAAATAGCGGTCGTGGAAATCCTTCTCCTTCCTGGCCTGGCTGTTGGGATTTGACCACAGCTCTACAGGGTCGGTGGTCAGCTCGAGGAAGGCCAGTCCACTCGCCAGCACCACTACCAATACTGTGGAGAGAAACAAAGCCGTCTTTGGCCACGAAGCCACCCACACGCCCCAGCTTTGGAAAAGGTCACCCAGGACGACGTGGGCAAAGCGACTGAACCGGTCAGAGCAACCCGCGTCCTTCTTGGGCTTCCTGTCCTTTCTTCTGCAGCAGGAACGAACCATGAGGAAAGTGAAGAAAGAAACAAAGGCAGCGCAGAGGATGATCACCAGGGCCAGCCCACCGTGCATCCTCCCCAGGCGGAAGGTCAAGTCCTGCATGGAAGGGGGGGCAATGGCAGGACAGGACAAAGCACAGTCCTGGCAAGAGCACGCCTTGGAATCGTTCCCCCAAGTCTCATTGCAGCGCCACATTTCTGCATCCAGCGCTTCTATCCCATCCCCTGGGGTCTGGCCAGGCTCCACAAGATGAAAGGCAATTTCCAGGGGAGCGAGTCCATTTCCTGTGTCACCCTGGAAATTGAGCCACCGCTGGGCATTACAGAGGGCAGAGCCATACACCCCACACATGGTCCCTACAGCCAAGCTGCCCGTTGCAGGCACCTGCACCTTGCTGCAGGAGTTGTAGGCCTGCTCTGCAAAACTCTGTTTGTAGAAAGCCTGGTAGGCCACCACCTTGGAGAGGTTAGTCCCTTCGATGGCATAGGTGCGGGTCACATTGACGAAAAGACTCTGGTTGGGGCTACAGGTGTTCTGGCAGTGCAAGCTAGCAAAGTTCTCAGCACAAGCCGGGCAGCGGGAAAGAAGGGCCTTGGTCACTTTGAGGCTGTTCTGCAGCGCAATCAGCTGTTTGAAGGAGCAGCAGGCGAAAGTGGAGTCAGGGCCTTCGTACAGCCGGGGGCAGGTGCTCTTCAAGAGCTGCAAATGTTCCCCATCGAGTTTGCGGGCCGGAGTGTTGGATAAGCAAGACACGTTGGACAGCGGGAGGAGGCCGCCGGACAATTCAGGGTTCTTCCCACAGTCGTCATAGAAGGAGCACCGGCCGGCTTCGTGCACAGGCGTGTAGTTCTCTGCACGGACCTGGGAAGAGACCCAGTAGAAATGTACTCTTGCATTTGCCTCCCCTGCCAGCCCGCCCTAATTACAGAGGCAGCTACAAACATTCTAAGCTCTAGATCCTCTTCTTTTTGCCCCCTTTGGGCAATTGTCTCTTTGTCTTATGCCAGGCTTCATCCCTCCACCTCAACATCCAGGAAGCATCTCATAGACTGGGTGAAAACAGATGGCCCTGTATAAGTTTTGAGGGGCTGATGGTGCATCTAAGGACGAATGCATTCCCCTCTTGCCCCCTCCTCCCTCTCCCAATTTCTTGGACATTTTTCCCAAACTTCCTACTTCTCTCTAAGACTGTGAGTTTCATCAAAACTTGGAGAGACAAGAGAATGGGGATTGTCTTGCAAACCTGGGAGCCAAGAGTCTCTTCTCCCAAGGTTCAAGACAATTTCCCTTGCAGATGGGAATCCTTTATCTAACAGAGCAGGATATCTATCCTCCAGAAATCTCTGCTGAGAACTTCCAGCCTTCTGGTTCCTGTCTAGACAAAAGGGCAAACCCAGCACAAGGGGAAGTACTGAGACAAGTCAAAGAACCTGGCTCCAAATTCTGACTCTTCCATTTACTCCCTGTGTCAGTCATGTTACCTCGCTCAATCTCAGTTTCCTCATTTGTAAAATAAGGGTGGACTTTCATTGACCTCCTCAACCAACCCTAAATCTATGGGCCAAAGTCCCAAGTCAAATACCAGGCAGTCTCACTGACCAAATATCTTTGGTTACACATTTTAGGTCCCTTCCCTCCCTTCAAGGAGGTCTAATGCATTATTTAATAATAGTTTTTTTATTTTAAAAAAAACATGCAAAAATAGTTTTCAGCTCTAATGCATTCTTGAGTAACATGGAGGGACACATAGAAACCAGGAACTCACCAAATGCAAGAGGACCACCAAGAGCAGCAATCCCTTCAGCCCAGACGCCGCCATCTCTGTGCCAAGTAAGGAACTGAGTAAAAAGAGCAGAGGGGCAGCTCAAGGAAGCTGATATGACAGTCTTTGATTAGGGGAGGAACAAATTAGTGGCGTAATAAGTGTTAAATCTGGCCTGATAGTCAAGAACCAATGAAATATGAGTAAGTTAATAATCCACTGTTGGCTACTTCCTTCAACCAGTTTGGCACCTGTTCTATGGGCAGCATTTTCCTGGGTTTCCCCTCCTCACAGAGGAGTGCTGTCCCTAGAGCATCAAAGCCGTGAGTATGATAGGAACAGTCTTCACTGGGGCCCGGGTATACAAGAAGGGGATGATTTGGGGGCCCCAAGCCAGGTATAAGGAGGCCTCCCCGGCCTGGACAAAGGATCTGTGATTCAGAAGAAACCTCTGTGTGGGAGGGAGAACTTGGGACCTGGCACTCCTGGGGTACATTTCCAGTTTTTCTGTCCTCTGTGCTTTTCCTGCCTCTTTCTTCTTCTCTCTCTCTTGCCTCTGGGCCCCTCCATGACAGCTCTGTCTGATCTCCCCTCTCTGGGATCAGGACAAGGTCTCAGGCTGGGCTCTGAACACGCCCAGTGTACTGTCATCCTTAGTAACTAGTTATTGACAATAACAGTCCTGTTAGCATTGGGGGAGGGCTGAGGGTAAATGGCCGAAAATATCCACTGCCCCTTTCCTGAAGGGATGGGGAAAGGAGGGATGGCTATTCAAAAGCATTGATTAAGGATTGACAATGTGCTGGGCGTGAAGAATAAAGGCAGCAGTGAAAAAGCACCTTTCCTGCAGGAGCTTACATCTGACACATAAATAAATGTAAAGCATGTGCAAAATCAACACAAAGTGCTACTTTATATTTCTTCTTCTCTGCTTCTCTACCAGGAGAGGAAAGACTAACAACTGGGAGCATGGGGAAAGTCTTCCTAAATGAGAGAGCACTCAAGTCGAGCCTTCACCTGAGCCAGAGAGGCTGACAGACAGGAGATGAGCAGGGAGAGCATTTCAGATATGAAGGACAATCATCACAAAGGCTTCTGGAGGAAAGAAGAAAAAGAGAGAAAGAGAGAGAGAGAGAAATGTACATGATAACTAATATATATTTAAAAGGAATAGCGAGCTGTACATAATCAATTTTCATATGCAATTATCTTTTTAAATCATACTATGTTTAGGAAATGCTTGTTTTATTCCATAAATTAAAAGGGGAAAAAGAAAAAAAAAGGCACAAGTAGAGAAATTTGCACAGAGCAGCAAACCAAGTTTGGCTCAAAAATAGAATGGAGTAAGAGTAGAGGAGGTTGGGGTATGTGTATGAACAGGAAATATCAGGAAATTAGTCTGGAAAGCCAAGTTGCAGCCAGACTCTGAGGGGCTTTAAATACTCACAGCTGTAACCTTCTGAACTTCAGGTGAGAGAACTTGGAATCAGTAAGCAGTTCTTAAATTCCTTTTTCTCTATCTCTTTCTTCTCTTTCCCATACAGTTCCTGGTCGGACTAAGAATAGAAAGCAGGAAATGTGAAGATTGACTGGGGAGCCCCCAAAGTGGTTTGCCTTTCCCCTAACTAGCTGCAGGTGTATTCCTGCCCTCTGCTCCCCACATTTGATAGGGATCTCTTTAATTTTCTTTGATCTTCCCTATTAATCAGAATGGAGCTTTGGCCTTGACTCTCCTTAGACACCAGATAATGGCGATTTGTGGGTTCTAGAGAATATCTTCTACTTTGTCCTTTTAACCTTTTAAGCATCATTCTTAGTTCAGAATTTTCTAGGAGGCAAGAATACTGATGGCCTAACCTATACCACCAAAGAGATCAAAGGAAGATGAAAAAAAATTAATAACAGCTCAGTGTCAAAGACCTGGAAACTAAGGGGATACCCATTAATCCAGGAATGGCTGAACAAATTACTGTGTATGAATATAATGAAATACTGGCAGTGCAGAAAGAAATGACAAAAAAAAAAAAGGCTAGTTTCAGAGAAATCTGAAAGGCTTATATGAACTAATATAAATTGAACCAAGAAATTCATCTGTACAATAACAACATTATGAAGACAAATAACTAAAAGAATTAAGAATTCTGATATATGTAATATCTAACCATGATTCCAGACAAATGCTACCCATCTCTTGACAAAGAGATAATGGACTCACATCACAGAATAAGACATACATTTTAGGACACAGCCAATCTGGGAATTTACTATGTTTAACTATGTATTTTTTGTTACAAAGGCTTTCTTTTTCTTTTAATTCAGGGATTAATAAGAGGGAAAGAAAATTAGTGCTTGTTAACTGAAAAAAAGTAAAATAAAATGTTACATAAAAATAAAGTTTGTACAAAAAAAATTAATAACCTAACATACCACTATACCCTAAATAGGACTTCAATTTATGGAAAGACAATTATAGATGGCTATGGTTTCAGATAATTAACACAAAAGAAATGAGCTATAGGTTGACTTTCTAGTTATTGTTAGTCATATCCCATTCTTCATGGCCCCATTTGGAGTTTTCTTGGCAAAGATCCTGAAATGATCTGCCATTTCCTTCTCCAAGTTGTTTTACAGATGTGGAATTGAGGCAAACAGGATTTAAGTGACTTGCCCAGAGTCTCACAGCTAGTAAGAATCCAAGGCCATATTTGAACTCATGAAGTTATAACTTTTTGATTCCAAATACAGCACTCTATCTACTGTAACATCTAGCTTCTTAAAGATGGTAGACAAATATATATTATTCTGTTTCTTCATAGGAGCTCAGACGCCATAGCTTCTACCTCTTTATTCATTTCCATACTTTTTATTAAACCATCTCCTTCTTCTCCCCTGGATATTCTCTACATTTGCTTGAAATGTCTAATCTCTGGGGCAGCTAGTTGGTATAATGGATAGAGTACCAACCTGAAGTCAGGAGGACCCAAGTTCAAATCTGACCTCAGACACTTAACATTTCCTGGCTATGTGACCCTGAGTAAGTAACTTAACCCCAATTGCCTCAGGAAAAAACATCTAATCTCTAATGAAATTAGACCACTTCCTCTAAATCCCCCACAAGCTATCATCATATCTATAAAGGAGCAACCAGGAAAATACCATGTGGCACAGGCCTCCTTATGAAGCATAAGGCACTCCCCCTAATTCCCGTGGTCTCAGGTAAGATAGAAGGAACTCAAATTCCATAGCTAGAAGAAGGATACATTGAGCTTCAGGTTGGTTTGTACAAGTAATGTCAGGCATAAGTGAGCCTTAAAGGAGACCCAAGGCACAACCTGAATTCTGAAGAAGTGAACTATAGATTGACTTTCTAGATATGGGCTTGCTCTGCTCAGATACATCTGGAATAGTATTCGGTGCTGACCATCATATTTTTTGGCAGGACATTGGTAAACTGGAACAAATATAAAAGGGCAACTAGAATGGTTAAAGATCTTGAAATGTCATTGGGAAACCATCTAAAAGATGTTCTAAGGAAAAGGGAAGCCTTTGGTGGTAGGTAAGGGGATGGAGATAGAAATGCTGATAACTTTTCCCACGTATTTGAAATCTCCTAGAGGAAATATTGGACTTGTTCCATTTGGTTTCAAATAATTAACACAAAAGCAAGGAGTATGAGTTATAGAAATGGAGCCAACATGACAGAGTAGTAAGAAGCAGTGCTGCTGAGCTCCAATCCCTTCCTGCCTCCAAAATTCCTCTAAACACCTCTAGAAAATGCACCAGATCAAATCCTTATGGGGAGAACCAAGGAAAGATCATAGTCATTTTTCAAAGTCATTGGCATGAGATTGGCATGAGGAAACAGACAGGGAAGTATACACTCACTAAGAACGGAGTCTGGCTAGGAGCACACTGTGTGTGAAGCTCAGTCTGTCCTCCATTCAATCAACATTTTAGGAAAATGCAGGTCTGATCATGTCACCTCTATATTCAAATAACTCCAATGGTTCCCTGTCATCTCTTGGATCAAATATAAAATGCATTCAAAGCTCTTCATAACCTACTCTCTTCAATTCAGTGACACTGTACTCCTTGCTTTTTCAAGAACAAGACATTTTGTCTCTTGGTTCTTGAGCATTTGTCTCTGATTATCTCCCAGGCCTGGAATGATCTCCTTCATCTATACCTCTAAGCCTCCCTGGCTTCCTTTAAGTTCCACCTCAAGAAAGAATAAAGCAAAGTCAAAAGAATGAAAAAAATAGAAGAAAATATGAACTATTTCAGAAAAACAACTGACCTGGATAAATAGATTGAAGAGAGATAATTTTAAAATTATTGGGCTATTTGAAAGCCATAACTTAAAAAAAAGCCTCAAATTCAGATTTCAAGAAATTATAAAGGAAAACATACCAGACATCTTAGAACCAGAGAGCAAATATAAATTGAAAGAATCCACCAATGACCTCAAGAAAGACATCTCAAAATAAAAACTTCCAAGAATAATGCAGACACATTTTATATAAATTTGCATTATGCAAATTTGATTTTATATAAAGAATTCTGAAAGACATCCACATTCCCTGCCAAAAAATGAACCCAAACCTATGTTACTGTGCTTTCTCTCTGCTCCTGCCCCTCAGCTCAGCATCCTGCAGCATCCCATCCTATTTCCCAACAAAACAAATAAACAAAAACTTTTTTAAAAAATCCTCCAACTGAAAGCAAAAAACTTGGTTTAAGATCTCCAGTGTTCCATCTCCTTCCACTTCCATGGTTAAGTACCATGCATCTATCCCCAGCCCCTACGTGTTCCCCTATGTGCTCCTATTTCTCTATTCCAGGCCCCCACATGTTCTTGAATGGAGTGCCAGCCCACTTGCTCTACAGTCTGTGGCCCTCTTCCTTCCTCCTTCCCTTCCCCATATATGCAGGAAAAATCAAAATTACTTGAAAATTGCTTTACATAGAGTTGTGTAGAACCACAATTCACTGAGTAAAGCAAGAACTGTTTGTATAGTCAAATTTCAGAGCTCCTAAGTCAAGAAGAAAATACTGAAAACAAACCCCCCCAAAATAATTCAGATATTATGGAGCCACAGTCAGGATCACACAAGATCTAGCAGCTATTACAATAAAGGAGTTAAAGGGTTAAGAGATCAAAAGACCTATGATTACAACCAAGATTTACCTATCCAGCAAAACTGAATATAATCCTGTGAGGATATGGGGAATGGAGGGGTGGCAGGCAAATGGACATTTAATGAAATAGAGAATTTGCAGGCATTTCTTATGAAAAAACCAGAACTGAATAGAAAATTGACATTCAAAGACCGAAGAGAGACATAAAAAGGTAAAAATGAATAAGAAATCATGATGAATTTAATCGTTAAACTTCATATTCCCAAATGGGAAGTGATACATGTAACCCCCCCAAGAACTTTGTCATCATTAAGGCAGTTAGAAGTTTACTTAGAGGGCATTGAGTGTGAGTCTATTTTATTGAGATGATCTCTTAATTTTTATTTTCTAATTTTTATTCACAAAACATATGCATGGGTAATTTTTCAACACTGACCCTTGCAAAACCTTCTGTTCCAAATTTTCCCTCTTCCCTCCACCCTCTCCCCTAGATGGCAGGTAGCCATGTTAAATATGTTAAAATATATGTTAAATCCAATATATGTATACATATTTATACAGTTATCTTGCTACACAAGAAAAATCAGATCAAGGAGAAAAAAAAACCTGAGAAAGAAAACAAAATGCAAGCAAACAACAGAAAGAGTGAAAATGCTATGTTGTGTTCCACACTCAGTTGTTGTGATAATCTCAAAAGAAAAATGGAAAAGTGAGAAAGAGTGATATACTAAGAGAAGGGAGAAGAAAAATAGAAATCATCTCATAAAACAGGTATATGAGGAAGAGTTTATTCAATAGAAGGGGAAATGGGAGAAGAGGGTAACAAACATCATTCTCATCTGAACTGGTTCAAAAAGGGAAGTATGTATCTGTGTGTGTATGTGTGTATGTATAGATACATATATATGGGCATATACATATATATACATACACATTCAAAGAGGCAATACAGCATGCATACATACATACATATATACATTCATGTGGATATAGAAATACATCTTACCCAACCAGAAAGAAAGAAGAGAAGGGATTAAAAAGAAAGGGGGAGAAGGGTGTAAGAGGGAGGGCTGATTAAGGGAAGGAGTAGTCAGAAGCAAAACAGACATTTGAGGAAGGACAAGGTTTAAAAAAAAAAGAAAGAGAAAGATAAAAGAAAAGATCAAAGGAAATATATAGTTAGCAATCATAACTATGAATGTGAATGGAATGAACACACATATAAAACATAAGCAAATAGCAGAATGGAATAGAAACCAGAATTCAATAACTCTCAAGGAACTGAAGAGAACTTAATTTGCTTCAGCTGAAGTGAAAACGGCAGCGATGACAATCATATCAGACAAAACAAAAATAAAAAAACTTAAAAAAGAGAGGCTATATTTTGCAAAAAGGTGCCAAAAACAATGAAGTAATATCAATATTAAATATATATCAAATGGCTTACCATCTAAATAATTTTTTATTAGGGTAGAAAGTATAATTGTCAGTAATTTCAAACAGAAATTAATGAAGTGGTGGGTTTTTTTTTAATTTTTATTATTGGAGGCAGCTAGATGGAGCAGTGAATAGAGCACCAGCCCTGAAATCAGGAAGACGTGAGTTCAAATTTGGCCTCAGATACTTAACATTTCTTAGCTGTGTAACCCTGGGCAAGTCACTTAACCCCAATTGCCTCAGAAAAAAAAATATTATCAATATCAAATATGTGTAAAGATAGTTTTCACATTCATTTTTGTAAGACTTCATGTTCCAATTTTTTCTTCCTCCCTTATCTCCCCCCTTCCTAAGACAGCAAGCAATCAGATTAAATATTAACATCCAAATTCTTAAAGGAAAAGTGAAATAGATTAGATTACAAGAGGAAAACTATATCAGTGAGGGACCACATTTATTGATCTCAGAACTAGATAAATCTAAACATAAAAGAAAAAAGAAATAAGGAGATAAATAGAATTTTAGGAAAATCAGATATGATAGACTTCTGGAGAAAACTGAATAGGAATAAAAAGAAATATAACTTTCACAGTTGTACATGGACCTTCACAAAATTGTATTATAGCATAAAAAATACTCACAACTACAGAAAAGTAGAAATGTTAAATCTATTCTCTTTAGACTATTATGCAATAAAAATTATATTTAATAAAGGACCTTGAGAGCAAAGGTTAAAAATTAATCAGAAACTAAATAATCTTATCCTAAAGAATGAGTCATAGAACAAATCATAGAAACAATAATTTCATTAAAGATCATAACAGTGAGACAGCATACTAAAATTTGTGAGATGCAGTTGAAGTAATAAAACTCAGGGAAATTTTTACATCTCTAAACACATCAATAGTTTTTCTGCAATCTCTCTCATTTGGTTTTTAAAGCCTTTTTAAAGTTATTCTATAACTTCTTTATGAGCAGGTAACTGTTTAATGTTACTCTTTGGAGGTAGAAGAGACTTTTTTTACTTTAGTATCCTCCTCTAAAGATGAACCCCAATCTTCCCTGTTCTCATAATAACTTTCTATGGTTGAGTTCATTTCTCCTTTGACTGCTTTTTTAAAATAATGATAATAACAATAATAATAGCTTTGTGTAATTACCTCTCAGCCTGGGGAGCAGGGATGAGGAGTGAGAATGGGGCACACAAAGGGTGTTTTTCCCTCTGACCTTGAACCTGAAACCAAGAACTCCACCTTCCCATAAGTGCCCAAAACCCACAATGTTCCTGCCCCACTGCTTCTGCACTCACCAAGTGTGTGTTGGTTCTTTTTTGCCCAGAGCCTAGTCTGAGCAGCAAGCTGGATCTGGTATTGTTTATCAGCAGAGGTTCCCTCAATCTTTCTCAACTCAGACACCTGATTCCCCACATAGTCTGGGAAGTAAACATTCCTGTGGCTGAGGGACAGACAATTAACGCCAGGGCTCACTCCTTGTTTCAGTAAAACTGGCCTGGAGGTATTTACACTTCATGGGATCCAAATCTCCAACCTGGTATCTTTCTTCAGATCTTCAATTGCCCCAGGACTACCACTGTCAGGCCCCTGCTCCTGTTGGCTTTTAACCCCCCACATGGGGTTTTCTTGCAGTTTTGTCTTATTTGTGGAGGAACTCTGCAGAGTTTAGAATTTTCTGACGTCCACCATCATTGGAGAATCCTCTTAACAATTAATAATTTTTATCAAATTGCAGGATAGAAAATAAACTTATATAAATCAGCAGCATTTTTATATATTACCAATATAACCTAACAGGAAGAAACAGAAAGACATACTATTTAAAATAACTTCAGACATCGTAAAATACTTGGGACTCTACTTGCTCAAACATACCAAGAATGATATGAACACAATTACAAAACACTTTTCACATAAATAAAGACAGATTTAACAACTGGAGAAATATTATTTGCTCATGGATAGATTGAATCAATATAATTAAAATGACAATTCTACATGTTTTGGTTTTTTTTCATTTGTTCTTTTTTTTTTTTTTGCTTTTTGCTGAGGCAGTTGAGGTTAAGTGACTTGCCCAGGGTCACACAGCTAGGAAGTGTTAAGTGTCTGAGATCACATTTGAACTCAGGTCCTCCTGACTTCAAGGCTGGTACTCTATCCACTGCGCCATCTAGCTGCCCAATTCTACATAAATTAATTTATTTATTCAGTGATCTACTAATCAAACTACCAAAGAATTATTTTATAAAGCCAGGAAAAAAATCATAAAGTTAATCTGGAAGAACAAAAATTCAAGAGTATCAAGGAAACATGCAGGAAAAAAAATGTGAAGGAAGTCAGCCCAGCTGTATCAGATTGAAAACTATATTGCATATTGGTAATCAACAAAACAATCTAATATTACAAGGAAATAGAGTTACTGATCAGAGAAATACATGATATACACAATATATAGCAGCAAATGACCATGTAGTGAAATGCCCAGGTGAAAGAAAATGCAGGAAAGCTAAAATAATTGGATTTTAAGAGTGTTTATTAGCTGGCCAGCCACTGAACCCCACCAGTGCAAGATTAGGGGCTCAGTCCTGAGGAGTTTTAGGGACCGTATTTATGGGAGAAAATCACAAGAATGTTTAGAAACATTTATCACACTAAAAATTCCTTTCCCAGGCAGGAGGTGAAGGTTAACAGGGAGGCAACTTTCCTTTAAGTTCTATATTCCTTAAGTAGTCAAGGTCTTTGGTCATAGATAACATAGTACATCTGGAGGCCTTGTGGGCCAGCACTTGGAAACAAGAGACATCACCTGCATTGGGGAGTAAAGAACTGGTAACGCAGTTCTTCAGAGTTCAAGCAGAGGTAACACTCACAGTCTCATGAGTGCCAAGCAGTTTCAGGGGCAGCATCCATTTTACCCACAGGGTCCGTTTCAGTAGTAATCTATTGCTTGATAAACCCCAAAATGCAAGTTTTTGAGGCAAGGACTCACTATTCCATAAAAGCTTCTGGGAAAATTGGAAAGTAGTGTGGAAGCAACTAGGCAGAAATCAACATTTCACACTGTATACTAAGATAAAGTCAAAATGGATACATGATTTAGACATAAATGGTGATATCATAAACAAATTAAGGAAGCATGAGAAAAATAATCTGTTACGTCTATGGATAAGGGAAGAATTTATAACTGAATAATGGAGAGGATCATAGGTAAAATTGATAATTTTGATTACATGAAATTAAAAATGTTTTGCACAAACAAAACCAATGCAAAAAAAAAATTAGAAGGAAAGCAGGAAAATTAGAACCTGAATTTTACCACAAGGTTTTCTGATAAAGAATTTACTCCTCAAATATATAGGGAACTGAGACAAATTTATAAAAATAACAGCCATTCACCAGTTGATAAAGGGTCAAATGATATAAACAAGATGTTTGCAGAAGAAATAAAGCTACCAATCATATGGGGAAAAGGCTCTAAATCACTATTGACTAGAGAAATGCAAAGTAAAACAATTTTGATGTATCATTTTGAGTAACATAAAAATGACAAATTCTGGAATGAATGTGGAAAAATAGGGACACTAATATACTGTTGGTAGAGTTGTGAACTGTTCCAACCATTCTGGAGAGTAATTTGGAACTATTCCAAAGGGTTATAAAATTCATCATAACCTTTTGCTCAGAAATACTCCAACTACATCTATATTCCAAAGAGGTCAAAGGAAAAAAGACCCATATGGGCAAAAAATTTCTTTTTTCAAAGCTGCCTGTTCATACTCATCAGATGTACTTCCATTGCTTTCTGAGTTATCTTTTGTTATTGTTCAATTGGTCAATCATGTCCAACTCTTCATGAGCCCATTTGGGGTTTTCTTAAAAAATTTACTGGAGTTGTTTGCTTTACCTTCTCCAGTGAATTAAGTCAAACGTAGGTCAAGTGACTTGCCTTAGGGTCAAACAGCTAGGAGGTATCTAAAGTGGGGTCAGAACTCAGGTCTTCCTGACTTAAAGCCTAACACTCTATCCATGAGCCATCTAGCTGTCCCATTATACTCATTTCTTATACTCATTTCTGATTTATCCTCATTTTTTTTGTTCTTTGCAGCCTATATAATACTAGTACAAATATGATTAGCCTTTGTTTTGCAGAGAAATTTGGGATCATTACAGAAGCTTTGCTGCTCCCTAAAGGCAATCAGCTTGACTGGAGGTTCAATTTGAACATTTCTATCGTTGTTGGATAAATTGTAGATTGACCACCAAGCTACATGTCATAATCTGGACAATAGACATTCTTTATCCATTTCATTTTGTCTGCATGGATGGTTAAGCTAAGCTCTTGGAAAGTTAGACTTCATCCAGGGGATTCTGTGATGTGCTGGATTGGGTGCAACTAGCATGTCATTCACAAAAGGAGTATCTGAAGGACCTTACCATTCAAGGAAATCCGTGGGTTCTGTGTCGGAATTTTTCAATGACAGTGGAAAACAAATTTGGTAAACTTATTTTCCTATTTCATGCCTTGCCAAATATGTATAAGAATATTGTTTAATAATGTATAATAAGAATATTGTTTAATAATGACTCTGTTGTTAATAGCTTTGGAGGAATCTCATATACTTTTGGTGTGTGGATAGGAGACATTTAGTTGGGAGAGAGCTTCTGAGTCAGCATTTTATTCCACCAAATCAAATGCTTTAAAAAATCAACAAACATTAACTAAAAAGCAATCTTTTATTCTTTATGTCTATTAGTCAGTTGTATAGTGGTAAAGATGTGGTCTACATCGTTAGTGGAATACAGTGGAATACGTTTATAAAAGCCTACCTGTTCATTGAAAAATGGTCAAAGGATATGGGCAATTTTCAGATGAAGAAATTGAAACCATTTCTAGTAATATGAAAAGTTGCTCCAAATCACTATTGATCAGAGAAATGCAAAGTAAGACAACTCTGAGGTACCACTTCACACCTGTCAGATTGGCTAAGATGACAGGAAAAGATACTGATGAATGTTGGGGATGTGAGAAAACTGGGACACTGATACATTGTTGGTGAAAATGTAAACAGAACCAACCATTCTGGAGAGCAATTTGGAGCTATGCTCAAAAAGTTATCAAACTGTGCATACCCTTTGACCCAGCAGTGTTTCTATTGGGCTTATATCCCAAAGAGATCTTAAAGGAAGGAAAGGGACCCACATGTGCAAGAATGTTTGTGGCAGCCCTTTTTGTAGTGGCAAGAAACTGGAAACTGAATGGATGCTCATCAATTGGAGAATGGCTGAATAAATTATGGTATATGAATGTTATGGAATATTATTGCTCTGTAAGAAACGACCAGCAGGATGATTTCAAAGAGGCCTGGAGAGATACCCAGAGAGAGGATTATAGGAACTGTGTGATCACAACATAGCATTCACTCTTTTTGTTGTTGTTTGTTTGCATTTTATTTTCTCTCATTTTTTTCATTTTTGATCTGATTTTTCTTTTGCAGCAAGATAATTGTATAAATATGTATGCCTATAATGGATTTAACATATATTTTACCATGTTTAACATATATTGGATTACTTGCCATCTGGGGGAGGGGATGGGAGGAAGGAGAGGAAAAGTTGGAACACAAGGTTTTGCAAGGGTCAGTGTTGAAATATTGTCCATGTATATGCTTTGAAAATAAAAAGCTTTAATAAAAAAAATAAATAAAAGATATGGTGTCATGGGTGAAATAAAAAAAGCTTCCTTGTTCCCTATTAATATACTCATCACATGTGTCCTTGAAGCATATATAATTGAGTCTTATGGAAATTTTACACACATACCAAAATAGTCCTAAATATCAGTAGATGTTGACATACTCTCAGTTGCCTTTTTTCTGTATAATTGAGGTTTGATTCTTTTTTCCTGTGCCTTTCCTATCTTCCTCTCCTTGAGAAATCTTGTAAATTGATCCCTCACTACCATAACAATTGTGTTAGCTCTAGCATGGATATCCTCTATGAATATTTCATCTAATCCAGGTAATTTCCCCCAGTTTATTCTCTTTCATGCCATTTTTGGCATTCAGTCATATCCAACCTTGCATGACTCCATTTGGGCTTTTCTTGGTGAAGATACTGGAGTAGTTTGTCATTTCCTTCTCCAATTCATTTTACAGATGAGGAAACTGAAGCAAAGAATTTAAGTGATTTGCAAAGGGTCACACATCTAGTGTTAGGATTTGAACTCAGGAAAATATCTTCCTGACTCAAAGCCCAGTGTTCTATCCACTGCATCACTTGTCTTCATGACATTTTTATCTCATCTAAAAAATAGGCGTGGCTGGAAAATTAAAGTCCATCTCTACTACCTTTGAAGGCAAAAATGCTTGCTATAAAAACTTTTATAAGATGTTTTTCAGCTTTCTTTTATCTGTTGCTGTTCTATTTTCTTTTTTATTGTTTTTCTTTTTAAAATCTTACTTTTATTTATATCTTTTGCCTTTACATCATCTTGGTTTGAATCTTTTATTGAATATATCCTTACCCTATTCAGTGAGTCATACTTTTGCAAGTTTTTTTTTAAAGAAAAGGGGGAAAAAAAGGAACTCAGAAGAATTATTCAACAAGTCAACTGTGTCTGAGTATATGAAATATTACACACTTTTAGTCTCCTACTATGGCAAGATACATCTTCTCAACTGTTTTATAAACTCAAGCTTGGCAATTAGAATTATATAATGTTTAATTTCAGTACTTTTTTCCCCTTTCTATTTCTATTTGTAGTTATGCTGCATATAGTTTTTCTGGTGCTGAATTACTTTGATTCACAATTTTTTATTAGTTATTATTTGTACCAATTTTTCATGTTTATTAATACTTTTCAATTTTTCTTTTGAATATTGTTTGTGGAGGGCGGAGCCAATATGGCAGAGTGGAGACACAACTCTCTGTGTCCTCCTCTGACCTTCTCTCAAACGAAGAGCAGATTAAGCCTCTAAACTGACTCTTAAGTCAAAGAACCCACAAATATTTGGACTACAATACATATCTAGCAGAAGTTACCTTGGAGAAGCTCCAGAGGTCTGTTTCAGTTGGGTAGGGGGTCGGACAATTTGCCAAACTTGGCACAGCTCTGTGAGACAGGGCAGGAAGCTGGGTGGGACTCAGCTTGGCAAGTTCTAAGCACCTGGAAAGTCCCTGCAAGACTCTTGGGACACTCTGCCCAGATTGCGGGCAGGTGCTTTGGCAGATCTGCTTTTTGTAAAAGGTAGATTGTAACCCACTGCAAATGCAGGGACCTATCCCAGATGGTCCAGCATCAGAAGTCAATCATCTGAATTGCCCCAGGGCAAATGATCACAGCTGCTGCTTCTCTGATTTAAACAGACCCCAAACTTTAAAAAAAATGAGTAAGAAACAGAAAAGAGCTCTCACCTTGGACAGCTTTTATTGAAAGAAAGAAGGGCCAAACCCAGATCCTGAGGTTCCTAAAGGTAAAGCAACTCCAGAGGAAGCCATAAATGGAGAAATGAGCTGGTCCCCATTTCACAAGGCTTTCCTGGAAGACTGCATAAAGAATCTCAAAAGAGAGTTAGAAGAAAAATGGGGGAATGAATTGAGATCAGTGCAAGAAGGATATATGAAAAAGACACCAATTCACTGAAAAACAAAATTGGTGAATTGGAAAAAGTCTGCAATGAACAAAAAAAATTCAATTGGCCAGTTACAAAAGGAGCTAAAAAAGGTAACTGAAGAAAATAATATTTTAAAAATTAGAATTGAACAAATGGAAGTGAATGATTCAATAAGACTTCAAGAATCAGTCAAACAAAAACAAAAAAATGAAAAAATAGAAGAAAATATGAAATATTTCCTAGAAAAATACTACTGACCTGAAAAATAGATCTAGGAGAGACAATCTAAGGATTATTGGATTTCCTGAACGCCATGATGAAAAAAAGAACCTAAACACTATCTTCCAGGAGATCATGAAAGAAAACTTCCCTGATTTTTTAGAATCAGAAGGCAAAATCACTATCGAAAGAATTCACCGATCACCTCCTGAAAGAGACCCCAAAATTAAAACTCCAAGGAATATCGTGGCTAAATTTCAGGACTATCACACCAAGGAAAAGATACTGCAAGCAGCTAAAACGAAACAATTCAAATACTGAGGAACTGTAATTAGAATCACACAGGATCTGTCAGCTTCCACATTAAAGGATCGAAGGGCCTGGAATCAGATATTCCGAAAGGCAAATGAAGTTGGATTACAGCTAAGAATAAGTTATCCAGCTAGAATGAGCATTATCTTCCAGGGAAGAAGATAATCATTCAATGATATAGGTGAATTTCACCTATTTCTAATGAAAAGACCAGATCAGAACAAAAAATTTGACCTCCAAACACAGAACTCAAGAGAAGCATAAAAAGGTAAAAAGGAAAGAACTCTTGAGAACTATATTTCTACTATGGATATACTTAAAGAATGGGGGTATAATTTGATTTTACTTTGATAATATGAAAAAGGAACTGGAGGTGGAAGGGCTATCATACTGGGGAAAAGAGGGAAAAGGAGGTAAAATAAGGTTAAAAAAAAAGAGTAGGTAAAAATAAGGTAAATCTCATGAAGAGGCAAAGAAAACCTAATATAATTGAGGGAAAGAAGGGAGGAGGATGAGCATTGTGTAAATCTTGCTCTCATCAGATTGGGCTCTAAAAGAATATATCAGATACATTTGGTTTCATAGAGAAACTTGTCCTTACTTATAGGGAAGGGGGAGGGAAAGGAGGAAAAGAAAGGGATAGACTAATAGAAGGGAAAATAGAAGAATCAGGGGAAAGGAGTAAAAAAGGGGAGGGGCTCTAAAGGATTGTTTGGGGGAGGTGGTCATCAAAAGCAAAATACTGGGGAGGGGGAAGAGAGAAAGGGGAAAGGAAAAAGGAAAACATAACTTTGGGTGAATAAAATGGCAGGAAATACAGAATTAGTTATTTTAATTGTTAATGTGAATGGGATGAACTCTTCCATAAAACGGAAGCATATAGCAGACTGAATTAAAAGCTAGAATCCAACAATATGTTGTATACAAGAAACATATCTAAAACATAGAGATACATACAGAGTGAAGGTAAACGGCTGGAGCAGAAAATATTATGCTTCAGGTGAACAAAAAAAAGCAGGGGTAGCAATCCTGATATCAGATCAAGTAAAAGCAAAGATAGATCTAATTAAAACAGATGAGGAAGGAAACTGTACTTTACTAAAGGGTACCATAGATAATGAAGCAATATCAATACTAAACATATATGCACCAAATGGTATAGCATCCAAATTCCGATAGAAGTTAAGAGAGATACAAGAAGGGGCAACTAGGTGGCACAGTGGATAGAGCACCAGCCCTGAAATCAGGAGGACCTGAGTTCAAATCTGGCCTCTAACACTTAACACTTCCTAGCTGTGTGACCCTGGGCAAGTCACTTAACCCCAATTGCCTCAGAAAAAAAAAAAGAGAGAGAGAGAGATGCAAGAAGAAATAGATAGCAAAACTATACTAGTGGGGGATCTCAACCTTGCTCTCTCTGAATTAGATAAATCAAACCACAAAATAAATAAGAAAGAAGTTAGGGAGGTAAACAAATTGTTAGAAAAGTTAGATATGATAGACCTTTGGAGAAAATTGAATGGAGACAGAAGGGAGTTTGCTTTTTTCTCAGGGGTTCATGAAACTTATACAAAAATTGACCATGTGTTAGGGCATAAAAACGTCAAAATCAAATGCAGAAAGGCAGAAATAGTAAATGCATCTTTTTCAGATCATGATGCAATAAAAATCACATGCAATATAAGGCCAGGAGAAAATAAACCAAAAGTTAATTGGAAAGTAAATAGTCTAATCCTAAAGGATGAATGGGTGAAAGAGCAGATCATAGACACAATCAATAATTTCATCCAGAAGAATGACAATAATGAGACAACATACCAAAATTTGTGGGATATGACCAAAGCGGTTATACGGGGTAATTTTACATCTCTAGATGCTTACTTGCATAAAACAGAGAAAGAGAAGATTAGTGAATTGGGCTTACTATTAAAAAACCTAGAAAAAGAACATATTAAAAACCATCAATTAAATAGCAAATTGGAAATTCTGAAAATAAAAGGGGAGATTAATAAAATTGAAAATAAGAAAACTATTGAATTAATAAATAAAACTAAGTTGGTTTTATGAAAAAACCAACAAAATAAATCAAATTGTTAGTCTCAAAAATGATAAGGGAGAACTTTCCACCAATGAAGAGGAAATTAGACCAATAATTAGGAGTTGCTTTGCCCAACTTTATGCCAACAAATTTGATAATCTAAATGAAATGGAGGAATATCTACAAAAATATAGACTGTCCAGGTTAACGGAAAAGGAAATAAATTATTTAAATAGCCCCATTTTAGAAAAAGAAATAGAGCAAGCTTTTAATTGCTGGGAGCCAAGAACCCTGCTTGGAATGACAAGGTCTCCACAGGGCCTGACCCTCATGTGTGCAAGGCACCATGAAGATGCCTCCACAGAACTAAACATTCAGGGGTACATTTGGTTAATGATTATCTGCTTAATTTCTCTCCTAGGAGTTCTTACCATAGCATAGTATGTGTATACCCATCCATCACAATGAGGCTGAGCACTAAGCCCTTCACCCCCAAAAAAGCCCCTTTGTACTTTCTGCCTAAACATGAAAGGTTTCTTTACTAGTGAAGCATTAAACAAACTTAGAGACTGGGAAACTTGGGAAATTGATAGCTTTCCCCAAAAACTCCAAAAGAAATCTCCAGTTACTCCCTCTTGTTTGAAACAATGCCAGATCCAATCAACCTGACCCTTCTCTTCCCTATACAGAGCTTACATAAATAATGATATGATGAAAAGAACAGTAAACATCAGTGATAGATGGACACATTGGTAGCAAGTAAGCCATGGGAAAAAAGTAAGAGAAGTAGGCCACTGCATGGTTTACTGACCCCTACACAAAAACAAGCTATTGTACGAGTGATTAATAAATGGGCTGAGAGAGATAAGTTCTTGAGAAAAAAATATTTCTATTCTAAAAAATCTTATGACCATGTCAACAATTAAAAAGCATTGTATAAGTCTTAGAATAAGTAAATGTGACATTTTTAGAGAAGCTCATGTCCTGCCAGATACAACGTGATGACCACAAGGTACATTTACCTTTAGTTAAAGTTTCACTATTGTTATATTGTTTGATGAATTTACTCTGTACATTCTTTTTTTCTAAAAAGCATTGCACCTGGGGTCCTGGGAATTTCTGGGCCCCAAGAAAATTTTGTAATCCTAGCCAAATAATTGTCCTATCTCTAATGAACCCTAACTTTGTAAGACTATAAAAATCACAAGTTTTCTTGGATAATTTGAACAAGCTTTTGCCAATAAATCAAACTTGGTGACCACGCCATAGAGTGTGCTGTCTCTTGTTCCACTTCTCCAACTCCAACCCTCCATTCAAGAACCTAGTTCCCCGCGGAGGCTGGCCTCCGCATTTAATCAGCTCCCTAAGAAAAAATCTCCAGGGCCAGATGGATTTACATGTGAATTCTACCAAACATGCAAAGAACAATTAATTCCAATACTATATAAAGTATTTGAAAAAATAGGGAAAGAAAGTGTACGACCAAATTCCTTTTATGATACAGATATGGTGCCGATAGCTAAACCAGGTAGGTTGAAAACCGAGAAAGAAAACTATAGACCAATTTCCCTAATGAATATTGATGCAAAAATTTTAAATAAAATATTAGCAATGAGATTACAGAAAGTCATCCCCAGGATAATACACTATGACCAAGTAGGATTTATACCAGGAATGCAGGACTGGTTTAATATTAGGAAAACTATCAGCACAATCAATTATATTAATAACCAAACTAACAAAAACCATATGATTATCTCAATAGATGCAGAAAAGCATTCGATAAAATCCAACACCCATTCCTATTAAAAACACTAGAGATTATAGGAATAAATGGAGTTTTCCTTAAAATGATTAGTAGTATCCACTTAAAACCATCAGCAAGCATCATATGTAATGGAGTCAAACTAGAACCATTCCCAATAAGATCAGGAGTGAAACAAGGCTGCCCACTGTCACCATTACTATTTAATATTGTCTTAGAAATGTTAGCTTTGGCAGTAAGAGAAGAAAAAGAGATTAAAGGAATTAGAGTAGGTAATGAGGAAACCAAATTATCACTCTTTGCAGATGATATGGTGGTATACTTAGAGAACCCTAGAGAATCAACTGAAAAGCTACTAGAAACAATTCACAACTTTAGCAAAGTTGGAGGATACAAAATAAATCCACATAAATCATCAGCATTTTTATATATTACCAACAAAGCTCAGCAGCAAGAGATACAAAAAGAAATTTCATTCAAAATAACGGATCATAGTATAAAATATCTGGGAATCTATTTGCCAAGGAAAAGTCAGGAGCTATATGAACTAAACTACAAAACACTTTCCACACAAATAAAGTCAGACCTAGTCAATTGGAAAAACATTAAGTGCTCATGGGTAGGCAGAGCGAATGTAATAAAAATGACAATATTACCCAAACTAATCTACTTATTTAGTGCCATACCAATCAAACTCCCAAGAAATTATCTTGTAGATTTAGAAAAAATAATAGCAAAGTTCATTTGGAAGAACAAAAGGTCAAGATTTCAAGGGAATTACTGAAAAAAGGCCGATGATGGTGGCACCAGATCTAAAACTATATTATAAAGCAGCAGTCATCAAAACCATTTGGTACTGGCTGAGAAATAGAGTAGTCGATCAGTGGCATAGGATAGGATATCAGGACAAGCTAGGCAATAACTTTAACAATTTAGTGTTTGATAAACCCAAAGACCCCAGCTTTTAGGATAAGTACTCATTATTTGGCAAAAACTGCTGGGAAAATTGGAAACTAGTGTGGAAGAAAGTAGGGCTTGATCCATACCTAACACCATATACCAAGATAAGATCTAAATGGGTTCATGATCTAGATATAAAGAGTGATATTGTAAGCAAATTAGAGGAACGTAATATAGTTTACCTCTCAGACCTGTGGAGATGTAATAAATTTATGTCCAAAGAAGATCTGGAACTCCTAATTGAACACCAGATAGATAATTTTGACTATATTAAGTTAAAAAGTTTCTGTACAAACAAAACTAATGCAGACAAGATTAGGAAGGAAGCAATAAATTGGAAGAATATTTTTACATTTAAGGGTTCTATAA
>JAJPUD010000095.1:576784-647423 GCA_023553655.1 Myrmecobius fasciatus | reverse complement strand
AACTGTGAACGGATCCAACCATTCTGGAGAGCAATTTGGAACTATGCTCAAAAAGTTATCAAACTGTGCATACCATTTGACCCAGCAGTGTTTCTACTGGGCCTATATCCCAAAGAGATTTTAAAGGAGGGAAAGGGACCCACATGTGGAAGAATGTTTGTGGCAGCCCTTTTTGTAGTGGCTAAAAACTGGAAACTGAATGGATGCCCATCAATTGGAGAATGGCTGAACAAATTATAGTATATAAATGTTATGGAATATTATTGTTCTGTAAGAAACGACCAACAAGATGATTTCAGAGAGGCCTGGAGAGACTTCCATGAACTGATGCTGAGTGAAATCAGCAGAATCAGGAGATCATTATACACGGCAACAAGATATATGATGATCAATCCTGATGGATGTGGCTCTCTTCAACAATGAGATGATTCAAACTAGTTTCAGTGAGAGAGACCTGTGGTATCTGAGTGTGGACCACAACACAGCATTTTCATTCTTTTTGTTGTTTGCTTGAATTTTATTTTGCTTCTTTTTTTTTTTACTGGTTTGATTTGATTTTTCTGGTGTAGCACCGTCTTTATATTTCTATTTAGTTCTGTTTTTTTCAATAGAAATTACATCTTATCCCAAAACTTTTTCTGACAATTGCAATTACTTTAGTAACTTTTAAATGAATTCAGTTGAGTATTAGGGATCATCATCATTTTAAAAAAGCAATATATTAATAATTTCCTGGCACAAATCTCATCTTCCTCAAGGAAGGATGAGCAGCTAAAAGAAAATAGCTAAAAAAGAAAACAAAGATAAGTTTTCCATTAGTTTTAATAAATAATTATAACAAGATTAGGTAGTTAACAGATGCCAAATATAAAATTTGTGTTCAGAATTTTCAAAATTTCCAATTGTTATTTGAATTTGTCAACCTAAAAATATAAATTTGCTGGTCTAATGATGTTCAAATTAGTGCTATTAAGGTTTGAGCTGACTCTCACTATCTGACCTGGTTAACGTAATAGCAAACTAGAGTTGTATTTACTTTATTTTGTTAGAGGTTTATTTTTTTTTACACATAGGGGCTTCATCAATTGGAGAATGGCTGAATAAATTATGGTATATGAATGTTATGGAATATTATTGTTCTATAAGAAACGACTAACAGGATGATTTCAGAGAGACCTGGAGAGACTTCCATGAACTGATGCTGAGTGAAATCAGCAGAACCAGGAGATCAATATACATAGCAACAATACTATATGATGATCAATTCTGATGGACATGGTTCTCTTCAGCAATGATGTGATTCAAACCAGTTCCTATTGTTCAGCGATGAAGATAGTCATATACATCCAAAGAGAGGCCTGTGGGAACTGAGTGTGACCACAATACAGCATTTTAATGCTTTCTGTGAATATTTCCCTGCATTTTGTTTTCCTTCTTAGGTTGTTTCTTTTTTCCTCTCTTTCTAGATCTGATGTTTCTTGTGCAGTAAGATAACTGTAGATATGTATACATATATTGGATTTGTCATTTAATTTAACATATTTAGCATGTATTAGATTAGCGGTCATCTAGGGGTGGGGGTAGGGAGAAGGAGGGAAAAGCTTGGAACAAAAAAAAAGTTTTGCAAAGGTCAATGTAGAAAAATCACTCATATGTTCTGTAAATAAAAAAGCTTTTAATAAAAAATAAAATAAAATAAAATAAACATATGGGCTTCTCTGCAAGTGACCTCAAAAGGAGAAGCAAATCCACTGCTCTGAAACCATACTCATTGTAGTATTCTTAAGAGAAGAAATCTCCAGAGGATCACAGGACCACATGAGAGGATGTTTCAGAGACTGGACAATTACATGAAATGTGATAAGTAAGCATGATACCATCATCATCCTCCTCTCCACAAATGGCTCCTAATCCATCTATTCCTGAGCTTACAGGTAACTAGAATCTCAAATCCTCCTTTTCGGTATCCTTCTTCAGATTTGCTTCATCATCAACGGCAATGACTGACAAATTCCTTTATTCATGGAACTCAATGTATTTATTTTCTTCTGATGCTACAGCTGTCTAGATCTGTTTATGTTGTCTGCAGGAATGTTGCTTAACATTGTCTTAATAGGGTAGCTGTCAAAATTGCTTCAATTGTTTTCAGAAACTCAAAAGATTTCCAGAATGTTTAAAAGAATTACACGTTAAACTCTATCAGATTGCTTGCTGTCTTGAGGAGGGGAGAGGGGAATAGAGAGGGAGAAAAAACTAGAATACAAGGTTTTGCAAAGGTGAATGTTGAAAACTATTTTTGCATCTATTTAGAAAAATAAAATACTATTACAAAGAAAAACTGTTTCCATATGTGTCAGACAATGCTTGCCTTTCTGTGCTTGATCAAATGCCCCCAATTTTCATATCTTATAGGGCATGTTTTGTAAGACATATCTGTCCCTTGTGATTCTTGGTGAATAGCCTCAGACATTCATTGTACAATATTTAATAAAATGGAATATAATTAGCTTGTTGTGCTCATTTCTCTTTTTTAATGTCACTTTTGCACCTCCATAAGGTGAATGTCTCCTGGGTTTTGCACTTTATGGAGGACTGCCCTCCATACATTTAGATTATAACCCCAAAAAAGCCAGTATTTTTCTGTGTATTGAAGTTGGGGCATGAAGACAAAGTAAGAAATAATTCATTTAAATCCCTACTCTATTCCAACTAGCATTAATCAATCTGATGCAATCTTATCAAATTTCTATCAGGCACCAGAACTGTGAGCTATAGATTCCAACTTCACTAGCTTAATTATAGGAAATTAAGGAACGGTCCTCCTCCCTTGTTTTCCTTATCATGGTGACCAAGCCCAGGGAGGCAGAAGTGACTCAACTACATGGAAAGTCACCTAATATATTTTGTAACTCTGGACCATTCTCTATTATTCAACAGGAACAGATAACTATCTTATGACCACCTACTCAGTGGAGATATTCCTTGTGTCATCCAATTCATGACTGCTGACATGTTATCTTGTTTATTTTAGCTTATGTGTCATGTTAAGCAATGGAATTATTCTGTATTTGTTATAGCTGCTCTTGAAAGTCTGGATATCTAGACCTATAAAAGTAGGTCCCTGGAAGAAGGGAGCATTTTAGATGCTGATTCAAGGTCCAATTCATTAGAGGGGACCATGGACCCTTTAGCAAAGAGCCATTGGCTCAGAGTTCTGTCTCAGTCCCTTTTATTGCAGGTAGGATAATTTTAATTCCCACAATACAAATAAGTCAATCCACAGTATATCTTATACTGAATAAACTCAATGATATGGGGCAAGGAGAAGAGGAACACATGCCTCAAGGAAGAACTCTTGTAGCAGGTGGCCTTTTAGCTGATCCTAAGGAGATGTTTCAAGAGACACAGATAAGGAGACCTGGAAATAAGTCTATACAAAGGCATGGAGACATTTACTGGAATGGCATGTGTGAAGAACATTGAAGACAAAGTGTGAGGGGAAAGCTTGTGTAATCAATTCACCCTGAAAGACAAATCAGTCTGGAGCCAAATCATAAAAAGCCTAAAACACCAAATAAAAGAATTTGTGTTTTATCCTAAAGGCAAAAAAAAAAAAAAAAAAAGGCACTGATGTTTTTCAGTGGGGGAAGCAATATGGGCAGATTTGTTTGGGGATATTATTTTAGCATCTGTGTAGAGAGTCTGAAGGGAAACAACACACAAAGATCTGTACTGCAAATGTCCAGGTAAGAGGCAGCAAGGGCTCCAAGTAGACTGAGCTCAAAACACACAGTAAAACAGGAGCACTACTATGAATATTGAGGGAGGGGAAGGGAAATATCAGTAAAGGTCACCTTACTCCTGGCTAAGGAGACTGGAATGGGATCAATGGACAGAGTGCATTTATAGGAAAAGAACGCAAACAGCTGGTGAGAATTGTATAACTACTTTGATTTTTTTTTTTTTTTTTTTGCTGAGGCAATTGAGGTTAAGTGACTTGCCCAGGGTCACACAGCTAGGGAATGTTAAGTATCTGAGATCACATTCGAACTCAGGGATGGTGTTCTATCCACAGCGCCACCTAGCTGCCCCAACTGCCTTGACTCTTTCTAATGTCCACTATTTTTCTCTTTTCCCTCAGATCTGAGTTCCTTGAGCCATTAATTCTTCAACAATTCAGCAAAAACAGGTACCATCCCTCCATGTTTAAAGGATTTATTAGTTCAAATTCATATGCTGCTTAAAGTCAGGCTGGTGACCTTGCACAGCTCTCCCTCAAATCCAATTTACTTGTGTATATATGATGGACATGGCTCTCTTCAATAATGAGATGTTTTAAGCCAGTTCCAGTTGTTCAGTGATAATGAAAGCCATATACACCCAGGGAGAAGCCTGTGGGATCTGAGTCTCGACCACGACATAGCATTTTCGCCCTCTCTATTGAGGTTTACTTGCATTTTCTTTTTTCTTTCTCAGGTTTTTTGTTTGTTTGTTTGTTTTTTAAGATCGGATTTTTCTTGTGCTACAAGATAGCTGTATAAATATGTATACATATATTGGATTTATCATATATTTTAATATAGTTAACATGTTTTGGACTACCTGCCATCTAGGGGAGAGGGCAGGGGGAAGGAGAGAAAAATTTGGAACAAAGTTTTGCAAGGGTCAATGTTGAAAAATTACCCATACATATGTTATGTAAAAAAAGCTTTAATTTAAAAAAAAAAATGACATAAAGTTTGCAGAGTGCTTTCACACAGCATTTCATGGGAGCCTCACATCTCTGTTAACAATCCCCATTTTTCAGGCCAGGAACTGACTTTCAAAAAGGTGAAATATCTTGCCCAGGTTCATATAGCAAATAGGAGTCTAAAAGAGAATTTGAATCTAGCCCTTTCCAACACCAAGTCATTCAACACTAATCACTACATAAGACTTCCAAGATACTGCACTGAATTCTGGAAATTACCTTGATTGGTGGCCATTTCCCTGAGAACATTTTGTAAATATCCCTTATGGAATGAGAAATATCTATAAGCAAAGAGAAAGCTACTTATCACAAATTCCTGATCCGTTGTTTTGGCCACTAGATCTTACAGGGGTGGTTTTTGAACTGTGGACATGTTTATGAAAGCAGCTAAAGGTTTTACTATGCTACCATATAGACAAATAGGCATCCTTATTTCTTCATCTGTGCCATACACCAACTATTAAATAATTTAAATGGTAAGGATTGGTAAACTGGCACTGAAATAAGAAAAGGAAAAATACTAGAAACAGGAAGTCACAAGGAAATAAATGCCCAGGACTTCCTGGTTGCTTCCCAACTCATCCTAACCCCAGAGACAAATATGCAAGTCATTCTATTCCCCTTATCTATGACCTATTGCTTTTGACCCTTCTGCTGATACACCTAGATTCTAAGCTATCTCTGGGTTGGTGGACATTAATACAGTTCTTGGCACACTGTGCCACACTGGGAAATTTAGTTTGTCTTATCTGAGTTTTAATTGAAGTCATAAACTTAAGAAAACAAGAGATGAAATTTAAAAAAAAAAAAGTATAATTATTATGAAGAGCCTTCAGGTTTCTCCTTTTTGAGACCTTTCTGTTTTGTCTCTTAGGCCTTGCTACTTACCACCATCAAAGGAGGGGTCACTTTCCCTCAGTCCAAAACCCAGTGACAAATGGAAACTTAGAAAATGTTAAATCAATTCAACAAACCCAGCTTAAACATTTACTAAATGCCTACTATGTATAAGGTACTATGCCAGTAGGTTCTGGGGAAAACAAAGACAAAACCAAAAATTTATCTGCCCTCAAGAAATTTGTATCTTATAGAGGCTATACACAGATAAATGTAATATAGACTTAAAGGGGGAAAAGTAAGAAAGATCAGTTTTCTAAGAAAATGTGAGAAAATAGAAGGCAACGACAGAGATCAGGGAAATGCACTTGAGTTCAATCTTTGGGGAAGATGGCAATTCTGAAAAACAGAGGAATGAGGCTCATTGAAATACATGAGAGCAGAAGGTAAGTTCAAGTAACAACTCAAAGTCTACTTGGGTTCAGTATCTAAAAGGGAATGTGAAAGATTAGATATGTGATTCTTTGATTGGAGCCAGTGTTTCCAAGAAGTACCTCTAACCCCCAACCTTTCCTTTACCTATAGCTTCCTTTTCCTGATTTACTTACATCAAGAAAATAAAGATTGATAATGTAACAGCTCCTCTTGCACTATGTCCACTCACTATTCATTGGATGTACCGTCAAGTAAATTGCAATTTATAAATGGTACAAAAATCATGATTTTTAGCATCCCCTGCCTCTACCTATCCTCTGCCAACTATCATTGCACAAGCAGAAGCTGATCACACAGGACCTGATCATGCAGGTCCATTTTATATTTTCATTTCTTTGGTTGCAGGGTCAAAAAATTCATCCCCAAGAGGCAGCAAACTAGTATCTTGAAATACAGCAAATTATCCTGAAAAGCAATCTATCATATGCTGCATGAATCTTACTGCTGCTTTGGTGACTGGAGGCAATCTCAGGGTTTACCACACCTGTCCAACAGAGTAATGATGCATTTGAAAGACTGATTAACTCCCACTAACTTTTAATCACTTGTAGTAGCACAGGTGACATAGAAGCAGGACTCAGTTTCTGCTCAGGAAGTCTGAGAAAAAGCTGTAACATCCAAGAAAGGAAGTGGGTTCTCAAATTTGCTGCTCCCTAACCTGGGAGAGCTTGAAAGGACAAAGTCCTGAAATTGATATGAAATTTGGCATATTAAAAAACCTATACTGAAGGGGGAAAAATGAAATTCAGAAAAGAACACAATCAGAATGGTTTTGTTTACTATCCTGTAAAATTTTTTACTTTTAAAAAAATCTGAACATAAAAATTAGAATTTCATGTGTAGCTTTTTAAAGTTGACACTGAAATGATACTTAAATAAAATTAATGGATAATTAAGTTCATTATCAAAGAAAAAACTATTTTTAAAAAGTTTTGGGAAGAGCTGATTAAAATGACACAGAATTTTTTGCTTTTATGAATCAGTTTAAAATATAGGACAGTTGTGGGCAGAGACTAAATGCAATTTAACAATATAGAGGGTGTTCCAAATGTCTTAGTGCAGTTTTAAGATTTAAAAGGCACAGGGACACTTGCACAGTCATTTATATCTAATTCAAAGGCTTTTCACTACAAGGGAAAGAGTGAATAAGTGGTCAAAAACAGGGCAAGGGATGGTCAAGAGGAACATTTGTAAACTCCAAATGGCTAATATAGGAGGAGAAATATGAAATAAACCAACCCTAGAGTTTTACCTCATCTACACACAGAAAATCTGCAGGCGAGCAAAAAAGTCAACATGGTAAGGGTGTGAAAAGGTAGGCATATCAACATACTCTTGATGGAGCTGTGAATTGGTTCAATCCTTCTGGAAAGGGAATTATGCTAAAATGATTAAAATATCCATATACTGTTATCTGGAAATTCCATTTCTAGACATATATATATACCCAAAGAATGTCAAAAATACAAAATCCAGATAAACCAAAATATTCATACCAGCTCTAATTGTAGTAGCAATAATCAATGTATGTTATCTTGATTACTGTAATGGGAGATGTGGAGGTAGAACAAGGAATGGCATATAATAAGATGGGAAGAGAGAAGAATTTTGTAAGATACTTGGATGAGGTAGCAAACCTGGGTGAATAGAATAATGGAGGAATCCTGTACTGAAACAGGGTAGGTTCTCTTCTAAAGCTATTTTAGAAGATTATACTGTGTATAACTGAAAATATCTAACAGTTGATTATGGAGGATTACAGTTTAGATACATAGAACTGGGAGTTATCAGCAAAGAGAGTAGTTGATACCAAGGGATCCCAAGCTGATGAGACAAGGCAAATGATAGGGGAAAAAAGGAGGCATAGGACACAACCTGGAGATCCACCCATATATAGAAAGCAGAATATGGATGATTCTACAAAGTTGAAATGACCCAGTAAGATAGAACAGAACTAAAAGTATCACAAAAAAAATGTTAACAGTGCCTAGATAGAACAGCAGCTAGATGGTGGGGTGGACAGAATATAGACCCTGAAGTCAGGAGGAGCCGAGTTCAAATCCAGCCTCAGACACTTAAGTGCTTACTAGCTGTGTCCCCGGACAAGTCACTTAATCCCATAGCCTCATTAAAAAAAAGAGACTGCCTAGGTAAAAGGTATGGTTCAAAGGAGTCAAATGCTACAAGACCTTGGATTGGACAATTAAAATGTCACCAGTGGAAGTAGTTTTATATTTTTGGACAGTAGACTTAGCAATATGTTTAGTTTGACTATACATATGTGTTCATTGAAAACAAATTATATTACAAGGGGTTGTACCACCTCAAACCTAAGATAACACTGTCTTCTAGTTTTCTTGCTTACTACACGGTCAGTTTATGGAGGTTTTCAGTCATGGTTGTTTCTTAAGGCATAGTAATATTCCAGTATATTTATATGCAATTTGTCCAACCATTTTCCAATCTCTAAGCACCTACTTTTGTCACAGGTTTTTTGCTACCAAAACAAGTTTACATAATGAATATTTCAAGCACATACATTTTTGTATGTGTTTTTCAGCACTTTTTTTTTTGCTGAGGCAATTGGGAGTTAAGTGACTTGCCCAGGTTCACACAGCAAAGAAATATTAAATATCTGAGACCAGATTTGAACTCAGGTCCTCCTGGCTTCAGGGCTGGTGTTCTATCCACTGTGCCACCTAGCTGCCCAACACATTTTTGTCTTCAATGCTGATGTGCCAGAGGCCTAACAGTGAGCTCTCAGGGCAAGGAGTAGCCTCTTTTGTTTGCAGCAGCAACTCTCACTCCCAGAAGTCTGGTCAATATACTGGTCCTTGTATTCAACATTGTCTCTTGCCTTTGCACAGCCTGCACGTGGAATCCTTAGATCTGTCCAAAGCACAGCACTGGTGACATCTACTAGACCAGGTGATCACCCTCCCCTACCCCTTCGGTACATCTGGAATTCACCCAACTCCTTTTTATCAAATGACTAATTTCTCTTCCCAAGATTCAGAGATCAGAGAGAGAACACCTGTTTCCAAAACCAGAACCTTTACTCCTTTCACAGCTTTCTCCCCCAGTAAATCACTTTGCATACAATTATCTGGGAGGATGCTTTAGCCCTCCAGTAGAATCTAAGTCCCTTGAGGGCAAGGACTCATTTCTGTCTTTCCATCGGGTAGCACTTCCATCAGGTAGCACAGTATGTGTGAAAATGTCCTATTAAAATCCATAGCCTGAGTTCCTCAGAGGTTCACAAAGAGATAATGCAGGTGCTTAATAACTAACTGTTTATTGAATTAAGTGTGACTAAATTGTGTCAACTCACTGACAGGTCAGGTCTTTTACCTCTTCTACCTCACAATTGTACTTTTCCAAAGTCTAGATAAATATTGCTGTGTCCCCACCTGCCCTTTCTGTTCTTTCTTCAGGATATGAATCAATCTTTTTTTCCTCCAAAGACAGAGAACAGCATTCTTGAATAAGAGATAAAAAATAGTTCTTGTCAATCAGCTTCCTAATCAGGTGTGAGAGTAAAACCCAGGGCCTCAAAATGGGCAAGAAACATGTGTACACCCAGCAGACATAGCTCTAGACCAGAGACTGGGACATGTAGTCCTGGCAGTGAGTCTGGGGGTAGGGGGAGGAGCAGAGATGCTTAGGTGTAAGCAGGAATCAATGCAGCATTGAGTATGAAGAATCAGGGTGTATTTCATTCCACTTATGGCAGTGTCCCATTCATTGTTCAGGGAAGCTCAGGGGTTCCCGGCAGTTCTACCAGCCTATGCATGGCGACCCCTGCTGGCCGAGGAGGGGCAGAGCCCAGGAGGCAGAATCTTCCACAGCACTCAGGCCGAGGCCGGCAGCCAAACTGCGCCCAACAGTCACTTTACAGCACAGGGCCCGCTGGCTCCCAAGGGACGCAAGTGTGGCACTCGGGCCCAGCACTACCTCAGGAGCACTTGGCTGAAGCGGCAGGGGTCCTTGGCCTCTTCCTGGTGTACTTGAAGCTTCGGAGGGGGTTCTGTGTCTTTGGAGCCTGTGGAAGTAAGACTGTACGTATTAAGGGCAATCATGGTCTGGCAGAAGAGGGATGGATAAGTCCCCTTGGTAGGAATTCTAAAACCCTCAGTGCAAAGAATGCAAGGCAAGAGAAGCAATTCATTGTCACGGAGACTAGCAGAGCTAGGGAGACGTCACAATCATTTTGTTTGAGCTGCCTGTTTTTCTTACTAGCTGCTACCCCTCACTAATCCCATTCTACTTTCCCCTTCCCCCCTTCCCTTTTCCTGCCACTATATTCCTTAGTGAGAAAGAAAAAAAAAATTAGGAAGGGGAGAATTTTTAAAAATCCAAGTCCCTCTTCTCTGGTACCCTGACAACATCTAGTCACAAGTTCATGGCCCAATCAACCCACCCATCAGGTTTCCTCCAGGCTTCTGAGCCTGAGACAGCAATAAGGCCTTTTTTCTCTGCTCCCAAGGTGTCCCAAGTCAGACACCACTAGGTGGCCCCTGCAGGGAAGGCAGCAAAGAGAGGGAAAGGGTCACCACTCCAGGCCCTAACCAGAACCCATGCAGGGAAGGTACCTTCAGTTTCCTGTGAGAAGTGAAGGGTCTGTTCCGCTTCCGTCTGCTGTGAGGGCGGGCAATGCCTCGAAGTGTGGGGGGAACTAGGGAATAAAGAAAAACAGAGCTTTAGCAATCTGCACCTGAGACTGCTACAAGGGCAGCCCTCATGCCCTCTAGACTAGAGAAGTGTGCCCCCCCCCCACATTTTCCTGACCATCCCAAATAATAACTGACCACTGACCATTACCCTAATTCTCTTCAACATCCCTCCCATAACTTCTACTTTTTCATTCCTGTTCTCAGGACACAAAACATAGCTGGAAAAAGATCACAGAACCATCCTGCCCTGGCTCATAATTCTTGTTCATTTCCCAACATATTCTAACACTGGGCTGGGAATCATTGAAGGAACCACAAAGGGACATCCTGGAACTGAACAAAGATTCCTTCTCCATTACCAATCAATTAAGTATTTACTAAGCTACTATCATGTACCAGGTACTGGAGATATGGAAAGTTCATGCAACAGTGCCTCTCCAGGAAGTTACCTTCCTACACAGGCAAGCAACAGGCTGATAAGACTGAAGGAACTCTGGAGTGCCCTAGGAAGAGCTTCTCCCAAATTTTCCATTTAAGGAAGGGGCATAGTGTAGCCACCTCATCACCTCCCAGCAGCTGCAGGGCTTTATCACATCCCTGGGTCAAGGACCCTGCACCCACCCCCTTTCAGCTTCCCTTTTTCAGTGGTCTTAGCCCCAGCACAAGGTGAGCCTCTAGAAGGCAGGGACTATCTTTTTTGTATCCCCAGCCCTTAACATAGTACCACAGTAGGTACCAAATAAATGTTTATTCAATGACTGGCTTTCAAAGGGAGGGGAAACCATTACTCCTGGAAACAGTTCATTTCTTATCAAAGTTTCTCTTATGTCAACCTGCAGATCTTTTCCAATCTACTTCACATTTTGTTTTATGTTCTAGGATTTTGCAAGGAATCTAAGTCAAATGTACTGACCTATCTAGTTCACAGAATCCATTCTCTTATCTTTTTTGAAAATCAGGAAAATAATTGCCTACAACATCTCTCTTTCTCCATGATCTGTCTGTCTTTTTGGTTTTGAAGAGTGGCTAGGAATTTATGAACATGAAGGCCTGTTATAACCAAAGGATTGTTTTGCACAAAGGATAGTTAAATAAAACTCAAGGTAGGGGAATTAAAAATACTCCATGGTCTTTCAAAGTTCACTCACAGCAAAAACATTCACCAGTTCTTGCTGCCCAGAAGTCAAGGGCACTGAGGAAGTATCCTCTCAAATTCCCTATTTATCTTGAGTATCAAGTCTCTGTTAGTTATTTATGTTCTGTCCTTCCCAATCTTCAGTCCAAAGATCATTTTTCCTTGGCAAAGAACCCAGAAAGAAAATCAGAAGTGGGCAGGTCTATCCCGTCAGTACTGCCACAATCTCCCTTCTTTGGGTCTAACTGTGCCTTTGATTCCCCTTTTTCTCAAGGTGGGGGGAGTAGAGATAGAGGGGTGAGAGGCCCAATCTGGGGCAGAAGCCCTGGCACCTAGTCTGAGATCAACCAATGACAAGTCAGCTGGTGTCTCTCAGTTTTCTCATTTGTAAAAAAGGACAATTGGGCTCCCTTCTTTTCTCTTAACACTCTTGTAGAGAGTAAATTGATTGACAATTGGCCTCCTTTCCTTTCTCACTTTATACTCTTATTGAGTGAACTCATTAGCTCCCATAGATTTCATTATCATCTCTATGTAGACAACTTCCAAATCTAAAGATGCAATACTCCCTGGTCTCTTTTCTTTCATCTGTTTGGATATTTAAAATTGAGTATCCCGTAGGTATCATGAATGCAGCATGTCAAAAACTGAATTCAGTGTTCTTTATTCTGATCTGTTTTATTGATTTTTTTTTCAATCTTTCTTTCATCTGAAGTAGATAATTAATAAACGTTCACTGGTTGATTGGCTCCCAGATCTCTTTTAGGTCTGATTTCAAGAAGTCAAATTTCAAATTTCCCACTGCTTGCTGGACATAGATTTTTACGTTTGAGAGCTGGAAGGGCCTTCAGAGGCCATCTAGTACAATACCCTCATGCTACAGATGAGGAAATTGTGGTTCATGGAAATAAAGCCCAAGACCACAAAGCTATTGAGCTTAAAGCTGAGTTCAGAACCCATATCCTTGGATTCAAAAACAACTTTTTTTTTTCCTTTAGCATAGTTTTGTTTTTATGCCATTTCATTTCCAAATAAATTCTTCCTTCCCCTACCCAGCAAATCATCCCTTATTGCCCACAGGATCAAATACAAAATGCTTTATTGGGTCTTCAAATCCCTTTACAACCTTGCCCTTCTCACCTTTCCAGGCTTCTTACATTTATTCTCTACCATGCACTTTCAATCCTGGCCTCCTTGATGTTCCACAAACAAGACCCTCCATTACTTGACATGGGCATTCACTCTAGCTGTCCCCCACACCTGGCATGCTTTCCCTCCTTTACTTGGACTACTGATTCCCCTGGGTTCTTTTTAAGTCCCAACCACAAACTCGCCTTCTACAGGAAGCTTTCTCCAACCCCTTAATTCAAAGGCCTTCTCTCTATTATTTATCATTTTATATTTTTTTGGAAGCAACTGAGTTAAGTGACTTGCCCAGGGTCACATAAGTAATAAGTGTCTGAGGCTGCATTTGAACTCAAGTCATTCTGATTCCAGGACTGATGTCTATCCACTGAGCTATCTAGTTGCTCAGAGTTCCTACAAGTTTTGAAAAAAGTATCTTATCCTGATCTCCTATGTGAGCCTTCTACTTAGGCAAAACTAGCTTATTCACTATTCTCTGAACACTAGTATACTTCTTAATACATCTTTGCTATTGTCATTCTTCCTAACTAGAACACTTTCTCCTACTTATATAAAATCTACTTTCCTGAGAAATCCCAATTGAAGTCCACCTTCTTTATTTTTCAATACACATAATTATTGTTTTATGGATACATTTTAACATAATTGCTTCCCCAAAACTCAATTCTACCCCAGTACTTTCACCAAAAAAAATCCACAAATCAATCAGTTGTGCCAAATCATATTAACATAGCAATTGGATCTGACAGTACAAGGAAAACTCAAGATCACAAAATGAAAGAGATAAAAGTCCTAAGCAGTTATCCAGTCCAACCTTCTTACAGAAGAGGAAACTGAGGTCCAGAAATGAACTAGAACCAGAGTTAGTTAGTGAAGGAGATGGGATTCCAATGTAGGTGCTAAATTCCATTGCCAACCTCTTTCTACTCCATCACTTCCCACTTTCTCAAGGAAACCTCCCCCAAGTTATTCCTGCTATTCTGAGCTCTCTTCCTTTCCAGATCCTATTGTGGTTCCAGTCAGTACCAGTTATCATCAATTATTCCCCAAAGATTCATAAGTGTTAGTTCTCTTACCCTAGCTAAACAACATAAACCTTGAGTGTGTGGACTTTTTCTTATACTTTTAAAAATATTTTCCCATAGGGAAGAGAGGACATTTGACAAGTACTTGTTGGCTAGCTTACTGGTCCGAAGTCCTCTCCCCTGCTATCTGCCAGGGACATTCTTCCCTCACCCCAAGAAGTTTCCATCCTCCACTTCATTAGCTCATGTTTTTCACTGGCTGTATCAACCACCTAAGGCCAAGTGAGTCTTACCCAAATAGTCAGGAACATGGCCAAGATGAGGCTTCACCACTGCAGGGTGCAGGGGCCGGTCATGCCGCAAGAGTTGTAAGTCCCTAGGGTTATCCTCAAAGTAAGTCTGGAAGAAAGAAAAGAGGGTTACCATGGAAACCTATTTTTTTTTAAGTTCTCTTTTATTGAGAACAGCATCAGCCAATAAGCATTTCAAAATGTAAAGAAAGGAAAGGGAGTTATAAGAAACTGAACTTATGTATAGCTTAAGTATATAAATATTAAATTTACCAAGGCATCAACATAACTGTTGCATTTTTCTGAACTCTTTTATTCCATTAAAAAAAATGTTTTTAAACTGGAACCATTCCCAATAAGATCAGGGGTGAAACAAGGTTGCCCACTATCACCATTACTATTCAATATTGTATTAGAAATGCTAGCTTTGGCAATAAGACAGGAAAAAGAGATTAAAGGAATTAGAGTAGGTCATGAGGAAACCAAATTATCACTCTTTGCAGATAATATGATGGTCTATTTAGAGAACCCTAGAGAATCAACTAAAAAACTATTAGAATTAATCCACAACTTTAGCAAAGTTGCAGGATACAAAATAAACCCACATAAACCATCAGCATTTTTATACATCATTAACAAAATCCAACAGCAAGAAATACAAAGAGAAATTCCATTTAAAATAACTTTCGATAGTATAAAATATTTGGGAATATATCTGCCAAGGGAAAGTCAGGATCTATATGAACAAAACTACAAAACACTTTCCACACAAATAAAGTCAGATCTAAACAATTGGAAAAATATCAAGTGCTCTTGGATAGGTCAAGCGAATATAATAAAGATGACAATACTACCTAAACTAATCTATTTATTTAATGCTATACCAATCAAACTCCCAAGAAATTTTTTTACTGACCTAGAAAAAATTACAACAAAATTCATCTAGAAAAACAAAGTCAAGAATTTCAAGGGAATTAATGAAAAAAAAAAGCAAATGAGGGTGGCCTAGCTGTACCAGATCTAAAGCTATATTATAAAGTAGTAAGTATCAAAACCATTTGGTACTGGCTAAGAAACAGAGTAGTGGATCAGTGGAATAGGTTAGATTCACAGGACAAAGTACTCAATGACAATAGTAATCTAGTGTTTGATAAACCTAAAGACCCCAGCTTTTGGGATAAAAACTCATTATGACAAAAACTGCTGGGAAAATTGGAAACTAGTATGGAAGAAACTAGGCATTGACCCACACCTAACACCATATACCAAGATAAGGTCAAAATGGATTCATGATCTAGACAAAGAATGTTATAAACAAATTACAACAATGTAGGATGGTTTACCTCTCAGACCTGTGGAGGAGGAAGGAATTTGTGACCAAAGAAGAACTAGAGATCATCATTAATCACAAAATAGATAATTTTAACTATATCAAGTTAAAAAGTTTTTGTACAAACAAAACGAATGCAAATAAGATTAGAAGGGGAGCAATAAACTGGGAAAACATTTTTACATTCAAAGATTCTGATAAAGGCCTCATTTCTAAAATATATAGAAAATTGACTCAAATATATAAGAATTCAAGCCATTCTCCAACTGATAAATGCTCAAAAGATATGAACAGACAATTTTCAGATGAAGAAATTGAAACTATTTCTAATCACATGAAAAGGTGCTCCAAATCACTCTTGATCAGAAAAATGCAAATTAAGACAACTCTGAGGTACCACTACACACCTGTCAGATTGGCTAAGATGAAAGAAAAGATAATGATGAATGTTGGAAGGGATGTGAGAAAACTGGGACACTGATACATTATTGGTGGAACTGTGAACGGATCCAGCCATTCTGGAAAGCAATCTGCAACTATGCTCAAAAAGTTATCAAACTGTGCATACCCTTTGACCCAGCAGCGTTTCTATTGGGCTTATATTCCATAGAGATCTTAGAGGAGGGAAAGGGACCCACATGTGCAAGAATGTTTGTGGCAGCCTGTTTTGTAGTGGCTAGAAACTGGAAACTGAATGGATGCCCATCAATTGGAGAATGGCTGAATAAATTATGGTATATGAATGTTATGGAATATTATTGTTCTGTAAGAAACGACCAGCAGGATGATTTCAGAGAGGCCTGGAGAGACTTGCATGAACTGATGCTGAGTGAAATCAGCAGAACCAGGAGAACATTATACACAGCAACAAGACTATATGATGATCAATTCTGATGGACATGGTTCTCTTCAACAATGATGTGATTCAAACTAGTTCCTATTGTTCAGTGATGAAGATAGTCACATACATCCAGAGAGAGGCCTGAGTATGAACACAGCATTTTAATGCTTTCTGTGAATATTTCCTTGCATTTTGTTTTCCTTCTTAGATTTTTTTTTCTTTTCTCTCTCTTTCTAGATCTGATGTTTCTTGTGCAGTAAGATAACTATAGATACATATACATATATTGGATTTGTCATATAATTTAACATATTTAGCATGTATTAGATTACCTGTCATCTAGGGGTGGGGATGGGGGGAAGGAGGGCAAAAGCTTGGAACAACAACAACAAAAATCACTCATATGTTCTATAAATTTAAAAAAAAATTAAAAATAAATAAATAAATGTTTTTATTCATGTTCTTTTTTTGGGGGGAGGGTTATTACTACATCATTATTATACTTATTTATACTACTTACAAGTAGTATTGTAAATATAACATTACTTCTTATTACTAATAAGTAAGAGTACTTATTACCATAATCAGCTCTCCTCCCACCTTATACATACAGCTCAAACAAACCAAAGTCTATTTCTTCCAACCTGTTTATCCTCCATGACTGTGTCATATTACTCTTAAGACCCTTGACTCATAAGTCCCTGACTCATAAGGCCCCACTGAGTCCCAGATAACACTCAAAGTCCACTCTGTAGCACAAATGTCCACTCCTTACCACCACACTGCCAGACCTCACCTCCTTGCCCTGCTCTCCACCCCCAAAGGTGACCCACTCTTCCTCACCTTGAGCTTCTCTGAGTGTAGAAGCTCCTCTTTAATCTCCTTCAGTCTTGCTTCCCGAATGGCTTGTTTTGTCACAGAACGCATGGCATCCTGAGCAAGAGAGGAGAACGATGCTGGTCAGGGAAGTAGATGAGGCAATTGGCCCAGTACCGAACCCATTATCCCTTGTACCTAAAGCCTGGCACTCCTAACTCCCAGAGGTGTACAGAATGCCCCCAACTCACCCGACAGCGGTATCGGAAACCCTCAATCTCCTCCATTCGAAATTGGTAGGGAAGAAACATGGACTCTGCACTCTCTGTGGACGGAAGAACAGGTGAGAGCCTACCACAGCTGAAAGACTTTTAACATGTAATGGAACAGAACAGCCAATCCAGGAATTAGCCCGAAAAAGGCATTTCTCCATACCTTCTTTTTTAGTGCTACCTATGTTCCCCCAAATCCTCAGCTCTCTTCTGAACTCCAACAGCACCTGGGTGTATCCATTCATCCAAGTACTTTCTTATTCTAGGGGATATTGCTATTTAACTTTTGTTAAATATGTAGTTGTAATGATAAGTGTGGAAATATGTATACATATATTCTATTTGTCAAGTATTTTAACATAATTAACATGTAGTGGATATCCTGCCATCTAGAGGAGGGGTGGGGAGTAAGGGGGAAAAATTTGTAACAGAAAGCTTTGTAAGGGTTAATGTTGAAGAATGACCCATACATATGTTTTGCAAATAAAAAATAAATATGTAGTTGTCCCACGTACTCAACTAGATCCTTGAAGGACGTATATCCCTGTCTTTGTAACTCCATATGTGCGCTCTCTCTCTCTCTCTCTCTCTCTCTCTCTCTATATATATATATATATATATATATATATGTAGTAAATGTTCAACAAATTCTGGAGTTGATACACTTAACCAACACTTCTTAGATATGAAAAATCAGGAAGAGATAATGCGTTCTTGAATCTCAACACTTTCTCAAAATCTTCCCAACCCTTTCTGAGACTTCCCCTCAAAAATATTCAGCAGTCCTGTAAGAAACGACCAGCAGGACAATTTCAGAGAGGCCTGGAGAGACTTGCATGAACTGATGCTGAGTGAAACAAGTAGAATCAGGAAATCATCATACACAGCAACAACAGTATTACATGATGATCAATTCTGATGGACATGGCTCTCTGCAGCAGGGAATTGTCTCGGACCAGTTCTAATTGTTCACTGAAGAAAACCATATACACCCAGAGAGAGGGAAATGAAATATGGACCACAACGTAACATTTTCATGATCTCTACTGACATTTGTTTGCATTATGTTGCCTTTCTCTGATTCTTTTTTTTTTCTTGTAGATAGGATTTTTCTTGCATAACTTCTCAAGCATTTCAACATTATTAGCATGTAGTGGACTTCCTGCCATCTAGGGGAGGGGAGGGGACTGGGGGTAAAATTTGTAATGGAAAGCTTTGTAAAGATCAATGTTGGGGAACTACCCATACATGTGTTATACAAATAAAAAGCTTCAATTAAAAAAAAAAAAATTCAGCAGTCTACTCCTACAGTCACCATGCTGCAGTATATGGAGAACTAGCTTCAGATTCCAGACCACTTGGGTTCAAGACTTTCCTCTGACACATACTGGTTATGACTCCTGTCAGGTCATTTAATTGACTGGTAGTATATAAGAGATGAAGGGAAGAATTTGATTTGGGTTGACTCCTTAAGGTCTTTGATATGCTGTTACAGGAATGACCAGTGGTAGAACAGGCTGTTTGAGCCTTGTCCCTTGTGCCCAGCAAGGAGCTCGCACAGCAGGCACAGAACATTATATATCAACTAAAAGAATTCCGTATCCAGGATGAGCAAAACTATAAGCCAAAGTTACAGAAGGATTGCCCACTGCACTGGCAGATGGAGTTTCCTAGCTTCTTAAACCATTAAAATCATAGGTTTGAAGAGAAAGACAGAAACACACACAGAGAATACCCTTTTCATTCTTCTCCAGGCTGTCTCTCAGCATTGCAATTCCATTCTAAATTTCCCACTAGCTTCTTTCTGATCACACTTTTTTTAAAGTATGGCTATCCTGACTTTTCTCTCCATTCCTTTCCCTTTCTGTGTCATTAATTCAACTTGGGATAGTTCTACTTCTTTTAAGGTGAGGACCAGAAGAAACCTGCAAGAAACCCCAGTTTTTACCTCCCCCAAGGGCCTCTTCAATTTCTTTTAGCTGGGGGCGTTCTGTGGGCAGGACAAAGGTCAGGGCTGTTCCTGGGTTGTTGGCTCGTGCAGTCCTATGAAGAAACGATGCATTTAGGCCACAATCCCCTTCAAGGCTTCTGACCACCTCCTGGCACCGTGTCTACCTGCCAGCTCGATGAATGTAGGCCTCAGGGGAAGGCGGGAGATCAAAATTGAGCACAGCTGTGACGTTGTGGAAGTCAATGCCACGGGCCACACCCGATTCCGTATCAGCAGACCTGTGAAGAAAATATTTAAAATCAAACCATTCCTGTTCTTTTAGAAGAAGCATCACAACTAGTCCAGTTCACCCACTTGAAAATGGGTGACATTCTTTAGCAACTGGTTGCCTCAGATCTAGTTCAAATCTTTTCTTTTCCATTTTTTTCTCAAGCTGCCAATCCAATTTACATCACTTCCTCCCCATCCTAGAGACAAATACCAAAATAACATTCACACATCCAAAGCAAAGAGAACACTTGGAAATCCTACAAAAAGTCAACGGGGGGGCGGGGGGGAGAGAACAACTAGCCCTCACTCCCATTCCATGTACTCTAGAGTTTAGCATTCTTCCAAAAGATAGAAATGACAGAACTATGGGAGTAGAGAACTAAGGAAGTTTAGGGAGCTCCATCACCTCTCTCCTTTGGATCCTTGGCCCTGACGCTTGCCCTTAACAGGAGCCCCCAGCACTTCCTCATCAGTTGCAATGACACAATCATAGAAGCCTTGGTTGAACTGTGAGATGATGTGGCACCTGCAGCCAAAGACAAGATGTCAGGTTGCTTCGGTAGTACCTGGCAGCTGGCTTTTCATCAACCCTAAGCTTTGCATTTAACCTCCCCGTTATTTTGGTTCCTTGAAGTCACAGGTGTAGGACTCCACTCCCTCAAATTCTACCATCTTGCATAAAAGCACAAGGACTCTAAACCTGGAACGCAGAGGCAGCTCTCCATTGAGCACACAGGCAGGTATGCTAAACTGCTCCAGGAAAAGTCGAAGGCGATAACTTCGTTCTAAGGTGTTAACGAAGAGTAGGGACTTGCCCCTCAACAAAGATAGCTTTAGCAGGGCGTAGAGTAACAGGAATTTATCTTCCTCAGTCTCACAGACCACTTGGAACTGCTGCAGCTGATCTGGCCCTGGAAGCTGGGATTCCTGCAACTTCAGAGTTACCTAGAGAGAAGGCAGGGTAAGGTTAAAGGAGTCGGGTAAGAAAGAGAAAAGACAAATACTAACACAGAAATTTCCCAACCAATATGTAGAAGCTCTTGAGTTCAATGTACAGATAGAACATTGAACTTCCTCCTCCACTGGCCAATTTTTGACTGGGAAGATGATGATGACAGACATGTACAGAGTGCTTTGAATTTTGCAAACCATTTATCAATCATCCGCAAACATTTACTAAGCACCTTAAGATGTTCCAGTCATTGTGCTAAGCACTGATGATAGATAGTTCTCCCTTTACATACATTTGCACATAAATTACATAATATGATTCCCCAGAAGTCAGCAGCTGTGGCAGCAGCACAGGTGCAGCCCCAAACCAGGGGTCTTCTGCTTCAGCCAGTCAAACTTCTCTGTCACTCAGGCCTAAAAACCCTAAGGGAAGAGCTTCTAGAGGAGAGAGGGAGGTCTGCAGAACAATCTACTTTCCTTAAGCAAGAAGTGACTATACAATGAGGCAAAACACAATCCCTACCCTCAAGGAGTTAATAATTTAAGGAAGAAGACAACGGGCAAACAAATATAAACCAAGCTATATATGAGATAAAACAGGAAATTAATAGAGGGAAGGCATCAAAATTTAAAGGGGATGAGGAAGGCTTTCTGTAGAAGGTAGGATTGTAATTGGTACTTAAAAGAAGGGAGGAGGGGCATTTTATATTTCCTCCTAGAGACAATAGGAAGCCCCTGAGAGCTTCCCTTGGAGAGAGGGATGACAAAATCAGATCTGCACTTAGGAAAATCACTTTAGTGGCTAAATGGAGGCTGTACTGAAATGGGGGAAAACTAGTGCAATAATCCAAGCATGACATGAGGGATAATACTAGAATAGTGGCAAGAAGAGGACAAGGCACATTTGAGAGATGTTGCAAAAGTGAAATCAACAGGCCTTGGCAACAAATTAAAAGGGAGAGGGGGGAGTCACAGAAGTAGATAGTGAGGAATACAGGATAACTTCTAGATTGCAGGACTGAGGGATTCAAAGGATAGAAGGGAGGGAAGGATTTGGGAGAAAAGATAAATGAGTTCCATTTTAAACATACTAAGTTTAAGATGTCTACTAGAAAGCAAGTTTGAGATATCTCAAAAGCAGCTAGAGATTCCAGGTCAGCAGAAAGACTGGGACAAGTACATTTAAGAATCATCAACACAGACATGGCAATTAAATACAGGGAAGCTGATGAAATCACCAAGTGAAGTAGTATTTACACTTGGAAATCACTATGAGAGGTATTCCCATTTCATTGATAAAGAAAATGAACTAAATGAGGTTACGGCTTGCCAATAGGCACACAACTAAAGAGTGCTGGGCCTGGACTTGGAAAAACCTGATGGGAATCCCCATGATAGGCTTTACATAAGAACACTTTCCCCTATAAGGAAATATTCAGGTTAGGGACATTGGGAGAATTGTCATTGCCTTTTCCAATTCCAAATCTTCCCTCCATTATGCCTCACCGGATTATGCAATACAAGCTCCTTGAGGGCCTGAACATCTTCATTAAAAGTAGCTGACATGAGGAAGGCTTGGTATATCCGAGGCAGATGACTGCAAAAGAACACAGAACAGTCAGGTTCCATTCTGGGCATTCAAACAGCTAGAGTTCCCACAGTCACCCTCACACCTACACTGCAGCCTCCAGGCCACACAATAAATTGATCTTATCCCTATTCTCCACCCAAAGCCCTTCTTCCCAAGAGGCAACAATCCCCTCCTACCAAAGAAGAGTCTTAAGCTCTTCTTCAAAGCCAAAGGAAAAAAGCAGGTCAGCCTCATCCATTACAAGTAGCTCCAAAGAATCACGCAAATTCAAGTTTCCCTGCAGCAGATGACTTAGCACTCGTGAAGGCGTCCCTACTACCACATCTGGCTTCTCCATTAACAAGGGTCTACAGGAAGATAAAAATTTAGCATCAGAGAACAACATATGCAAAATATACAAAACCAAAGAAAAATTAAAAGAAATATAACTAAAAAGCAAGCACCCCAGCACTATCCTTAATCCTTTACTTCTAGATGATTTTCTTCTAACTTTATTCTTTTGAACCACCTTTGGAAAGCAAAGTCCTCTGAAGCTGATACATCAACCACACGGACATCCCGGGCACAATATGCTGTCAGCTGACGGATCATGGTCTGCGCCTGCCGTGCCAACTCTTTGGTGGGTACAAGAACAAGGCCACGAACAGCCTGTTCTATCACTGGTCCTGTCTGTAAGAGCACACATAAAGGAACTTACTTAACCAGCCAAATCAAACCATATTGTTCATTTCATTACTTCCTAGTACTGGCCTTCTGTCAGAGTGGCCACACTCCCAACAAAAATGTCCCCTCCAAAAGCAACTTAATGTCCAGTTCACAATCAACATAGATTATACAGAACCAGTTCCCTTCAGTCATTGTCACATGGCTGGGTTACCCTAGGCTTGGCTTAATACTACTTCACATTTAAAAGAAAAGAACATAGCCTATGCCTTTGAAAGGGAATTGTTGGCATAGGGTTATCATAAAAGAGGTTTGCCAAGGTATGCTGGAACCAGCTTAAACTTCCAACCAGGGCATTGATACCCCTGAAACCCACAAGCTACAAATCAGAACTTGATTTGTTTTGCCAATTGTTTAACTTGTGAAAACATTAAAAATGCAGATTAAACATAAAAGCCAAGTCTTGGATTTTCACTCATTTACCACCACATGTGTTTTTACTGTGCCAGGTGAGGCCCAAACTTTTTTTTTCTCTGAGCCATATCTGTGATCATAGATTTAGAACCGAAAGGGCTCTAAGGGCCATGTAGACCACCCAATCGTTTTACAGGGGAGGAAACTGAGGCAAAGAAAAGATTCAGTACCTTGCTCGGGGTCACACCTGCAGTAAGAAATGGGGCTCAGGTGGCATGGGGAGAACATTACGTTAACTACATCTCACTGGATAATTTCTTTCCTCGGCCCACCTCACCCCGTTGTCATACCGCTTTCCTATGAAGCAGATGCTGCAGTAGGGGAATGGCATAAGCCGCGGTCTTCCCTGAACCGGTGCGGGCCCGTGCCAGCAGGTCTTTCCCCTCCAGGGCAAGTGGAATAGCCTTCTCTTGGATGAGAGTGGGCCGAGCCCAGCCCTGCTCTGCGATGGCCTGGAATAGGACAGAAGCAGAGAACTGTGGGGAAGGTAGAGAAGAGGGCACCGGCACAGGACGGTGCAGAAAGCCGGGCCGGGTCAGAGCCTCGGCCTGGCGGCTTCAGATGGGGAGATTCGGGGCGCGCTCCTGGAAGGGGGGAGGAGAAGAAACCGGGGGAAGAATTCAGGAGCAGAGGAGAGACCACTAACACTTGTCCCACGACTTGTTACCCGACCGGTTCCCCACCCCCACCCCAACAACATGCCTCAATACCTGCAGAAGCCGTGGGTCCAGACCCATGTGCTCAAAGCCCAAAACTTCGGAATCCGCCATACTGCCGCGAAATGACAACACGCATGCACGGAAGGAAGTCCTAGCTAAACACTGGGGGCGGGGCCACAGCACTGCCCAATCAGATTGGGGAGAGTAGCCTCATTCCCGGAAGAACACAATTCGCTAGGGACCAATCCGATTTCTGTCGCCTGCTGGTTCTGGTCCTAGTTTCCTCTGGAAAAAAGCGATTTGCGCTGGGTTTTTAGCACGAGAAAGGCCCCTCAACTCACAAAAGGCTGTCAGATCTGAATTCATATCTGGCCTTAGATGCGTTATAGGTGTATTGCCCAAAGAAAGTCTTTTAACTGTTTGCCCGTTTCCTTATGTAAAATCATAATAGCTAACATTTATGTAGCGCTTACTATGTGCCATACACTGTGCTAAGTGCTTTACAATTATTAGCTCCTTTGATTCTCACAACTCTGGGAGGTAAGTGGTAACTGAGCCAAACTGAGTTGTGACTTGTCCAGTCACACAGCTCGTAAATATCTGAGGCTAAATCTAAACTCGGGTTTTTCCGACTCCAGATCCAGCACTCTATCGACTGTTCACCCATGGGAATACCACCTACCTCCCAGCATTGCTGTAGGTGCAAAATGAGATATGTATAAACCTTAAAGCACTACATCATAGTAGCTATTATAGCATAGATCAGGAGGTGAAAGAGAACTCGGAAACTCCCTACTCCATCCCCCTATTTTTCAATCATGCAGCAGCTACCCCTAAATCCAAGTCCTCTGACTCCAAGTCCAGTGCACGCAATGTCATGCTATTACTAAGAATCTGTTCCCAATACATTACTAATTTCCGAAAGTCTGGTAAAGAAACTAAGGGCCAAAGAGATTTTAAATGACTGGCTCAAAGACTCAGAAATAGTGGCAGTCAGGATTTGACCTAAAGGCTTGACTGCAGAGCCTGGGCTCTTCACACTATAACTACTATGCTGACCTCCAAAATCTGATAACATTACTTTCCTCCACCTTTCTGTTTTCTAGCTACCCCTTCCTAAAATATTTGTCGACCACAGTCCCAAAGCTGTGGACAGCTATCATTCCTTCCTCATCCATTTGCAGCAACCCCTCAGCCTCCACTTTTTTTTATTTATAATTTTTTTTCAATTTACAAAACCTCACCTTGTTTTCTTCCTACCCTCATTGAAAAAGAAAAACAAAATTATTACAACAAATATGCTTTGTCAAACAAATTTCTTCTTTGGTCATGTACAAAAAAAATAGATCTCAAAATGCATACTGAGTGCATCATTTTTCTGTCAGGAAAGGAGTAATAGCATGGAGCCACGTTTGGTCACTGCATTGTTTCGAATTCTTAAGTCTTTCAAAATTATTTATTTACAGTGTTGTTAACATAAAAATTGTTCTCCTAGTTTTGTTCACTTCACTCTGTGTCATATCATACAAAATCTTCCCAGGTTTCAAAGAAACTGTTCCCTTAGTGTCTTACAGCACAGTAGTATTGCATTACTCATACACCACAATTTTATCAGTTCCCAATTTCCACCTGATGCCACCCCCCCCAAACATTTGTCACCATAGGATACAGACCTAGTAGAAGCATTGTTAGATAAAGGCTATGCAGTTTAATGGTTTTGGAAGCATCATGGCTCCAGATTGCTTTCAGAAGGACTGACCAATTCCACCAAAAGAAAATAGTTCCTTCAGCAAATTTGTCCTTTCCAGTTTTTTTATTTGCTTGTTTGTTTGTTTTTTAATTTTGTTTACTTTGCCTATCAGAGGGTGGGAGGTGGAACCTTAAAGATGCTTTAATTTGCATTTAGTTATTAATGTTTTTGAACATTTTCTTCACATAGCTATTGATAACTTTAATTTCTTCCCCTGAAAACTACTCATTCATATCCTATGACCATTTATCTGTTGGGGAATGGTTTTCATGCTTTTAAATTTGCAGTTCTCCAGATATCTTGGAAATTAGATCTTGAAAAGAGAAACTTATGGCAAAAGTTTTCTCCCAGTTATCTGCTTTCCTTCTAATTACATTGGTTTTGTGTAAAAACTTAAATTTTACAAACTGTTCATTTTGTGATTTCCTTTCCACAAATGTAAAAGTATTTTCATTCTTATTCCTGTAATTTGTTACCCTTCACTTTTCCCCCAATCAAATAATGCACCAAGGAACAAGCAATGCACTTTCTCCTATCGAATTACAATTTTCAGATAGTAAATGTATTTGGAAACACTGATACTCCCCATAGGAAAGAAAGAAATAAGTATTTATTAAGCACCTACTATGTTCTAGGCACTGTGTCAAGCATTTTACAAATATTATTTCATTTGATCCTCACAACAATTCTTTAAGTATTATCATTTGATAGTTGAGGAAACTGAGGCAGAGATTAAGTGACTTGCTCAGGATCACATAGCTAGCAAGCATTTAAGGATGAATTTGAACTCCATTACTCCTGACATTTCATAAGAACTAAATACTTTTCAATGGTATCTATTATTGCACTGGTATCCTAGAACTGTAATGCTGTGAGGATGATGGGAATATGGAGATGGGCTGCGGCACTGATTTCTGACAGCAACAGACAGCATGGCAAAGGAGATGAGATGGGCCAGTCTAAGGCAACTGGATTTGGAGATGAGGGAGCTAAATGAATGGAAATAACTACCTGAGATGAAAGAATGTATTTTAGGCCCCAGCCATTCTTCCTAAATCAGACTCAGAAGCTAGAAAGATAGCTGCAGTGAATAGGGAGAGCAATGGTGAAGAATGATAGCGTAAGCCATAGTGAAAAAAACTGAACTAGACTCTAGATAGAGCAGTTGCTGGACTATGAAAATAATGTGATTTAGAGGTTTATGAACATAATAGGTAGATTAAGGAAACAAACAAACAAAAAAAAAAGTCAGGGTAGAAGAGCAGCTATTGGGCCAGCTGTGAAGGCCAAGCCCCTGGGAAAATATTTGAATGTTTAGTAACACATTTCATTTTACAATCTTTAAGTCTATAATACACCTGTAAAATATGTGGAAACACATCAGGACACAGATCTTTCCTTCCTGACTAAAGAGCTAGTCTTCTAAACCCCACTTTTTCCACAACAAGCATAGGTAAGCATTCACAAGCTTCTTCTTAAAAGTTACTTTCCAAGACTTCAGTAACGTGATTACCTTATTCTCAAAGCTCATAACACATGAGTTCTGATAGACCCTACAAGCTAGAAAGATCAGTACCAGCACAGTAATGGGCTAGCTAGTAAATGGGCTAGAGATGTCTAACCTGATAAGCTCTGAGAGGACCATTGCCATACATCTGGCCATCAAAGTTAACTAATTTTTGTCATTGCTCTTCACAAAACCATCTATTGTGGTGCCGAGAACTGCAGGCATTGGTAGAAGCCCCAGAAAAAATGGCTCTTAAATATATACCATTCCAACCTCACTCCATCATCTCCTGGTCAAAAGTTAACAAAGTTACCAGGACATGATGATGCATTAACCTTTCTGAGAGTCATCACAGCATCTTGACTCACTGCTTGCTGGAGTCATGAACCATATAACCCATAAATCTACCATAGCTTAAATATCTGAAATAGGATAACTGTTAAGTATTCTAAGATAAAGGAGGTGGAATAAGGTCTGTTCAGAAAAGATTTTTAAAGGCTCAGACTGAGGAGACTCCCTAGCCCCTTGGATGCTATCCTAATTCTAACTGAATATTTAAGTATGTTCTAAATGGGGAGGGTTCTCAAGCACCGTCAAGCTGATTTTGTAAGATCAGCTCCAAGTCATTCTTGGGAATATTTCACATCACATCTATGATTTTGCTTGGTTTCTGATCTAGAAAAAACTTCTATTTCATCCCATACAGCACAAGTTACCAGAACAGGCTTTATTTCACTGGAAAATCCATACAAAGAACTGAACCTGGGACCCATTGAGAAAATATTTACTGCATCTTAAATAAAATTTAACAGTTAGAAGCTCTGTGGGGGAAAGGGGAAAAAAATGACTGCCTCCAACTGATCACTCCATAGCTTCTTAACTTCACATCCCCTTAATATCCACAGGGGACTCAAAAGTACCCAAAGGAGCCTGTGCATCATTTAACAAGTGAGGCCTTAGTAACAATAGGCTGAAATGTCTGCTTAAGTCCCTACCTTCTTGAACTTTCATTGAAGAATCTGAGAGTTGCCATAGTAGTTAATTTAAGAATGCTGAAGACTGTCAGTTCTGCATTGATCTTTTCAATCGCTCTTATTGGCAGTGACATTTCAGTTACCAAGGTTAAAATAAAGATATCAAAAAATATGTTATATAAAAAAATTTCATTCCCTTGGTATCCAAGACCTGTCCCCTTGTTTATAGTTGGAGATCATCTCAGTGAAGCCAGAAATAACTGGATAGTGGTGAGGACTAGGGTGTCCTATCTGTGCTACTTCAGTAACATGACACAGGCACAATAAAATAAAATCAGAAATTAAGGGAGCAGGTGAGTGGCCTTTGCTTATTTACTTAATCGAAGGTTTAGGAGATATGCCTGGACATGGAAAAAGGCAGGTCATGAAATCAAGGCTATGTCCTGATTAGCTCAAGCTCTTCGACAGAATGTGAAAGGATCTTTGTGTATGCTTTGACCAGTATCCTATAATCTTCATTGGGGAAGATGAGGATAGTTTCTCTAAGATCCAATGGCTACTAACTTCAGCTCCACTGGTGTGGCTGCCATGGAACTAAAGGAGCATATATTCTCAATTTTTTTTTCATCCAAAATCCAAGTAGCCAGGGTGTGATAGAGGGAAAGTACCAAGTAAATGGGATGAAAGGAAAAGGCTTGTATAAGAAAGAACTTTACACCAGCTTTTTGGCCTCAAAGAAACTTTTGAGGTGTCGCATCTGCCAGATGCCAGTGAGGATAAGGATGACAGTCTGAGCAATGGACCACCACAGCACTCTCTGGTTGGTGCTCTCGCTGGTCATACGAAATCGCTCCTCACGATACTGTAAAAGACACAAGACACACACATATAGCCATAAGGAATGAACACTTGTGATTTATAAGATTAAGACAACATGGTTTCTACCTTCTATATCATAATTCTATCAATTATTTCTCCATGTGAAAAATCCTGGAGGGTTTTGTTTTTTAAAGCTGAAAGATACCTTAGAAATCATCTTGACCAGTTCCCTCATTTATAAAATGAGGAAAGTGGAGTCAAAGGTATAATATGACTTGCCAAAGGTGACACACCTAATTAGGATCAATTAGGACTAGAAACTCAGAACTTATAGAATCTTAGTTTAAGGATCTTCACACCATATAACAAACACTATTGTTTTTTGTTCAAAGGGATTCACTTCCTCCCCACTACAATTTCCTGCTATAATATTCCTGCACTGTAGTTCCAAAGGTTTTCTAGTTGCAATGGCAACATTATTAAGAGTCAAAATTGGGCCCCAAGGAGGACCCACAGTTACTGCTCTTATCAGGTTTTGAATTGCCTCTCTGGTGAAAGCCTGGCTTTACACAATAGTAATAGACATCATCATCATCATAATCATATTTATATAACACTTTACAGTCTAAAAGCCCCCTCACAAAAAACCTTAAGTAGTGGAAATATTCTCATTTTACATATGAGGAAACGAGGCTCAAGTGACTTTTCCCAGTCACAAAACTAGAAGTGTTAAGAGCCTGAACTCAAATTCTGGTCTTCTAACACCAAGCTCTGTACTATTCCCACTATGCCATGCTATTTCTAACTAGAATGCTCCTTCCTAACATGTTCTGAACCTAACAATGTTCTGGTTAGAAACTAAGCTCAGGTTCTGGCTGATATGGGAAGAAATCAACTTTCATCCAGGACAAGCCACTGCCCTTACCCGCTGGTAGTTCTGTTCTTTTTGGATCTGTTCCACCTGATCAAGCAACTGGCGGGCACGGAGTTGTAATTCTGTTAATTTATCCTTGGCAGCAATTTCAGGGTAGTTGTTGGTATGCTCGCCAACTTGTATATCCAGATGTACCCTCTAGGTAAAAAACAAACATATACAACATCAGGACTAGGAGTCTAGGCAGACCAAATCATTCTGATCTCCAAATAATAATGTCTCAGTGAATGTGTGTGTAGTCTCTAAAGATTTGCTAACCTAGATATTCAAAACAGTCTCAGTGAGTACATTAAAAAAAAACATTACCATATGTATCAGAAACACTAGCTCCTGGATAGGAAGTTTTTCCAACCTTCTTAATGCTTCTCTCCTTAGCATTATGTTATATGTAGAGATAACAGCAGCCCCCACACCTTTTACTCAGAACAGGGAACAGATCTGGGGGAATGAATATTTCTTCAAAGAGGGCAGATTCCCTTACTAGTTTGCCGCCCGCAAAGATGGTCATTCGAGTAGAATTGGAGTGCAGGCAGATCTGGTGGTCACCTGGGGTATGGGAGGTGAAGGTGAATCTGCCTTCTGAACCATACTGCCGTGATAACACCACCTGTAAAAGACTGACAACAATGAAAACCCAACCCAACCAGCCTCTCCATCCTTATTCCCTCCAATAAGTCTAATCATTTCATATCTGTGGCTCAAAGCCCTTAAATGGCTTCCTAGTATGGACCTAATAAAGTGCAAATATCCAAGGCCTTTTCAACCTGGTCCCAACTGAATTTATGTCCCACTATTCCTCCCACAATCCTGTCAAACTGGATTATCTGCTCTTCTTGGAAAAAGTCTTGCTCTTTCCTCAATGCTTTTCCAGCTGAAATGTCTTTCTTCCTATGTCCAACTATGAAAATCCAAACTCTCCTTTAAGGCCCATCTCAAATGTTATGTCTTATAAGTAGCCTCTTCTGTGTAATTTAATCTATGTAAATCTCTAAAGTATAATCTCCTTCCTCCAAACTCCACAGCATTTCATTTATCTCTCACTTATGGCATGTAACATTATCAAATTATAGCTGCATATTTATCATATCTTTCCTAACTAGTCTTAAGCTTCAGGCAAGCATAAGTCATGTCTTACCCATGTTTGCAATTCCTGCTATGGAACTGCTTACAGTAAATAATTTAAAAATTTTCAAACTATATGGAACTAACCCCAATTTCTGAGGCCAGTAGTGACCCAGGGAGTCAATTTGTTAATGTCTGCTCTCTGCCACACAAATGTTCAGTTTATGATATGGAGAGCCCTATATGGAAGCTATCCTTGGTTTGGATCAAAACCAGTTTAATGCATTAATTACTTGCTAAGCACCTATTGCATACTAGACACAGCAGCACATACTAAAGATTTTAAAACAAAATTCTTGCCCTCAAAGAGCTTAAGTTTTCTTTAGAAGGGGAAATATCAGGTATAGAAATAAAGTACATGGAAAGTAATTTCAGAGACTAACAAATGGGGAAATCAATAAAGATCTATAGGACGACTGGAAAAAAGTAGTTAAGCTAGAGAATAATCTTAACAGGGATCAACCTTGGGTTTTTTTTTATTTTTTTTTAATGTTTTAATAACTGTTTCAATATGATTCAGTCCCTTTTTAATCCTACATAGTTTATCTACTTAAAAAATATTATTCTGATAAGGCCATAGGCTTCAACAGTCTGCCAAAGAGATGCATGACAGAAAAAAAGGTTAAATCCAATTATTTAAATTGAAACTTATAAGGAGCAGTTGAAGGGAATTAGATTCTAAGACTTCAGATACAATGTACAGACTTCAAAAGTAGAAAGGCAGGTGATTTAAAAAGTCCCGCAAGAAGACCTGCAAGTGGGTCTCACCTTTCCGTCTGGATCTTTCACTTCCACATGCATTCCCAGTCCCGGGGTGGAAGGCAGGAAGGTCTCCGTCTGCTTATCCCATAGCTGAGTGCGGTAATTCCCTGCAGGGCAGATGAGTTCTCTGTCACAACACACCTAGCAGCAGTCCCCCGGGACACCTGTCCCACTGGGGCTGAATGCTACCAGATGGCTGGGAATGGCAAGGTGGCCGGGGTTTCCACGGATTCTAGGTGAGCCTAGAAAAAGACCCCTGCTGGGACCAAGTTAACATTCCCGGGAGGACCAAAGGAGACGAGTTTGGGGGCCAGAAGGGGGCTGCAACCAACCCAATTCTGGGTTGGAGACAGGGAATAGGGGGATATTAAGGAGATCCGGTCCAAGGGTTGCCAAGGGTTGGTTTCTTTCGGCGCTAGGTCAGAGGTCAAGAGTCATTTTCAGAATCTGGGCCGGCGCCGGAGCAGAAAGTAAAAAACTGCCCCCCACCCAGTGCTAACCGATAACCATGGTCTCGTCCGGGATTTCCTCGATGAAGCAGCGTTTTTCCGTCTCTCCGATATGAAAGTAAAGCCCCTGCACTGAAGCCAAGGCCAGGCAGGGCAAGAGCAGCAGCGCCCGGTGCCACATCGCAGCCCGCAATTGCCTGGCCCAAACACCTGCCATTGCTGACGGCCCAGCCGCCTAGCCCGCCTGCGCAACAAAGCATCGCGCAAGCGCTTCCTGCCTAAGACCTCTCCTAGGCAACTCCTCAATCAGAAAGCCCGACATGCGCATTATTGCTCTGCCCTCAGCTTTTCCCAGGCGCCCTTCTCAGAAACGACTGAGCCTGCGCAGAATCCTACGCCCTCCCTATTAGGGAAGAAATTTACATGTACGTTGACTAGAATGGGCGGTTCTCATGGCTGGCTGGGAGCATGCTGGAGTATTGACTTTATCTAGTGTTTAGAGTTGTTTAGGGAGCTAACACTCCGAATGTTGCTAAGACAACGGGCTACAGTAAGAGAAGACCCTTAGAAATCTTGTAGTCAATCAACAAATATTTATTAAATTTAGTACGTGCCTGATACATAAATCTAAGAGGCAGCCTGGCAGCATACAGTGGATAGAGCGCGGCAAATCCTGGAGTCAGGAAGACAGTTCAAATCTAACTTCAAACACCTACTAGCTGTGTGATCCTGTTTGCTTCAGTTTCTTCATCTGTTAAGTGGGGGGTAAAAATAATAGCACCCACCTCCCAGGTTTGTTGTAAGGTTCAAATTATATAATTCTCAAATGATGGGTACAGTTCCTGGTACAGAGTAATAACCATATGAAATAATTTTATTTATATAATTATAGCAATTATAATTAACTTATAATTATAATTAACACTGGCTTTAGTCCATATCCTTTTTTTTTTTTTTTTTTTGCTGAGGCAATTGGGGTTAAGTGACTGGCCAAGGTCACACAGCTAGGAAGTATTGTTCTGAGACCACATTTGAATTCAGGTCCTCCTGACTTCAGGGCTGGTGCTCTATCCACTGTGCCACCTAGCTGCCCCCATATCCTTAGTTTTCAAACGAGGAAACTGAAGCCCATTTGAGTGAGTGATTTGCCCAAGATACAAGGATATCCTAGAGCTAACTCAACAAGGTTCAACAAACTGAAATTTTTAGTGTGAGCTGAAATCTTCAAACACTTAATTTATTGTTTTGTTAAATGTCCAGACGTAAGATATTTAAAATGTTAATGCCAATTCAGCTTAAAAGTGTGTCCTACAATACTTTTTTGGGGAAAGCCATTTGTTAAACATTTACCAGCACACAAAATTGCTAAGATAACATATATTATCAGTTAAAACTCGTAGGATCAAAGAACTAGAGAAAGAAAATCAGAGGCCAACTAGACCAACCCCCTCATTTTGCAGATAAAAAAGCTGAAGTCAAATGCTGTCAAATGGAAGTGGAAGAAATTAAGAAACAGTGATGACAGAATCTACTACAAATCTGTGTTGTCTGGTCTCAGCGAAGCCCTCGATGCAGTGAGACAATCTTACTCCTTCCCAATTGATTGTCCACACTACAGTGTCATTCAGACCCTAGATCTTCTCTCCTTGAGTCTCCCACTACTTTCCCAATGCTCTCAGCTGAAGACCTGTTCCCTTTGCCTATGTAACTCCCTGTTCCCAAACCCACTGCTAGAGGACTCTTTTCTTATTGGTGGAGACGAATACTCTATCTTTGGTAAGGGGTATGAGTGAGTAGAGAATGGGTCAGAATTGACAAAAGCTTTCCAGCTTCAATCCTTGGACAGATACAAGATGGATAATGACCAACTCCAGGTTAGTAAGGAAAAGATTCTGGGAAGACATAAGAGTTGACAACCTCCATCATGTCCCTGTTCCCTTGTTCATTACACTACAGATTTCAGCTGGGAATTTCCTTTGGATGAGATTCAGAACTTTCTCTCTGATTTGAGCTGAATTATCTCATTCCCATTAGAAGAGCTGCTTTACTCTCTATTGTCTGGTATATATCCTATTATACCATCTCTAATTTCTGTTTTGCTATGATTTGGGATAAATGGGTTTCTTTGCTATTCATTATGTTCATTGTGAAACTGGTATTTGATAGGAAAGGGATCATGCTAGATATTTTTGGGCACCCTTTTTCCCCCAGTAATAAGACAATATGATCAGAAGTTTGATTGAACCTATTCATATTCCTTAGACTAATAATACATAAGGGAGAAGATATAATTCTAGCCAGATACTTCCTTTCTCTGGAGAGAACATCGTGGTGGCCTCTGGCCGCAACTCTTTCCTTATTCTCCTGGCAGAAATGAAAGTCTTCCTTGGAAAAGGGTAGGAGAAAAGCCCACAGGAATTTATTCCGTTCTTTGAATGCACACAACAATAGCATTCTCTACACCTAAATAATTGAAGCAACTTACCCCAACTTCATCTTTTCCCATTCTTATCTCACATTTTCCAGAATCATGTCCCAACAATTCCTTCCTTTCCGCTGTGTCTGTCCAAGGTGAAGAGTTGGCTCCTCTCCTTGTGAAGGTATCTATGTTAAATTGCATCTTGTTCTGGTCTTCCTGATCACAACCCCTCTTCTAGTTAGTATAGAAAGTAAGTTTTATAGGTAATCAGTGTAAAGGGACTATAATGGAAAATAAGTTTGCAAAGAGAACCTGGAAGTCACATACCAACTGTCAAGTTCAGAGGAGTATAATCTGCAAATTGTATAATGTATTAAACAAAATTCACATTCTGATAATAAGTGCCAAATCAGGGGAAACCATCTAGATTTTACCTTATTTCTCATTGACAATTGTGATCTTTTCTAATGAGTACCCAAAGAATGGAATATACCTGCTCCCATTTCATAATTTAATAAATTAATGATCAATTCAGCATTCTTTTTCATATATTCTTTTTTTTTAATTTTAATTTAATTTGTAAAACATATGCATGGGCAATCCCTCAACACTAACCCTTACAAAACTTTCTGCTACAAGTTCTTCACTCCTACTCTCCACCCCTCCCCTAGATGGCAGGATATCCACTACATGTTAATTATGTTAAAATACTTGACAAATCGAATATATGTATACATATTTCCACACTTATCATTGTTGTGCAAGAAAAATCGTATCTACAAGAAAGAAATATCAGATAGAGGAAACACAATGTAAACAAACATCAATCGAGAGTATGAGAATGTTATGTTGTGGTCCACATTTCACATCCCTCTCTCTGGGTGTATATGGCTTTCTTCACTGAACAATTGGAAGTGGTTTGAAACATTTCATTGTTGAAGAAAGCCATGACCATCAGAATTGATCATCATATAGTATTGTTGTTGCCATCATATATTCTTGATAGCATCCCTTCCTGTTTTTTCCAAAAGGCTGACTCTACTAACATCCTGCCCTCTCTACTTTTTCCTTTCCTAATGCCTACAAATACAAGTCCTTCCTATCATTTCATGAAAGACACTACATTCTACTATCCATGAAAGCTGTTATCCTCATCTCTCCTTCCCTTTTCAACTTAATTCCCTGGAAAAGCCATCTAAACTTCTTGCCTCCACTTTCTATTCTTTCACTCTCTTTCCCCTAGCTTCTAACCTCATCATCTAGGTGAGATTGATTTCTCCAATATTTTAAATTCCATATCTAATGGCTTTTCTCAGTTTTTACGCTCCTTGCACTGTAGCTTTTGACATTTTTTCTTCTCTTGAATTTTTATATTACTCTCACTAAGTTTTGTTCCTCCATATCTGAATTAATCATCACTCTTATTTGTTGAATCTTCATCCATGACATACCTACAGACTTTGGGCATGCTCCAAAGCTCTGTTCTGAGTTATTTTTTTCATTTTCTCTCTGCATTCTCTCACTGATTATAGCAGCTCCTATTGAATCAATTATAAATCTATATAAATGACTCCTAGGTTCACATATACAAATTTCATCTTTCTTTTGTGCTCCAATCCCTAATCAATAATTGATTATTACACTTTTCAAAATGAATATCCTGTAAGCATCCCAAACTCAACATTCTAAACAGAAAAAATCTTTCCCTCAAAATACCCTCCTCTTCAGAATTTCCTTATGAACTGTTGAGAGTACTGTTCACTCAATCAATAAAAGTTTATTAAGCACTTATTATTTGCCAGGCACTGTACTAAGCACTTTGGATACAAAGAAAGGTAAAATAATCCCTGCTCAAAAGGAGTTTAATGTAATGGGGAGATAACATGTAAACAACTGTTTACAAACAAACTAAATAAGATAAATTGTAAAAACTCAACAGAGGGAAACTCAACAGGTGAAATAATGTGGATGGAGAAGAGAAGAGGGCCCAGGACATAGTCTTAGGGAATATTCATTATTATCTGGAATGATGTAGATGAAGATCTAACAAAGGAAACTAAAGAGTTGGCCGACAGGTAGGAGGAGAACCAGAACAGAGTAGTGTCAAGAAAATCTAGAGGGAAGTCAGGAGGACCTGAGTTCAAATCTGGTCTCAGACACTTAACATTCCCTAGCTGTGTGACCCTGGGCAAGTCACTTAACCTCAATTGCCTCAGCAAAAAAAAGAAAGAAAGAAAGAAAGAAAGGAAAAGAAAACCTAGAAGAAGAGTGTGTCATAGGAAAGGTTTGATAGGTAAAAATTAACGAGACCTGGACTCATATCTTTAAAGGGTTTTATTATCTTTTTCTTTAAATTTGAAAAATATATGCTTATTTTATATGAAGCTTTTTCTTTTCTTTTTTTTTTTTTTTTTTTTTTTGCGGAGGCAATTGGGGTTAAGTGACTTGCCCAGGGTCACACAGCTAAGAAGTGTCTGAGACCAGATTTGAACTCAGGTCCTCCTGACTTCAGGGCTGGTGCTCTATCCACTGCGCCACCTAGCTGCCCCTGAAGCTTTTTATTTTCAAAACACATGCATAGTTTTCAACATTCACCTTTGCAAAACCTTTTGTTCCAAATTTTTTTTCTCTTTCCCTTCTCCTACCCCCCCTAGACAGCAAGTAATCTAATACATGTTAAATATGTGCAATTCATCTATATACATTTCCACAATTATCATGCTACACAAGAAAAATCAGATCAAAAAGAAAAACAAATGAGAAAGAAAACAAAATGCAAGCAAACAACAGTCAAAAGAAATTGAAAATACAGCTAGATGGTGCAGTGGATAGAGCATCAGCCCTGAAGTCAGGAGGAGGACCTGAGTTCAAATTTGGTTTTAGACACTCTTCCTAGCTGTGTGACCTTGGGCAAGTCACTTAATCCCAATTGCCTCAGCCAAAAAAAAAAAAAGAGCCATGTCCATCAGAATCAATCATTGTATAATCTTCGTTATGTACAATATTCTCTTGGTTCTACTCACTTCAGTTAGCATCAGTTCACATAAGTCTCTCCAGACCTCTCTGAAATCATCTGCTGATTTTTTCTAATAAAACTAATATTCCATAACAGTTATATGCTATAATTTATTCAGCCATTCTCCAACTGATGGGCACCACTTAGTTTCCAGTTCCATGCCACTACAAAAAGGGCTGTTACATTTTTGCACATGAAGGTCCCTTTCCTTCCTTTAAGATCTCTTTGGAATATAAACCCAGTAGAGACTCTGGTGGATCAAAGGATATGCACATTTTGATAGCTCTTTGGGCATAGTTCCATATTGCTCTCTAGAATGGATAGATCAGTTCACAACGCCACTAACACTGTATTAGTGTTCCAGTTTTCCCATGTCCCGTCAAACATTCATCATTATCTTTTTCTGTCATCTTAGCCAATCTGGTACTTCAGATTTGTTTCAATTTGCATTTCTGTGATTAATAGTAATTTAGAGCATTTTTTCATATGACTAGAAATGGTTTTAATTTCTTCATCTGAAAAGTATCTGTTCATAAGGGGGCTTTTTTATTATAAAAGCAACCAAGCAGCAATAGGGAAATCTCTCATCCGAGGAGCTTGACTGATATATAAATATCAATGTTAATAATAATCTTCTAAAATCTTATAAAAGATTAAGGTTGTCTTGTAGTGGCTAGAAACTGGAAACTGAATGGATGCCCATCAATTGGAGAGTGGCTGAATAAATTATGGTATATAAATGTTATGGAATATTATTGTTCTGTAAGAAACGACCAGGAGGATGATTTCAGAGAGGCCTGGAGAGACTTCCATGAACTGATGCTGAGTGAAATGAGCAGAACCAGGAGATCATTATACACTACAACAACAGTACTATATAATGATCAATTCTGATGGACATGGCTCTCTTCAACAATGAAATGTCTCAAACCAGTTCCAACTGTTCAGTGAAGAAAGCCATATACACCCAGAGAGAGGGATATGAAATGTGGACCACAACATAACATTTTTATGGTCTCTATTGATGTTTGCTTGCATTGGGTTTCCTTTCTCAGATATTTTTTGTTCATGTAGATACAATTGTTCTTGCACAGCAAGATAAGTATGGAAATATGTATACATATATTGAACTTGGCAAGTATTTTAATATAATTAACATGACTTCCTGCCATCTAGGAAAGGGGAGGGGACTAGGGGGAAAATTTGTAACGGAAAGCTTTGTAAGGATCAATGCTGAGGAACTACCCATACATATGTTATGCAAATAAAAAGCTTTAATTAAAAAAATGTATATATGTATATACAAAAAAAAGAAATTAAAGCCATCTATAGTCATGTGAAAAAATGCTCTAAATCACTATTGATTAGAGAAATGTAAATTAAAACAACTGAGTTACCACCTCACATCTCTCAGAATGGCTAAGATGACAGGAAAAGATATCATAATGGTTGGAGGGAATGTGGGAAAACTGGGACACCAAAGAATGCATTGTTGGTAGAGTTGTGAAATGATTCAGCAATTCTGGAGAGCAATGCCTAAAGGGCTATAAAATTGTGCATACCCTTTGATCTAGCACTGCCATTGTTGTACCAGCTCTTTTTGTGGTAGCAAAGAATTGAAAAATGAGTAAATGCCCATCAATTGGGGAATGGCTGAACAATTTGTGGTATAAGAAGATAATAGACAAGCCACTCTCCAATTGATAAATGGTCAAAGGATATGAACAGACAATTTTCAGATGATGAAATTAAAACTATTTCTAGTCATATGAAAAGGTACTCCAAATCAGTATTGATTAGAGAAATGCAAATTAAGACAACTCTGAGATACTACTACATACCTGTCAGATTGGCTAAGATGACAGGAAAAGATAATGACAAATTTTGGAGGGGATATGGGAAAACTGGGACACTGATACATTCTTGGTAGAACTGTGAACGGATCCAACCATTCTGAAGAGTAATTTGAAGCTATGCTCAAAAAGTTATCAAACTATGCATACCCTTTGACCCAGCAGTGTTTCTACTGGGCTTATATCCCAAAGAGATCTTAAAGGAGGGAAAGAAACCCACATGTGCAAAAATGTTTGTAGCAGCCCTTTTTGTAGTGGCTAGAAACTGGAAACTAAATAGATGCCTATCAATTGGAGAATAGCTGAATAAATTATGGTATATGAATGTCATAATATTATTATATTGTTCTGTAAGAAACGACCAGCAGGATGATTTCAGAGAGGCCTGGAGAGACTTGCATGAATTGATGCTGAGCAAAATCAGCAGAACCAGGAGATCATTGTACATGGCAACAACAAGACTATATGATGATCAATTCTGAAGGACATGGTTCTCTTCAATAATGAGATGTTTCAAACCAGTTCCAGTTGTTCACTGATGAAGAAAGCCATATACACCCAGGAAGAGGCCTGTGGGATCTGAGTCTGGACCACATCGTAGCATTTTCACACACTCTATTGATGTTTGCTTACATTATGTTTTCCTTCTCAGGTTTTTTTTTCCCCTATACAGCAAGATAACTGTATAAATATATATATATATATATATGCACAAATTCAATCTGTCAAATATTTTAACATAATTAACATATTAGACTTCCTGCCATCTAGGGGAGGGAGAGAGGAGTAGGAGGGAAAAATTTGTAACAGAAAGCTTTGCAAGGGTCAATGTTGAAAAATTACCTATGCATATGTTTTGCAAATAAAAAGCTTTAAAAAAAGATAATAGAATATTATTATTCTATAAAAAATGATGAATCAGCTGATTTTAGAAAGGCCTGGAAAGATTTATATGAACTGATGTTGAATGAAACAAGCAGAACCAGGAATAAATTGTACACAATAATAGCAAGAATGTGCAATGATCAGCTATGAAAGAAAGACTTGGTTCTTCTCAGTAGTTCAGTGATCCAAATCAATCCAAAGCAATCCCAACAGACTTTGGACAGAAAATGCCATCTGTATCCAGAAAAAGAACTATGGAGATAATGTAAATCAACATATGCTATGTTCACTTCTTTTTTTCTGGGTTTTTTTTTTTTTTATCACTCCCATGGTTTTTCCCTTTTGTTCTGATCTTTCTCTCCCAAATGATTCATAAAGCAATGTGTATTAAACATGAATAAATTTAAAAATTTTTTAAATTAAAAAAAATGGTGAGAACTGAGAAAGAACCATTAGATTCGCAATTAAGAGATCAGTAACTTTGGAGGGAGCAAGCTCAATTAAATTGAAGTCTGAAAATTAAGAAGACAGGGCAGCTAGGTGGCACAGTGGATAGAACACCAGCCCTGAAGTCAGGAAGACCTGAGTTCAAATCTGGTCTCAGACATTTAACATTCCCTAGCTGTGTGACCCTGGGCAAGTCACTTAACCTTAATTGCCTTAGCAAAAAGCAAAAAAAAGAAAACAGAAAATTAAGAAGACAATGAGATTAAAAAGTAGAAGCATCTATTGTAGAAAGGAGAACCAAATGTTCTCCCACAGCAAAACTTTACTGGTAAATTATTAAAATTTCAAGACCCTCATATTCAATTATGGTACCCCATTGTAGAAGGTCTTCCCAACAAGTTTGGCCACAAAAGAGAAGGATCTTGAATGACAGCTAGCCAGGATGGATCAAGTGACAGGTTTTTTTGTTTTTTTGTTTTTTTTTAGGAGAGGGGAAACATGATATTTACATGCAGTAGGGAAGTAGCCAACAAATAGGGAGAGATAATGAGTGGGGCAACCCTCTCTTCTAGAAAGAACAGACTAGAATGGAATCACTTGTGCATATAGAAGATTTGTCTTGGCAAAGAGAAGGGCCTTCTTGATGTAAGATGGGGTGGAAGAGGGAAGGGTAATATAAGGAACAGATTAGCAGAGGGAACTCTCAGTGAATGGACTCAATTTTTCCAACACCATCCATCTAATCATCCATTTATAATTTAGGAATCATTTTCTTCTTCCACACCATCCCATATATGCATTGAATTATCAAATCTTGTTTCTTGTCCTTTCTCTTTTTACATACATGATCACCCACCAACTTTGTTCAAGTCTCATGTGTAGACTATTAGTCTCTTTCCTTAAAGATTCTCTCCCCCTCCAGTCTATCCTCTAAACCAGGTCTTCTTACATTTTCCACTCTAAGAAATTTTTCACCTAAGAAATTTTTACATGACCATGAGTAAGTGAATAGCTATGTAAAGGATCTTACAATTTAGACAAGGAAGACAACATATACCTAAACAGGTAGAAAATTTATGAAGTCTCTGCTTTCTGGAGTTTAATCAATTTAGCCTTACAATTGGGACTCTATTTCTTGCCCTGGCTATCTGCCATGTTTACTTAGAATGCTCTCTTTGTCACTTGTGATCCTCAGAATCCCTAACTTCCATCAATACTCACTTTATGTGCTGTTTTATGAAAGAGACTTTTCCCAGTCCCCCATCTGTTACTTTCTTTCTAAGGCTATCTTTCATCTATCTACTTTGTATCTACAGGATATATTTACTTGTGTACAGATTGTGCCCCACCCTCCAACCCCATATTTGTAAGTTCTTAGAGGGAAGGAGCTTAGAATTTTTCTTTCAATATCTGATAGTACCTAGCACATAGAAAATATAAATTTTATAAATATTTGCGGTTTATTGTTCAACAACTTGCTACAAGTAGTAAGAATCACGGCCAGGATCAGCTTCTCTTAACTCTAAAATCAATATTCTTTCCACCAAGCTGCCTTACCCTGCTACCTCTTCTTCAGCAATAAGCTTCTTCAAGTCAAGACTTACTTTATTTTGGTCTTTGTTTCTCTAGTGCCTAGTCTACTACTTAGTATGGAGCAGACTGCTCAATAAATTATGTTTATTGGTTAAATTGGCACCCTCAGAAAGATCTCTGAGTGGACGATGTTTTCCAGAATTCAGACAATACTGGCAACTGATAGCTCTTCAAGCCACAATATTAGAAAATGTCTTTCTTGGAAAAGAAAATTTTAAAACACTTTGAGAATATCTTTAATAGTCATCTATGTCTTGCCCCCAAATAGGGAAGTATATTGCAAAGTTCTGATTTGAGCCTCTCTTCTCTCCTTACCTTCCCTCTCTGTCATTTCATCAATTCCCATAAGTTCAAATATTATTTTATGAAGATGTCACTAAGAAATATACATGTGCGAGCGCACACACACACACACACACACACACACACACAATCTGTCCATAGTCTTTCTTTTAAGAATGCCAACTGCATTTTAACCATTCAGAATAGAATGTCCCACAGGCATTTCAAATTCCACAAGTCCAAACAAACTCATTATCTTTTCCCCCAATCCTATTCCTCTTCTGAAAAGAATATATTCTCTTCAAAAATCTAGTTTTTCCCAAAACTCAGTTCAAAGATCATTTTCTACCTAGAGTTTTCCCTAATCTCTCCTACTAGTAGTGCCTTCTTCCCTCAAAATAATGTAACATTTATATTAAACATTTCTTATATGTGCTTTTATACATATACATTCTCTCTCCTAGAGTATAACTCCTGTGGGCAAAGATTGTTTCATTTTTGTAATGATACATTTATGATACATTTACGCCTAGGATAATGACAAGAAAATTATAGGTATTAATAAATGTTTGATAATTTATTAATTTACCATTATTCCCACCAGCCTTGCTCTTTTCATTGTTGAAAACTATTACTGAAATAAGAAAAACATTCCCAATGTTAGAGTTTAAGAAAAAGATTTTTATCCAATACTGACCTAAAGTTTTCTTTAGATTTGTAATCATATGATTACACTCTATCATTTGTAAATGTTTTTGGTTCTTAAAACTATAATTTATCAGATACCTAAAAAAACAGCTCACATAATTTGTAATTTTATAAAAATGTATTTATTAATTTGTTCAAACAATTAAAAATAATATACAGATCCCTCTTCATTAGTGTGCTAAAAATGGAATTTTCCACTTTAGATTTTCTCCTAATATCACAAGATATTACTGCACTGGGCCAGAACAAAATTATTCTGGCAAACAATTCAATACTGAACTAGTTTCAATCTTCTTATGTTCAACTTATTCATCTTAATATGTTATGCAATATCACCATGAAAAAGCCATGGGGGGAAATGATTGATGTTCAAGTCACACTCTACTTTTAGCATCAAAAAGCCATATACTCAATTCTGATCACTAAAGTAATTTAGATGCTTGTTACTCTGACCATACCTCTCACTCCTTTAATTTTTTAAGGTATTATAAGAAATAAAATATCTTACCAAGAACTTCACAGAATCAGTGATGAATGAAGGAAAGATTTTACATTCTTGCAAGAATGGGTGCCTACATCAATAGACCTACCTTTGAAACTCCAAAGGCAATATTCTATTTTCTATCCTGAAGGACAAATCCCTCCCTGGATTCCCCATTAATTAGACATTACAGAAGCATCTTTCATGACAGTAGACAGTCCCTGCTCCCAAGGTGTTTACATTCTATTAGGGTATGGGGAAGAAAGATAACAGTGGAGAGAGTGAGGTCTAAGAACAAAAGATGATTTTCAAATCTCAGGCTACTACCCCTGATAACAAAAGTCAGTCCCTGCCCCCAAGGAACTTACATTCTTTTGGGGGAAGATAAACTCCACCCTTGATTATTCATTGAAGTCTTGGTGGATTTCAATTTTCTAATTTAAGTTTAATTTCTCCAATTTAATTTTCATAACTGTGGAAACCAAATAAATGCCCATCCATTTCTCATCAGTAACTTTTCTTTAAGTCTAAGTTCACAGTAAATAGTTTGTAGTGGAATTATTAGCAAAATTGGTAGGAAAATGATCAAATGCATGATGATATACTGGTTATCTTCAGTCATTCTTTGTAATTCTTTGATGGAAAGAATACTGGAGTTGTAGTTAAGATGGTAGATAGTAGTATAAACTACTTGGAGTCTTTTGAATTATCTTTCTGCACTTTGGTGGAGATGATGTGGTTTAAGATTTGAAGTTTGGCACCAAATGATATGGTTTCAGAACCAACATGATGTGGTGATGTAGACCAGATAATGGTAGGCAACAAAAGTTGGAATTAGGTCATGTGAAGAATTCACAATGACCATTCTTTTTGGCAAAAGGTAGATTTATATAGGGAAGAGATTACAGACAAAATGAAGGGATATAATAGACACCAGGAATATAAATATAAAAGAGTTGAGAGAGCACAGAAGGGGACTTTAATAATTAATGATGGAAAGGGCAAGTTCCCCATTTACCAGGAGAAAGGAAACACCTCATGAGGTTGGGGAATGCTCTAAATCCTGAAAGGGATGTAGAATCCCAAAAGAGTTAGCTAGCTTTAAAGAGGAGAAGGGGTTGGGAAGCATAATGGAGTTAGGAGAGATACCATATGGCATGGTGGGAAGGGGGAAAGACACCACAAGGTAAAGTGCCACGGTGGACTGATCCAAAGGTAGGTAGCAGCCACGGGATGGCCCTTAAGTATATTTTATAAGGAAAATTTAATTTTAGGGACATGACTGGGATTTTGTTGTTGTTGTTGAGCAATTGGGGTTGACTTGCCCAGGGTCACACAGCTAGGAAGTATGAAGTATCTGAGGTCAGTTTTGAACTCAGGTCCTCCTGACTTCAGGGTTGGTGCTCTATCTACTATGCTACCTAGCTGCCCCAACACAACATTATAGGGCATGTTAAAAAAGAGACTGTTGGAAACTTCTACAAAGAATAAGTCTTAGGGGTTTGACATAATTTGAACTTCACACTGGATAACTTCCCCAGAGGGTGGGAACAAGGAGCTAACTGATCTCTATTAGAGCCTTCTCCCTGCCTGCCTCAGGGATTAATTTTTATCAATTCCTCTGCTAACAAATTTCCAATGACTGGTTCAAATATTTGCCAGGATAGAAACTTCATTTTATTTCTTCACTTAACGGCTAACAAACGGGGGAGGTGCAATGAAAGGACCAAAGTATGAATGGCCAGTCTGTCCAGTCAGAAAGTACCATTGAAAATTGGAAAGTACCATTAAAAAAAAAAAAGGTTTCTTGATTTATATTGTCTGAATAAAGAGATTTGGATAGTAATGGATAATGTCATCAAACTTTATTAGATTGATGAAAGTACCTACTTCAAAAGGTTCTTGTGAGGATCAAATGATAATATAAAAAGCCCTTTGAAAAACTATGAAGCAATATGCAAAGTATTATTTTGCTCTTTTAGTCTAAAAAACTCTTTTAGTGTTTTTCAAACTTTTTTCTAGACTTCAAGTGATATGATAGAGGACACTCACTCATCTATGACTTCTTCCTTAAGTTCTATAGAGTTGCCCAGGGCACAAAAATTTAATGACTGCTCAGAGTCAGTAAATGTTAATATCTTGCTATACCAGGCTGCTCCAGTAACTATGTAGTACTCAGTAGGACTATTTCAGGGAAATATAATCATGGGTCTAAGGTATTTATAATGTTGGCCCCAGGGGAATTACAATCTGGATGACTATGGGAAAATCATATAACTGTGGGCCATACTTTTCTCATTTGTAAAATAAGTACATTGTCTCTAAAATGCTTTTGAGTTTTTCTCCAGCTGTCTCACTGCCTCTTAAGATAATAAAGCACTTTGTTCTTTGTTTTTATCTTTTTTTATGTAGGTAGGGGAGGGATACCAAAAAATGAGGGTAATTCTCATAGGCCCCTAAGGAACTTGCTGTCAAACAAACTTGTCAAGATTACAGGGTGCAGTCAGACTCTCCCTGTACTAGAACACCAAAATGTTTAGGTTACTCACAAACATGATGGGGTATGGAGTGATACATCCAAAGGTATACCGGAGTAATGTTACAGGCCGGTGTTATTGTGTGGGATAAAAATCCGATTCCCGATTCAAAATCATTATTACTCAGAGATTTCTCAAAGTGAAGATTAGAAGTTTATTTGAATTTCTCGAAATTTCTTGGGACAGTCATTCTTCTCCAGCCAGCAGCAAGGAGAGGAAGGAGTGCACACCCCCTTCTCACCTGAGCCCACACTTATAGAGAAAGAAAAGCAGGCCCACCCCCAGGATCTGCCAATCTCCAGAACAAAGCACTTCTCGCCCACTCAAGGCCCACTGATATCAACCAGAGCCTTTTTCAAATCAGCAACTAACAGACAGGTTCTGGTCTGCCTTTGATATTCTAAAAAGCCACAATTTATCTCTCTTCCTGCAATAGGATCCTCAATGAAAAACCTTACCAATCTCTCCCAATCATTACTCTGAGAAGTCCTCAGTTTCCCATCTCATTCATTATGAATTATCTCAAAAGAATTTGTAGGCTTAAATATCCTCCAAATCAAGGGAAAGATTTTTATTATCCAGATAAAATCTGGCTAAATTCCAAGAGAATTTAGTGGACTAACTCTAAAAAGGGGTTTCGGAGGAGGGGGAGGGAATTATATCACTGACTGGTGGGTTAACTCTAAAGGGATTTAGCACCGTAAAATGAGTTAACTATAACAAGTAGAAAGACACTATTAGGCAGAAGCATGCCATCAAGTGGTGAATCAACCCTAAAAAGGAGCTAGCAGGTATCTACAATATGAACTCTTTTACAGGGGAAATATTACCTTGGGAGGTTTGACTTCATAACTAGACTTTACCTGAGAGGTTCACCTAGGGTAGCATTGTAATAAAGTCCACTTAAAAGGGGCACTCTAGGCAACTGCTCCTATCAATGCTCCTCCCACCTTGCCTCAGGAAACAGATAGGCTTCTAGATTGTTTACTATAATTCAGGCTCTCTCCTGAAGATACTCTCTGGTACCAGAGACCTGAGGGTTTGATTTAGCTCTCTTCAAACTCATTTGAAACAAGAGAAAAATAGGATTATATATTAAGAATGGCAAGTGATCATCAAAATATTTCTTACTCCCCTTCCTAGAACCAGATTCACAAAAGAGAATAAATTGTTAAATTTTCAGTCAGCATATTCTACAAATAGGCCTTATGGAAAGCCAAACTCCAATAATATATTGGGATCTAAGACTGGTGCTGTGGGATATGTCAAAAGAATTTGTAGACTTTTACCTCCAAATTAAGAGGCAAAGATATTATGGTTTAAGTTTCAAAAGTTTAGTCATTAACAAGGGAAAGGGACTAAAGCTTAAGTTCCCTAGTGGAACTTATAATTAACTAAGGGAAAGGCATCTCCCCACCCCCACTCCCAGCTACCAAAGATAAGGATTTCACCCCTTTAGACTTAGCTACTAAGAAAATGTTAATCATGTTAATATGATCTTTTTGAGAACCAACAGTTAAACAAGCATTTATCAATATACGTATCTCCACAATTGCTAGTAGCCTATTCCACTCTAATTGTTTTTAATCTCTTTTATTTTTATTTTTCTGAGTTAATGTTATTTACTCCCAGTTGAATGTAAATTGCTAGAAGTCAGTTTTTCTTGTGATCTCTGCTACTTTGCACTTAGAAGCTGGGTAATTTATCCTTGTTGAATGAATGAATCTAGTAAATTTTCAGATGAAATTGAGGCCCAGAGAGATTAATTGACTTCCCCCCAAGGCCAAACATATGGTTAAATAAATAAGTCAGAATTTGAACCCATGTCTTTTGATTTCAGATCTTAACATTAACATAGATCTTCCCATAGATGAAATAGGCTTTTAGTTTAAGGCAACACAGAATTCAGATGTCAAAATATATGATGGAGCCAATTATAATAGTGTGGAAAGAGACAGAGTCTTTTTTTAAAATTGTATTTTATTTTTCCAAATAATGCAAAGGTACAACATTCATCTTTGCAAAAGCTTGTGTTTCAAGTTTTTCTCCCTCTTTCTAGAACAAAAGGGAAAAAACATGAGAAAGGAAAAAAAAAAAAGCAAGCAAATAACAAAAGGTAAAAATTCTATGCTTTGGTCCACATGGTCTCCAGAGTTCTTTCTGGATGTGGATGACGCTTTCTAACACAAGAAAGACAAGGGATATGAAATTTGTCAGACAGAAATGTTATTTATCAGCCTGTGCTTATTTGTATTGCAATTTAAGTTTCTTAAAAACAAAGTTATTGATTTTCTGAGTCTCTTGTCCCCTCCTATTTCATTTCCTTTTACTAGCTTCCTGTCTGTTGTTTCTACTTCCATCACTTCATGCCTCAGAAATTCAGTTCCTCATTTATAAAAATAAGGTTAAACAAAAGATCTTTAAGGTCTTTTCTATATGATTCTACCAGTCTTTTGAATTTTTTTTGACTTCTTTGGCTCCTGCAGCTGCAATGACGTAAGGCTCTTTCATTCTCTTCCCTCCCAACTCTCCAATTTTGTTGTCTTCCCCTTTTAGACTTTTTGAGGACAGGTTTTTTTGTCTGTCTGTTTGTTTTGTTTTGTTTTTTAAATAATCCCAGAGTTTAGCACTAGCTAGAGTTGAGGAAGGCTTTGTGTAGGGGGTATAGTTTATGATTCAAAATACACATAACGCTTTCCTGGTAAACCATATCCTTTTTCGGCTATTTTCCACACTCAGGGCAGCTAGCTGGCACAGTGGTTAGAATCAAGAAGACCTGAATTCAAATGTGAACTGATACTTAATAATTGTGTTGTCATTCAACCCTGGTTTTCTCAGTTTCTTCATCAGTAAAAGGAGCCGAGGAAGGGGACTGAATAACAAAGTTTTTTTAAACATAGCACAAACAAGTTGAATGACCCAAAGTCACAAGTCACACAACTAAGTGTCCCAAGAATAATTTGAATCCATAATTTCCTAAATTAAAGTTCAGCTGTCTAGCCACTATACCAGGACATCTTTGTAATGGTGTTTTTTAATTGTTTATATGTCACGGATCCCTTTGACATTATGAAACCTATAGACCTCTTCTAGGAATAGTTTGTATATGCATAAAATAAAATACAAAGAATTATAAAGGAAAGCAGTTATATTAAAATGGTATATACCATAACACACACACACAAACCCTTCAGAATCCCCGTTAAAGAGATCGATGTTCTATATATTTATTCCTATTATCTCACGAAAGAATTAATGTTTTAAAAATCTAATCAAGCAACTAGGAAATGCTTGTTGAATGGAAGTGATGAAGGAATTATTCCATCTTCCTGCTATCATCAGCCAACCCTGGCAGTCAATGTCAAAGTAGGTCCCCACCCGGCAGGGCAGGGCTGGGCAGGGTACAAGGAACTATGACTAATCGATGTATGGCCAGTGCAGAAAGAGTTGAGAACCCACACGTGGTGGGGGCTCTAGTTGCCTCCCTACTTCGCTCCATCTTTTCTGCCATTTTCTCCCGTCTGAACTATAGTCTGGTACGCGCCCTTCCACTATCATAACATTCCACGGGCTCCAGAAGTCTCAGAGGTGCTGGATACTGTGACGTCACCCACTCGGGCAGAGCCGTTTCAATCCCTAGAGGGTACCTGTGGAGTTAGGCCTGGCAGGCCATAGCAGGGCAAAAGAAGCAAGCCCTAAGGAGGAGGCCCTCCAGGGATGCAGCTGACCGTTTTCATGCCTAGGGAGTCTAGAGCTCGGGGGTGGGGTGAAAGGATGATGGAGAAGAGGTGGGAAATTGAGGGCCAAGGGGCGGTGCTTCGGTTCCTTCAGGTTCAGAGGGGCGGGCCAGGCTGCGTAGTGACGTTACACGCTGGGGCGGGCGGGGGTGGGGCGAAGGCACTGGTGTTGCTGAGAGCGGGGGAGTTGGTACCTCATTCCCGGGTGGAGCCGGAGCCGGAGACAGGTAATTCCTCTGCTCTTTTTGTTTACCAGGAACTGGGTCTTGGCCCAGGACTGGGGCTTTTGCCCTACAGGCTATGGGGGTTGGCTAGCCGTGACAAAGAAGCACGGACATCGTGTCCTTGCAGCCGCCGCCCGGGTGACTTGGCCTACAGACTGGAGGGGGAGGGGGTTTGGAATTGGGGGCGGGAAGAGAAAACGGGGTAGGGAGGAAAGTCGGAGTCAGAGTGAGGCGGAGGGAAGGCGGGTGGGAATGGGAGAATTCTGAAAGACTATCTTTAGAGCCAATGGGGAAGACCAAAGTAGTTTGCGGGCGGAGATTGGCGGCTGCCGGCGCGCGCGGCAGATTCCGCGCGGGCGCGGCGAGCCTTCTGATTGGTCGTCTGGGATAAAGGGGTGGGGTTATTTCAGCGGGCGGATGTGAGGGAACTAGTTGCTGCCTCCTCTACCGTGACCCACAAGGTCAAGGGAAGAGCATCACGTGGGCAGAGGAACGGAGGTGATCTTGTCCGGACACTTCGTCCCGTTTGTCCCTTCCTTTCAGTCTAGCATTCGGGCTTCTCTCCACACACACACAACACACACACACACACACACACACACACACACACACACACACACACACCCCCTTCCCGGTCACGCCCTACAGATCTTTCCAAACCGCTGCCTCCTTCGGGGTGGAACCCGTCCTTCCTAGTATCGAGAGACCCGCCCCGTCCCACCCAGGAGTCCCGCCCACCTTGCTGTCCAGCCCGGCTTATGAAAGGGGCTGGCTGGGCCTGGCTGGCTCCATATGGCCTCCTTCAAATCCTGTTTGTGCCTGTGTCTGGCAAAGAAGTTCTCTAGTGGAACCTGTGCTTCAGATATGCGTTTTCTCCCGAACCTTCAGCTCTTTAGATTTCGGTGCTTGGTAGTGGGAGGAGTAAGGGCGCTGGACGATGCTGGAGTTAGGTTTTTATAACTTTACAGTTAACTCGTTTAAAGCCCATCAATTTTCTTTGAAAATTGGGGAAGAATTAGGGTCTTCTTAGGATCAGATTCATCAAGCACTTTATTTCTTGATCTCTCATCCCTGACCTTGACCCTCAGCATATTGCTTTTCAATTTTCTCTCCTTAAGAAGTTGTTAGAATGTTAATTTTCCAAGCTTTGGGGGTTGAGAAAACTAGTAGTTATAAAGGACTTTTGAACTAGGGTATGAAGTTTTAACAGACCCACCATCCTTTTCATGGAGCCTCTGTGTTATAGCAAGAATATCCTTGTGACAGAGCAACAAAACAGTGTTATGAAGTTAACCTTTCAAACAAGGCCATGATGTAATGGAAAGACTTAAGATTTTGAAAAGAGAGGAACTAGTTTTGAATCCAGATCCTTCCACTTGCTACTTGTGTGTGACCTTGGAAAAAGGCTTCACTTGAAAGGTCAAGTGATGGACTAGATCCTAAAGGAAGAAGGGAAATCCATCTTTTGTAGTTTCTCTAATCTATGACTTGACAGTTCACGTTCCCCACTTATAAGTCCCATAAATTCTCACTTTTCAGAAGTTTAGCAGAGCCTTTTAAATTAAGGAATAGGGAAGGAAAGTGAATTGTCAGAGGTTACAATTAGGGAATATACAGGAAAGCTAATCATGGCTTCAAGACCTTATTAATGAAACTTTTTTTCTTTTAAAGGAAAGAAGTTTTGCCAAACACTTATAATACTCCGGTCCATTTTTTTCTGACCATACTTTCTCTCCATCTCCTTTTGCCAGCTTTGTCTAGCACTGAGAAAGGGAGATATGGTAAACCTCATTTTATTGCATTGGTCTACAAGAAGTGATATCATAGGAAGGAACTTCCGTGGTGCTGGCCTCATCTATCTTCAGTAATTGTAGCCACTCTTGGATTAGGCTTTCTTTGACCTCAGCAGCTAGAATAACTTTAAGTAAAATAGTATCCTGGTCTCAGGCCACTAGCATTTATCTGAAATTGCTTGAGTTCTGAAAATCAGCTGGGAATTGCAGAGGATCTATTTAGCTTTTCCACAATCACAGACTGTTTTCCCAGTGTTCTGGGTTATCCCTATGTACTCCAGGATTCCCTTTGCCTTTTCTCAGCCTAGTTGGTTGTCCAATTTTTGGGATCCTATTTTAGATACCTGTTTTGATTTATCTGGTAAATGTCACATTATTTATATCTGTTTAGTGCTTTCTGAACTAGAGGCAGCTAGAGGCGAGACCTGGAAGCAGGAATCCAAAAAAAAAAAAAAAATCTGTCATTGAATATTTATTAAATACCTATCATCTTCCATGTTATATTCTAAGCCATAGAGATAAAAAGAGGCAAACAGCAGACAGCCCTCAAGGATCCTAACAATCTAAAAAAATAGGCTATGTACAGGATAATTTAAAGAGCAACTGCACTAGAATTAAGGGGAGTTGGGAAAGGCTTTCTAAAGAAAGGTAGAATTTTAGTTGGACCTTAAAGGAAGCCTGAGAAGGTTGTAGGCTAAGAGTACTCCAAGAACTGAGTTCAAATCCAGTCTCAAGACAATAGCTTGTGACTGAGTAAAACACTTTCTCTTTCATCTTCTTTTTTTCTCAATTGTAAAATGAGTATAATAGAATCTTTCAAAAGCTGTGAGGATCACATAATATATTTGTAAAATGCCTGGCACATTGTAAGTGCTTTTAAAACATGCTCATTTGTCTCCTTTTTCCCCCCTTTATTATTTTCATTTAAATTCATTCTTGTGAAAGCAATTTGGTGTATCTTTGGTCATTTCTCTTAAATGTTAATCTTTAGCTTTTAAGAATCCAAATTATATTGAAAGGCATTGTTGGTGGATCTAAATTTAGTATTTTTGTATTGGCTCAATTGCTTATTTTCTTTTGTTTCTGATAATATAGTCTCATTTATGAATTATATCCCAGTCCTCACTGATTCTCCAGATTTTCTCTGGCTTTACCCATGCCTAGAGTGCGCTACTTCATTTCTACCTCCTAGCTTCCCTGACTTCTTTGAAGTTGCTAAAATCTCACCATCTATAGAAAGTCTTTCCTTATTCCTCTTAATTCTAGTGTCTTCTGTTGATTTGTTTCCTATTTTGTATATAGTTTGTACATAATTATTTTATGTTGTATTTTTCAGGTTGTGAGTTCTTCAAGGACAAGGACTATCTCGCCATTTTTTGTATTTTCTGTGCTTAACACAGTACTTAGCATATAGTAGACACTTAATAAGTTTATTGACTAGCTCTTTTGCTTGTTCTTTTAACTCCTCCCATTCTTATAGGTTTAGTACCTGACTTTCTGTTTCTCAGCTCTTTGCTAGGGATCTTCAACCTTTCAAAAGAACTGTCAAGCTTTCATCCTCTTTTCTATTGATCAGATCAGTGTGGGAGGGAGAGTGAAGAGGATAAGATATATATAATGGTATAGGGCAGGATGAAGTCATTGGTTATCTTTTCTTTGAATGTACAGGCAATGGGGAGAGAAAATAGACAATGATCGGGGACATGAGTGTGCTTAAGAGATATCTGTAGCTGGCTTGTATGCTATCTTTGGCATATATGCATAGATTACTGACCTTTCTTCTTCAGGCTTCCATTTTCTTCTGGAGGTTCCCCACTCTCTCCTTGCCTGTTAAAATCTTAGCCATTATTGATAGCTAAATTTAAATTTTAAATTTCTTTAAAGATTTTTTTGGGAGGATTTCCAGCATGATGTAATGGAAAGTAGCACTATATTTAACTCAGAGTTTGGATTTAAATCTGGGTTCTCTTAGGACCTCTGTGATCTTGGTTCAGTCACTTCTGAGGGAGATAGATTTAGATGTTTTTGGATGAACTTCCAACTCTAAAACAGAAGAAGTTAGAGCTAAGAAGAGGTTTTAGAGGCCCTCTAGTACAACTGTTTCTCTTTACAGATGAGAACTAGCCCAGTCAAAGCTAGTGAGTGACAGGGGCAGAATTTAAACTTGTTCTAACTACTATCTCCATGTGAACTCAAATTGTAATGCTAGTCTCTTCTAAATTTTTAAAGGCATTTTTCACAAAATGCATAGTATTGTGGTTTGTGTCTGTCTTATTTCCCTTCTATTAGTTTATAAACGTTATGAGGGTAGGGAACAAATTTAATTGTCTCCATCTTCAGCATTTTTATACATAGTAGTTGCTTATTGAATAAAGGAATAAATGCATATGACTCCTAAATTTATATTTCTAGTCACCATTAAGCTGCTTATTGGACATTTCCATTTGGATGTTTTGTTATCTCCCAGTATTCAGCAGGTCTGAAATAGTTCTTTATTAATAGTTTTATTTTTTTCTGGTTATACATGTATGTTAACTTTTTAAATACACATTTCTTTATGAATCAGGCATTCCTTGTTTTGTTCCCATACTATTTCAATTTCTTTATACCTATTAATGATGGGATAATGCTTAGGTCATCCAGGAACAAAACCTGAATCATTTTGAATCTTCCCTCTCTAGAAGCAGCCATGTGGTGTTAAATAGAAATCTGAACTTAGAGTCAGATAGACTTGTTCAAATCCAGCTTTAGACATTTTTAAAGTTACTATCCTGGGCAAATCACTTCACTTATGCTTTAGTTTTCTCACCCACATAATGGGAATAATAATGTCTACCTCCCAGAGTTGTTATATAACTAAAATGAAGATAATATTTGTAAAATAATTTGCAAATCTCAAGAGTGCTATATATAATAATATTGTTTCCTTGTCCCTGGTAGCCACTAAGTTATTAAATCCTGTTGAATTTTTCCTGATTGACATTTCTTTTTACATGTCTCTTTTATTTTTCCATCATCACCATTTAAGTTTGGACCTCATTTCCTTTACATGTGGACTATTGTAATAGCTTCTTGGCTTCTCTGTCTGGATCATACATAGATCATAAGATTTGGAGTGGAAGGAATCTTAGAGATCATTTGCTTCCACCCCTTACTTAAATTGAAAAGGAACTTGAGACCCAAAAGGTTTTAAATCCCTCTTTCCCAAGACTACACAGGTTTTTTAATCCAAATTTTAAGCTTAGTTTTTTGAATCCAAATCCAGAGTTCTTTATAGTAAGTATATCATTGTTGGCACTAAGAGAGGCCTGCTTATCTGTAGTTCCTTCCACTTCCATTGAGTCTTATACACTTGGCACCAAAATATACTAAAATTCAAAATTTATCATTTACTTCTGCTCAGGAACCTTAAGTGCATTTCCATAAGACTTCATCTTTGTGTGTCGTAACTCAAACCTGTCAAAGTAAATATCTCTACTTTATTTGTTTATTTATATTATTTATTTTATTTTTTATTATTTATTTTTTAAAATAAATAAAATATAGCCCCCACCCTTCTCCAATATGAACTTTCTGTTAATAATCAAGCTATATTTCTCACTGCCTCCAGGACATATCTTAGCATTTCTTTCTTAATACTTATAATCACAGTATCTCTCCCAACAAAGAATATCATCTCACTTTCTTTTCTTAACCTTTTTTCAAAGGCTAGCTCAAGACCTACATCTTATATGAAGTTTTTCCTGTTAACACCAATTTAAATCTATTATTTCCCTGCCCTGCAAAAAGACAAAATTCCATTTGATCTTGATTTTCATTTTGGTTACAGACTGAAAACTCTTGGCCTCAAATCCTATTAATCTTTGAAATCATAAATAGGAGGTATCCTAAAAATGCTGAATCTGAGCATCTTTTGTATATGCCACACATAAAAATGCTGAATCTGAGCATCTGTTGTATGTGCTACACATAATCACATCAATGTGGATTATAAATTACACATATGCATTGATAGAGGGAGATTTGGGGTTATATGATATTATATGAGTTATATATGTTATATGAGTTTCCCATATTAACAAAATGGCTGGGTTTGTGAAAAGATCTAACTAATGTATCTACCATTCCTGTGATTTCGTTGGTATAAGGAACTCCTAGGGGAAGAAACTACACCAATGCAAGTCTGAACCTTCTCTGTAACTTAGTCAGTCTGATTAAGTGATTTGCCCACTGTCATAGCCAGAATATATTAGAGATAGTACTTGAATCCAGGCCTCCTTCTTTCTGAAGCTAGTTCTTTAAGCTCTCATTTTCTCTCTCTCTCTCTCTCTCTCTCACACACACACACACACACACACACACACACACACACACACACACGCTTTCATTTTCATGTGGCTTTTTTAATTGAACAAACATTTCAGTGTTGACATTTGTAAAACATTGATTTCTCAACCCTGTTGCTTGGGGGAGTGAGAGAAATCCCTTCTGGCTAGATTATTTTGGGCTGGGCCATAAATAGATGGATAGGATGGTAACAGATGACAATGAAAGAGGCATAAATAGGTAAGCATAATGAACTAATGCTCAGTGAAGTGAGCAGAACCAGGAGATCATTATTCACGACAACAATAATACTATATGAGGATTAGTTCTAATGGACATCACTCTCTTCAACAATGAAATGCTTCAAACGAGTTCCAGTTGTTTGGTGAAGAGAGCCATATGCACCTAGAGAGAGGGATGTGAAATGTGGACCACAACATAACATTTTCATGTTCTCTATTGAGGTTTGCTTGCATTGTATTTCCTTTATCACATTATTCTTTCTTGTAGATATGATTTTTCCTGCACAAAAAATGATGCAATAACTATACATATATTTGATTTCTTAAGTCTTCGAACATAATTATCATGTAGTGGATATCCTGCCACCTAGGGGAGGGGTGGGGAGTAGGGGGGGAAAATCTGTAACAGAAAGCTTTGTAAGGGTTAATGTTTAGGAATTACCCATACATATGTTTTGCAATAAATAAATAAATAAATGAATAAATAAAAATAAAAAATAAAAAAAAATAGGTAGGCATAAATAAAGTCAAAGAGGTAGGCAATTGAGGGACCTGTACAGGGAAGGACCAACAATCTTGTTTAGTTGGAGTTTGGGTAACAATGGAACTAGTGTGAGGTAAGGCTGGAAAAGTTGGAGTTGATCAACTTGCTTGCCAGGTATGTCTTCTCAGGAGAGAGCACAGATTGTGTCTCCTGCTTCTACAGATCTCAACATAAGGCTTTGTGTATGTTGTTGATATCTTTCAATTATGTAGTTCTATTTAATTATGTGTTACTTGGTGTAGCTTTTATTTAAAGCTACAGTTTATACTCTCCTACAGCATCAGTATTGTATAATGTGGTTTATGTTAGATATTTATTGAAGCCCCAAGCTCAAGCTTAATCAGGAAGACTCAAAACTGCCCCAAACCAGGTTAAAATATCTTTGGAAAATGTATAACAAAATAAATAAAAATATAATAAATGTAGCAGAGATAATAAGATAATTTGTGGTTTTCTATGTCAAAATACAGCCTATTGGAATCTTTTTCTATTTGCCTCTGACACCACTGCTTAGCACATTGACTCAGAGTGTAATGCCAGATTCACATCCTCAAATCAGAAAGCATTTCATAGGATCTTAAACTCAAATGAATATAGAAATTTCATTCTTATGCATCCTAAGGAGTGGTCCCCTTTTCCTCACCTCACTCCCTTTTTCCATTTAGTTTTGGCCTCTGTTGTGTCTTTTCTGTTGAATTAAGATCTGAGAGAAAGTTTTTAGACTGTTTAGACTCCTGTGCTGGACTGTTTTGATTGGCAGAGGATTTAGCTCCTTTAAGTTGTACTAAATACTCTTGGAAATATACAATAGTATTTCAGGATATTCTGTAGATTTTCTTAATTTTGCTATGCCATATGTTATTGTTGACTAGTTGTTACTTGTATTTTTTTTTTAAATTTTATTTTATTTGCAAAATATATGTATGGGTAATTCTTCAACATTAACCCTTACATAGCTTTCTGTTACAAATTTTTTCCCCCCAGCTCCCCACCCCTCCCCTAGATGGCAGGATATCCACTACATGTTAATTATGTTAAAATACTTGGCAAATCGAATATATGTATACATATTTCCAAACTTATCATTCTTGTGCAAGAAAAATTGTATCCACACAAAAGACATATCAGATAAAGGAAGCACAATGTAAGCAAACATCAATCAAGAGTATGAGAATGTCATGTTGTGGTCCACATTTCACATCCCTCTCTCTGGGTGTATATGGTTTTCTTCAGTGAATAATTGGAAGTGGTTTGAAACATTTCATTGTTGAAGAGAGCCATGTCCATCAGAATTGATCATCATATAGTATTGTTGTTGCCGTGTATAATGATCTCCTGGTTCTGCTCGTTTCACTCAGCATCAGTTCATGCAAGTCTCTCCAGGCCTCCCTGAAATCATCCTGTTGGTCATTTCTTACAGAACAATAATATTTCATAATATTCATATACCATATTCAGGCATTCTCCAATTGAAGGGCATCTATTCAGTTTCCAGTTTTTAGCCACTACAAAAAGGGCTGCCACAAACATTCTTGCACATGTGGTGCCCTTTCCTTCCTTTGTGATTTCTTTGGGATATAAGCCCAGTAGAAGTGCTGCTGGGTCAAAGGGTATGCACAGTTTGATAACTTTTTGAGCATAGTTCCAAATTGCTCTCCAGAATGGCTGTATCCATTCACAGCTTGTTACTTGTATTAAGTGCAGTAATTAAAGGTATTTGGTTGGCATAGTAGAGATCTCTTTAAGAAAGTCAGAAAAACATCTGTTTTTCTCTTAATATTTTTTTCTTTGTTTTAGGTAGATTATAAGTCTATTTTTCTCTTCAGAATTAAATTTATCTTGCTCCTCTCCTTTCTCAGAGTTTTTGGGGTTAAGTGACTTGCCCAGAATCAGCTAGGAAGTGTTAAGTGTCTGAGGCGAGATTTGAATTCAGGTCCTTCTAACTTCAGGGCTGATGCCCTATGTACTATATCAATTAGCTGCCCCTTTCATATCATCTTTTATTGGCATGATAAATGTGATTCCTGAATAGCTTTCCCTTAAATTGCACTGTTAAACAGAACCCTCAATTCTGGAAGATGCCATGAAATATGTAGTATTTTTAGTAAAAGGGCGAGAGATTTGGTTTTTTAAATTAATTATTATGTAAAAAGTAATTTGAAATTTGAAGGGCTAAAAATCATGTGATCCAACATGCTATTACAGCATTACAATAAACATAGTTTCCAAAATGTGAGAGACTAATAAACCACACGTTATCCCTGTTGATTAGATAATGTAGAATATCTTTGTATCTAATCTAATGTCTTGGCTTTAAAAAATTCTTTGACATCAGAATCATCTGTCAATGTAGGTTTGTAGACTACAGGATTCCTGTGAAGGACTAGAGACAGAATTATAGCAAAATGCCATTTCAATAAGAGTCATTTAATTGGCTCTATCATTAATTTTGGCATTGGAAATTGTTATTTTACCTTTTGGGAAGTTAATGGCTATATTTATAAGATGATGGGACCTAGGGAGCAATTAGTCATCTCTAATGGCCCAGATCTAAAATTCTGTGATCTGTGATTTGGGCATATTTGAACTTGGATTCTCAGATTTTTAGATCAATGGGTAGGGTACCTTTGATTCTCCCCTAGTTCAGTCCCACCATGTGACAGATGAGGAAAGTAAAGTTCAGAGAGGTTACAAGGCTATTAAAGATGGAATTTGAACCCAGATCCTCAAACCACAGTTAAGAATTTGATCAATTACTAAAATTCCCTTACAAGGGTAATTGACACCATTCTGGCCTTTTGTGCATCAGATTCTTAGTTTTCATTTATGTGTCACTTTTTCAAGAATGTACTTTAGTAGGTTATTGGACATGAGTTTCTTCTATAGTAAGTATTATAAATGTGTTTTTCACGAAGATCTTATCTTTTTAAATTTTTTTTAATTAAAGCTTTTTATTTGCAAAACATATATATGGGTAATTTTTCAACATTGACCCTTGCAAAGCTTTCTGTTACAAATTTCCCCCCCTAACCCTCACCCCTCCCCTAGATGGCAAGAAGTCTACTACATGTTAATTATATTAAAATACTTGACAAATTGAATATGTGTATACATATTTTTACAGTTATCTTGCTGTGCAAGAAAAGTCGGATCTACAAGAAAAAAAAAATCTAAGGGAAACATAATGCAAGCAAACATCAATAGAGAGCATGAAAATGTTATGTTGTGGTCCACATTCATATCCCTCTCTCTGGGTGTATATGGCTTTCTTTATTATTGAACAATTCGAAGTGGTTTGAAACATCTCATTGTTGAAGAGAGCCATGTCCATCAGAATTGATCATATAGTATTGTTGTTGCCCTGTATAATGATCTCCTGGTTCTGCTGATTTCACTCAGCATCAGTTCATGCAAGTCTCTCCAGGCCTCTCTAAAATCATCCTGCTGGTCGTTTCTTACAGAACAATAATATTCCATGACATTCATATACCATATTTTATTCAGCCATTCTCCAATTGATGGGCATCCATTCAGTTTCCAGTTTCTAGCCATTACAGAAAGGGCTGCCACAAACATTCTTGCACATGTGGGTCTCTTTCCTTCCTTTAAGATCTCTTTGGGACATAAGCCTAATAGAAACATTGCTGGGTCAAAGGGTATGCATGCACAGTTTGATAACTTTTTGAGCATAGTTCCAAATTGCTCTCCAGAATGGTTGGATCCGTTCACAGTTCCATCAACAATGTATCGGTGTTTTCCCACATCCCCTCCAACATTTGTCATTATCTTTTCCTGTTTTCTTAGCCAATCTGACAGGTGTGTAGTGGTATCATCATTGTCTTAATTTGCATTTCTCTGATCAATAGTGATTTGGGGTACCTTTTCATATGACTGGAAATAGTTTTAATTTCATCATCTGAAAATTGTCTCCTTATATCCTTTGACCATTTATCAATTGGAGAGTGGCTTGAATTCTTATAAATATGAGTCAATTCTCTATATATTTTAGAAATGAGGCCTTTATCAGAACCCTTAAATGTAAAGATAATTTCCTAATTTATTGCCTCCCTCCTAATCTTGTCTGCATTAGTTTTGTTTGTACAAAACTTTTTAACTTAGTATAGTCAAAATGAAAAGATCATATCTTTTTAAGTTAAAGCAGCTAATTAGTATCTAGTTAGAATCCTTTGTGGGAGAACTGGAAATTGCTTGCTAATTTAATTAGAGGTATTTGGTTGTGGCCTAGATATAGATATAGATATGACTCTATTATTACAAAAACCCATCTGATTTCTCATTGGCAAATTTTTGTAAAATCCAAATTTCTTATTTTTTTCATGATCCCATGATTTTACAAAAAGAGCAGACTCAAGTAGAATTTGATAAGTTCTGAAGAATACAAAATCTACAGGAGAGTCATTTTCCTCCCTTCCCTCACCTTCATTTCTATTCAAATTTGAATGTATATTAGTCTATGTATGACTAAACAAGGGGAAAAAATAAGCACATAATAGGCATCTATATCCAGAGAGATGACTATGGAAACTGAGTATGGATCACAACATAGCATTTTCACTCCTTTTTTTTGTTGTTTGATTGCATTTTATTTCCTTTCATTTTTTCCCTTTTTGATTTGATTTTTCTTGTGTAACATGATAATTGTATAAATGTGTATACATAATTGGATTTGACATGTTTTTAACATGTTTAACATATTATCCAGGATGGGGGAAATGAGAAATTTGGAACACAAGGTTTTGCAAGGGTCGATGTTGAAAAATTTATCCATGCATATGTTTTGAAAATAAAAAGCTTTAATAAAATAATAATAATAATAATAAAATGTCTCCAGTACATAAAACTGTGTCAGAAACATAGTAAAAGATTAATAAATGCTTGTTGATTAATTGGGGAAGGAAGGATGCTAGAGGCAGACTAGAAGTATTCAAATTTTCAAGTGGGGGGGGGAAAGGTAGATTTCACAAATTACAGACAAATAAGTTAGAATGAATTGCTAAACTGATGGTTTGTAAAGTACTTCTAGAGGCAATGTAATAAGACTAATTAGTGGATAGAATATTGGGTCTGGAATCAGGAAAATATGAGTTTAACTAATGCTGTTAACACTTCCTAGCTGTATGACTCTTAACTTGTATGCACTTGACTTGTATAAGTTTCCATATAACCTAAAATAGTTTTCTGGTTGAGATCACAAATACTTCATCTTTTCTTTCATTGTAAATTCCTAAAAAAGAAAGTGGTTATTTCTAGGGCAATTGTAGCATGGATTTGTGAAATATAAGTCATGGCCAAATAATTTTCCCATTTTGAGATCAGCAGATAGAAGATTTCAGAAAGACAATTAATAAAGTTAAATGATATTTATTTATGGACAGAGTAGAGACAGGTCAGTAGTATAATTATGTAGATCTATAACTAGTTGCTTCATCATTTCCTAAGATTTTTGATTAATGCATTACTGCCAGTCTGAAGCAAGGTTCTTGGTACTTTGTTAAGTTTCTCCTTTGTCTTGCCTTATTGTATCCAACATTTTTATTAAAGTATTCGTTGAAAATATTCTAGTCACTGTAGACAACTCATAGTTAAGCATGGCTAAAATGTTATATGCCAGGGAAAAAAAACACCTAAAATGGCTTTATAAGTTAGAGTGATGAGGCAGAGGCAACAAAATAAAATTCAGCCAATATAAATGTAAATCTGACCTTACTTTTAATAAATTCTTTCAGAACAAGGCGGAGTATATCTGATTTGATAATAGTTCTTTTGAAAGATACTTGAGTTTTTACTGATCATGAATTCATTATGACCTAATAATATATTCTTACGTTACTCTTTTCCTTTCCTTTTTTCTTTTGGAGAAGACTAGTAATTTAAGAGGCTTAGTAAAGAAACTCCTTGAACCAATACATATTAGCAGGCTTTCAATTTGTGGTCTTAAGACAGTTGCTTTTGGGTTTTGAGAGGTTTTAGTGACTTGCTCAGGATCATACAACTGGGATGTATCATATATGTGGCACTTGAACTCTGAGCCTTCTGATTCTGAGGCCAACCTCGTTAGTAGGCTGTGTTGCCTCTCCAGGCTAAACAGCCCAAGTTTATAGACCTGGAAATGGGAGGCTACTTTTATGTTACTAAATCACATTTACTTAACACATTAGGGTTGGTCAAACTTTATAATCACTCACAAAATAAGGCAGTACAGAGAGTTGGCTTTGAAGTCAGAAGACCTTGTGATCTAAGCCCCAGTTCTACCATTTGCTCCCTCCCTATGTGAGATTGGACATCTCAATAAGCCTCAGTTCTCTTATCTGAGGGCACTGGACTTGATGGCCTCTTGAGATTCCTTCTAGTTCTAAAACCATGATTGTGAAAGAGAGTTGTTAAGACTTCTGACTCATTGCATGTAAGGAAACCAAGGTTCTGAGCTTGTCTGTAGTCACATTAGTAGATAGGTAGGTAGGAGCCTAATCCAGATTTTCCCAGAAACATTTTTTTCCACTCTGTCACATTGCACCTCTCATTAGGAGTATGATGTTCAGATTGCTGGAAACAGTACTAACCCTTAGTTGTAGGTGGGAAATTGTATCTAATTATGTAGCTAATTAAAATGGGGCATTTACGGACTATATCCAAGAAAATGATAACTAAGATAGGGGTGGGTAGAGTTCTGAAGGCCTTGCTGTTTGAGGAATTTGGACTATTTAATGTAGGGAAAATTTAGTGAAGGGGAATGGATTTCTCTCTTCAGATATTTGCAAATGGAAGTATATTTACCCCTTATGTCTCCAAAGGACAGAACTAGGAGTAGGAGAAACTAGGGAGACATCATAGTCAACTTATAAGGAAGGTCATAAGGAAGAACTAAAGCCACGTGGAATTTGCCAAGAGTCAAAAGAACAGCTCAATATAAGAGAACTTTTTAGTAACTGGAACAGGAAGAGAAAGGGTTAGGCTTCCTTTTTCTCATTGATATAGGTATTAATGGGGAGAAACTGAATTATACCTGTTAAGAATATGGGGTAGAAGTGGCAGAACTTATTCATTAGGTTTGGGGTTTCATCATAAAATCAAATATTTAGAACAGGAAAAACCCCTTAGAAGTTATCTAGTCTATTCCATTTTACATTTAGGACAACCCAGGACCAGCCAAGTTAAGTAACAAACCTGCATTTATGCTTAGATAGTAGATCTGGACTTTAAGCCAAGATCATGCTCAATTGGATTAGACAAAAATCTTTTCTAGCACTGAGTGGATGTGATTATTGTTTTTGTAAAATATAGAATAACATAAGCTAAGAAATTCTCACCAACCCTGATTCACCTTATATTTCTTTAATCTATAAAGGTGTCAAGTAAATGTTAACTGTTTTGAGAGCTTTAAAATTTGAAGTGAAGAGATATTTTCATTTCAATATCATAAAAATTACATTTTTATGTAAGAATTAGGATAACTTTTATGGTTCCCAATTATCTCTAAGAATTTTCTTTTTCTTTTTTTTTTCTTTTTTTTTTTTTTTTAAGAATTTTCTTAATGAAAATACAGTAAGAGCCTTATGGATGACTACTAAATGGAAACTGAAGCTGACCACTTTACTAAAGTGATTTGTCAGGTGGCAGTGTAGTGATATGTCAAACTGGCATTTTTAGAGCACTAAGTGTTTTTTCTTAACAGCTCACCCATTTTCAGTTATCAGTGGATGACTTTTGTGGATATTATCTCCCACATCATTATATTTAGAAGGAGCCTGCATACTTTGGATATTTCAGACTGGAAGGAATTAGTTTTAGAAGTGTGCATTGAAGGCACATATTTTAAATATTCTTGGCCTCTTCTGTTAGACAAATCTCTAAAGGTCTATAGATAGTAATACTAAATTTGTTTTCAGTCAGCCTTTCTTTATTGGAGAACATTTTAAGATATCAGTTGAAAACATATTTGGAAAAATATTCAGAATTATTCCTGTTTGATCAAATGTTTAGCTTTTCCTAATTTGTTAAATATTATTTTATTGATTTCTTTCGTTTCCATTTCACCCTCATTTCCTATATTTTTTCTTCCTCCTCTCCTATTAACTGAATTGTTCTTTCTTTTCTTTTCTTTTTTTTTTTAAATTTTATTTTATTTGCAAAACATATGTATTGGTAGTTCTTCAACATTAACCCTTACATAGCTTTCTGTTACAAATTTTCCCCCCCTACTCCCCACCCCTCCCCTAGATGGCAGGATATCTACTACATGTTAATTATGTTAAAATACTTGACAAATCGAATATGTGTATACGTATTTTTACAGTTATCTTGCTATGCAAGAAAAGTCGGATCTACAAGAAAAAAAAATCTGAGAAGGGAAACATAATGCAAGCAAACATCAATAGAGAGTATGAAAATGTCATGTTGTGGTCCACATTCATATCCCTCTCTCTGGGTGTATATGGCTTTCTTCATCACTGAACAATTCGAAGTGGTTTGAAACATCTCATTGTTGAAGAGAGCCATGTCCATCAGAATTGATCATCATATAGTCTTGTTGTTGCCCTGTATAATGATCTCCTGGTTCTGCTGATTTCACTCAGCATCAGTTCATATAAGTCTCTCCAGGCCTCTCTAAAATCATCCTGCTGGTCGTTTCTTACAGAACAATAATATTCCATAACATTCATATACCATAATTTATTCAGCCATTCTTCAGTTGATGGGCATCCATTCAGTTTCCAGTTTCTAGCCATTACAGAAAGGGCTGCCACAAACATTCTTGCACATGTGGGTCCCTTTCCTTCCTTTAAGATCTCTTTGGGATATAAGCCCAATAGAAACACTGCTGGGTCAAAGGGTATGCACAGTTTGATAACTTTTTGAGCACAGCTCCAAATTGCTCTCCAGAATGGCTGGATCCCCTCACAGCTTCACCAACAATGCATCGGTGTCCCAGCCTTCCCACATCCCCTCCGACATTCATCATTAACTTTTTCTGTCATTTTAGCCAATCTGACAGGTGTGTAGTGGTACCTCAGGGTTGTCTTAATTTGCATTTCTCTGATCAATAGTGATTTGGAGCACCTTTTCATATGACTCCTTTCTAACAAAGAATAAAAACAAAAGGGGGGAGGCAGGTTAATAAAGTTAACCAATACCAGTCAACTCTGAGAATATCTGCTCATACTACATTCATAGTCCTCCATTTCTCTTCAAAAAAGGAAGAGATTTTTTTAGTGCCAAGCTTGGTCATTATAATTTCATATTCGCTTTGTAATTTAAATCTGAAATGAATGCTGCATTTTTATAAATTCAATTAATATCCATAAGAACTATATGTTCCAGATTTGAGATTTATCTTATGTTTGCATACTTGCAAGCAAAGTTGCAACTTTTGTATCTTTATGGTAACTAAGTTTTCACATATTTTCATATAACACTGAATTCGTGATAATTTTCTATCATTAGCTCTCATAGATACTATCTTTCCTTGATGACTAGAACTCTTAAACCTTCATTCCTCTTCATGTGCATTCTAGCAGTTTGGAGAGCATAAAGAAAAGTCATATAAATGACTTGGCTAGGATTTTAAAGTAAGAACTTTGTATTAGTGGGTAGAAGATTACCAAAGCTATCCATCTCCCTTGAAGAGGGTGTTTTAGATGGAAGAAGTATCATGTTGCTATATTTCTTTGATTTATATTTAAGTTGATCCTTGTTTTTTTCTGACCCTCTTTGAGTCTCATTTTCCTCATTTATAAAATTAGGATAATAATTGCACTTACCTTCCAAGATTGTGAAAGTTTGAAATAAGATATTTGCACAGCACTTTGCAATCTTTGCCAGCTGCTATTAGGATTATTATTACTACCATTTTTATTAATAAACTTATATTTACATAACACTTTTTTAAAAAGTAAAGTCCTTTTTGTACAATAGGGTGGTGAAATAATTATAGATATTATTCCCATTTTATAGATGAGGGAATTGAGTCTGGAAGAGAGTAAGTAATATTATCTTGGTTATTAAATGTTATACCCTGTAATTGAACACTGATCTCTAGACCTCAGTTTCAGTGCCCCTTTTACTGCAGTGATGATTCAAAATCTTTGCAGTCCTCATTTTCTCTGAAATGCCCTTCCCCTATACAAAGTCTAGGCATTCCAGCCAGCTCTATTCCTATCTTTTCCACTAAGAGCTTTTAAGATTGTCTCCAACCCTCACTGATATATCTTCTAAAATGGTCTTGGGCTTCTCTGCCTTAACCCTGTTTTGCCATATATACCTCACCAAGGGACTGAAACCACAAGTTTTTCCCTTTCCTTTGTAATTATATGTGAGACTTTATTTTTGTGTGTATGAGTGAAGAATTTGCTTCTTAAAATGTGGCTGTGTCATCCATTTGAAATCTGTATGTACAAATTCTTTTTTAAAAAACTAAAACAAATACAGTAAAGCATTGATAAAGAGCACAAAGACATATATATTAGCTCTCTAAAGCATCAATATGGTGCATTCTACACAGTAGACTCTCAAAATGTGTTACTTTGATTTGACTTAATCACTTATTTTGCTCCTCATCTTGTCCAGTATGCCAATTGCAGACTAAACACTACTACTGAAGGTAATGCTGGGTTTAAGGTTTTATTTGTCATTTTTTATTTCAACCTTGGGTTTCTCTAAAATATTCAATGAAACAATTTTTGAAATGATCATATGTAAAGTAATATATTTCACATCATTCTGTTTTTTGTCTTTCCATATTCCCTTATAGTCTTCATATTTGTGGGTTTTTTTATGTACAAAAGTGTTCCACTGATATACTACAATATGTTTGGTCATTTTCCAATATTACTCTAACTTTGAATTGTTCCCCCCCCCCGGGGGTGTTTTTTTTTTTTTTTGCTTTTTGCTGAGGCAATTGAGGTTAAGTGGACTTGCCCAGGGTCACACAGCTAGGGAATGTTAAGTGTCTGAGACCAGATTTGAACTCAGGTCCTCCTGACTTCAGGGCTGGTGCTCTATCCACTGCACCACCTAGCTGCCCCTGTTTTCCTCTTTTTTTGGTGCCACATCTATAACAGGCAATTTTAATTTTGGAGACCTTCATTTCTCTCCTAAATAATAAAAGTAATATTTAAAAGAATTGTAATTTCCTGGTGATAATGCAATTTCTCTTCTGTGGTTTAATAGATGTTTTTTTGAGATTTGTGTAGTTAGCCTGTAGAGTTTTCTCAGCTTAATTATGTTGGTCCTTAAACAACTCTGAGAGAGAGAGAGAGAGAGAGTGTGTGTGTAGCATGCTCATGATCAATCCCATACTTATCAGTCATCAATCAGGAAGCAATTGTTAAGCCCCTACCATGTGTCAAACTCTGGGGATACAGAGACAAAAATGAAATGGCCTCTGCCCTTAAGAGGTTCATTCGATGAGGTTAAGAATTATCAGCTTGGCACTAGATAGTATAATAGAGCACTGGATTTGAAGTCAGAAAGACTTAAGTCATTCAAAGCCATTTCAAATCTGGCTTCAAACATTTACCAGCTGTGTGACCCAGAGCAGCTTACTTATCATATGTATGTGAAGCTTTTTGTAAATTGCAAAGCACTATGTAAATGTTAGCGATTAATATTGTGTGCTCTTGACATAGCCTTCAAGGACTCAGGCTTACCTCTACAACCCGAGGATAGAGATTAAGAGTAGGACCTCTGATACAACCAAGTTAATAGAATTTAAAGTCTAAAAATATGTATTTCCCCCCCTTGTTCCAGTTGCCTTGTTGCTTAAATATTATTTTATTCCTATTTCAACAGGAGCTCGTGTGAGGCTTCAGGACAAAAATGTTTCATTTACGGACTTGTGCTGCTAAATTGAGGCCGTTGACGGCCTCACAGACTGTTAAGACACTTTCACAAAACAGGCCAGCAGCAGCTAGGACGTTTCAACAAATTAGGTGCTATGGTGCACCTGTGGCTGCTGAGCCCTTTTTGAGTGGGACTAGTTCAAATTATGTGGAGGAAATGTACTATGCTTGGTTGGAAAACCCCAAAAGTGTACATAAGGTAAGAAAGAACACCCCAGCATCAACTTTTCTTCATCATATCAGATGTACTGACCTGAGCAAATCAGTGATCAATTTCAGGTAAGTGCATTTATCTAAAGGAGTCACAAAATAGAATGCAGCTTGGAAGTCTTGCACCATTCAATTCTTGTACATCAGACAACAAACTTGGATCCTTCAGCATCTGGATGAACAAAAACAGGCATCCCCTGAAGGCCTGGCTGAAGTCTTAAAAGCTTTGGAAGTACTAAGCCCTTGGAATATTCAGCCTTAAAAATTCATATTTGTTAACGAAGAATACAAGAAAGTGTTTCTACTTCTTCTAAGGATCTCACTTAGGGTTTGCTGTTGGGGTGAAGTGTGTCATAAAAAGAAGGCACATGATGGAATATTCATGGAGGCCTTTTTTCTCTAGTGTTAAGAATATGTGCATTTTCATATTTTTAAGAATCTCCTTATAATCAATAAGTATTAAATAATTATGTGCTATTAGGCACACCAAGAGAAAAATGAATGAAACAGATCTTACCCTTAAGGGAATTTATGTTCTAATGGGAAACAATATGTGCACATAAAACTATGTAAAAAGCAAATACAAGATAATTTCAAGAGGATACAGGTGGAAGGATCTGTGTTTATACAGTCTTGTAATAGAAATCTGAAGCTTACATTTTAAGTTCTTCCAAGGATCGGTATTTAAATTCACATTTAATGACCAGTTATTAGGTTTTAAGTGAATGTAAATTTGTAGAAGGGACAAAAGGGAGGAAATTATGAAAGTAAACAGTATTTCTGATTTCATAATGGAATTATATAAACAATTGCATATATTTATAATACTTATAATTTACTGTGTGTGTATGTGTATTTTATACAGATTAAAGAGGCATTGCATAGTGAATAGCAAGCCTGCCTTGGAATAAGAAAGACATGGATTCAGATTCTGCCTGTGACACATACTGGTTATATGACCTTTGGCAGGTCACTTAACCTCTTAGCTTTGGGCAGCT